>OY747700.1:49196641-49726641 GCA_963556495.2 Valencia hispanica | reverse complement strand
CATGTGATCCTGACTTTTGTGCAGTGGCTCTAATTCACTTTGTCAGATGGACACCAAGGACAGAATGCTCACAGATCCAAGACAACATGTGCTTAGACAAACAAGGATTGACAAACGCAAAATAAAGAGCTGTCGAGAAGAATGTCATCCAACAGCCCTGCAACAAACATGTTTATTGAATCATGCAAGGTTACTACTGCCAATTAGACTTACAGCTTTGAAATATTCAGAAATGACACTTCTAAAAATAGATATGGAACCCCAGAATTTTTCGATCTTTCACAGAGTTGAGTTTAGGTTTATAAAGTCAATGATCAATGTTAAATTGGTCTTTCCAAACAAACTGTTGTTAGGTTTTTTGCCTTTCAGCGTTACATGCTGTCAAGAGAAGAAAGAACACATTGTCAGTTCTGTCTGGCTACAGTTTTACGTACTGTACGAATAAACTGGGGTCTTGTGAACAAATAATGTGTACACAAAAAATGTTGTGTAATCAGGTAAAATTTACTATGTATCAATAATGAACTGACCGTAGAAATGTGTGCAGTTACACACAAACCCTATGGCTTGCGTTCACATGTTTCAGACCTTAACTGTCTATAAACCTACAGGAACACAGTGAAGCTCACAGCTGGTCAGAAATATACCTCCATGATCATATTATATTCAAACATCAGTAAATATATGACTAATGTATCAGCCAGCTGATATATTAGCCGACCTGGTAGGTCCAGAATGGAAAGATTTTCATGCTATTATCAGAAACAGTCTTAAAAGTTTTAGATTATAGACTAAAGTCAACTTCTGCTACGGTCTGAATGTGCTGCGTTAGCACCTGTCAGTCCTCAGAATGCCACAGCGTCCCAATAAACTAGAGTGGTAGCAGAACACTGACAACACATAGACAGAATCAATCATCACTCCCAATCAGGTTAAATGGAAAACAGCACTCATTTCAAGTCCACGAATGTGGCTCTGCTGCTTTCTGAGTGTGAGGGCACATTCTCAGGAGCCACACAGAGGCAAAGACATCCCATGTTTGGAGAATCAATTGATTAATTAACACTCCCAGTTATCACCACACTTGTGAGAATCTGGGAACTAATGAGCATTTACAGTATTTCGCTCTAAGTATTCTCCGGTTCATGAAGCCTGAGAAAACGTTACTTTAACCGATAGCTGTCAGCATTGAGTCAGTGCCTACTATTCGAACTGATGAGGCCATAGTAATAACACCATTCTGTAAGGTGACACTCTCTACACACAGGAAGCTTTATTGGGTATGATGTCACAGTCATACAGTCTTCAGAAAATATGATACAAACATTTGGTGATACATAGAAAGAGATATGTGGATCTGGAAACTACAGACATCCCTGGTTAATTATAAGTTATTGATAAATCATTAATTCTCATGAAGTTCAACTGAAAAGAGCAAGACTTTTATCTAGTAAAAAAATAAAAAACTCCACTCTTATACAAACGTGCTGTTGAAGAACTTTTTGATTCGGTTTCCCCTTACAATCTTGTTGAGTTCACACCTGCCATCAGTACAAAGCAGCTAGTCTGAGATAAAAGACGAGATGGAAACCAGCCAGTGGTTTCCTGACAGGACCTGCTTTATTTTATGGGAAGTTTTAGTTGTGGTCGACATGTGATAATAAACTGCTGTATTTTCCAAACTGTATATCTGAAGTAAGGACCGGTGTTGTTGATGAATGTGTTCATGAGTTGTTGTTTTGTTTTTTGAGAACTTTGAGCAATGCTGTTTTTAACATGATGAATGTGAAGTGAAGGGTGTCATGTAATGTTCTTCTTGGGATCAAACCTGTCAGTTTTACCAGGGTGGAGGGGAATAATAAATCATTGGTACTCTAGAGAAAATAATTATACACATTTCCTGAACTGGCAAGATGCTAGTGGGTTCTCTGTTTGTGTGTGTGTGTCCATGTCAATACGCACATACAAATGGACGGTTTACCAGGAATGCAGACACTGTAGGAACCCACTGTCGATAATGTTTCTCCCCTCACTTTAAACTTGAGTGTAATAGCGTCTTCTTCACTTTAAACTGAACAGCTGAACTTATTAGGCTCATGCCCTAAGCGTAAATAGAATAGATCATTATAATGAATTTTTTCCACCTTGGTTTTCTTGTCAGTGCAGTCCAATGTTAAGTCTGCAGCTACAGCCGAGATGAGCTGAGGAGGCTCCAATTTAGAGCATTCTGTAACTTGTAACTTTTCCCTCTGACCATATGTGTCAAACTTAAGTCCGGAGTGCAATGCAGGAGTGTTGCCTTTATTCACCCGAAGAAAACATTGAGGCCTGGCTAAAGTTTTCCAAAACTTTGTTGGTGAAATTGTTTTAGTCTGATGGAGGTAAACTGGAACTTTTGGGGCCACAAAATAAACTAATATACCAATGTGAAGCAGGGTGGTGGGAGCATCATGCTCTGGAGTTGCTTTTCTTCAGATGGAAATAAAAATTTTCTCAAGTTGGAGGAAATTCTAAACCGGTTCTAAACACCAATCAGTTTTGACCAAATACCATCAGCTGTATGCGTGGAAGTGGATTTCATTTTTCAGCATCATATAGTAAGTCCAGGTTTGCATCTAAATCAGAATGGCTTCAGCAGAAGAAAGTCATTGTTTTGAAATATCCCAAACTAAATATGACAAAAAAGGGCTGTGGACAAGAGATGTTCTCACGTTCTGAGAGATTTTGAGAATTTTTGCAAAGTACAGCAAAGACATATAGTCAAGCTAAGATATGGGCTGCTGTGGAATGCTCAAAGACTGCTACAGAAGAAGACTGAATTCTATGGGTGCATTCACACCCGCCCTGTGTAATCCGCTTTAATTAAACTCGAATTCGTTTGCTCAGAAAGCCCAGTTCGTTTGGGGAGGTGTGTATGCGCAATCAAACTCTGATATGGGGAAAAAAAGTGAACTGTGGTCTGTCTAAAAACCTAGGTCTTGGCTCGGTTGAAGTAAACTCTGGTGCAGTTCAATTGCATCACTCTCAAAGCCCTGAGTGTATTTTAATGACTTATCAGTTTTTGCCTGCTTCTGTTTAAATGTAGTAATGCATAAGTGGCATATTGTTTAGAGAGAAAGTGATAACAAAACTCAGATTATCCAGCATTCTACTAGCATTTAAACGCATCATGTGGAGCACAAATCTGGAGGCATAAAATGAGTCTCAAAACCCCTTGTGCGCTTGTAACCCTGATCTGGCGTAAATGTGGGTTTGTCTGTGTGTATCAGGCGACTGGTGCATACATATCGATTTGTATGCATAGGAGCCATTTTGAATTTGTAGTTAGTTGAAATTGTGCATGTCTAAATGTATTTGTTGATTTCTGTGTGTACATTTGAACACACAATTGCAAGTACCTGAAGTCACGCACAATATGTATTTTATGGTTTACAAATCATGCTTTACACATACAAGTACCCAAAGCTACACACAAACAGGCTGACACAAGTTACAAATGAAGTATTACGTACACACAGATGTTTTGAGTCTATTTTCTCTCCATAAGCAGACCAGGGGACGCTCCAAAAGCAGGACTATAGCACAGCATTCTGGGTAAATACAACCAAAACAACTTAGCAAAAACAACTCTCTGCTCATGCTGTGCCCAATGCTGCAAAATATTTGTCTGGAACATTTGCCAAAGACAATTAAGCATTCCTAAAACTGCCAAAAACTGATACCCCTCCATGTTTCTTTACATTTCACAGAACAGTAAGTGTCCCTGTGTTCAGTGCTTCTTGGTGCATTGTCACCACAGGCGAGGATGTAAATATGTTGCTCAAAAGGTTTGATTTGTTCGACAAAGTGCAGTGTGAAAACGAACAGCATCAGCTAGAAACAACAACAATGTTGCAGCAACACAGTAATTTAGATGCTTCAACAAACTAATAATTGAAAGGTTGAACAGCAAACCTATGCACTGTAAGTATGCATATATACATGTAACATGTTTTCATTGATAGAAGATCAAGTTAAATTTGTTAATTATGTTGAAGATCGAAAAAAGGTTTATTTCGAAAACCTAGCATCTTAGAAGGAGTGTATGCCCTTTTGGGAACCAACATATTTCTGAGATCAGCACAATACTTGTAATTAATATCAGTAAACATATACAGTATTTTTTTACACATTTATTATTGTTTTATTTTAAAGTTTAAGGTTTTAAGGTCAACTTTATCGTCAATTTTTTCACATGTATTAGACATAGGAAGGAAACGAAATTACGTTTCTCACTGTCCCATGCGCAGAGACTCAACAAGACAATAAATAACAAGTAGTGCAGATAAAATATATATGTATATATATATATCTGACTTATATAAATATATAGCAACAGATAAATATTTATATATATATATATATATATATATATATATATATACATACATATACATATATACAGTACAAACATATACATATATACATACATACAATTAATCCTATGAAAACTGCGTAATGCCCTAATAAAATGTAACTTTAGTGAGATGTTGTGTAGTAGCGCAGCTTACTCAGCTTGTACAAAGACAACACAAACAGGCTAATAGTTTTTAATTAGCATCACTGCACAGCATCTGCTGTCACATCTGCTGGGTGTCATCAGCAGTTTGTGCTAATAATGATAATGCTATTGCTGTCAAATATGCAGCCTAATTGTTTTGGAGGAAGCTGACATTTAACCGTCTCCAACATTTAAAGGTTTTGGGGTTTCATTTCTCAGTGACCTGATTATCAAATCTACCAGAGCTAGTTAATCAAAGTAACTGAAAGTTTAATCTAATGCACTGTAACCTTTCAGGTTCTCCTTTCCCATTTCTCAGACATCATTTGTGCTCCGTATGGAACTCATTTTCCAAGCATGCATATAGTATCACATATAGTAGCAGCCCGTTGCCAGAGCTGGTCTGCAGCTTAACAATCAATATGTGTCAGGGCGAAACCTCAGCGCTGCCCAGAGGGGCATTCTTTTTCATTCATTTCTATTCGCACTTCCTCACTGGCTGTCCTTGTCTGTCTTTCCAAAATTTTGTCACCTTATGATGGATGCTCTTCTATAATTTCTATCACGATGATTATTCTATCGCTACACACATTGCTGGTTCCCAACTAAACTTGTCACTCATTGCTGTTCAAACTGCACTTAGAATGAATTATTTTCTTTAGTATCAATTCATTTAAGGCCATTTTCTCAAGTGGACGGGATGTTGAATCTTAATATGTCCCCCCCCACCATACAGTTTGATTTTGAAGGTGGAATATGAAGGGTCCACACATGCCGGCCAAAATAATCTCACCTCAGAGATGCCAAAGTCTCATTGGATTGTAATCATTTGAGCCAGAGCTTCTCTTCTTACAGGGAGAAATAAAAAGTAGCTGCTTTGCAACTATAGTGAAATACCTAATATTTGGGCAAAATTAATTATCTGGTTTTGACATTACAAACAAATAAATTGGTTTAAAGCTAGGTAAAAAAAAACTTTACCGAGGAGAACCAACGCAATCTAATGAACACAACACAATCAGTAAAAAGCTGACCAAAACAGTTACATTTCTTCAGAAGCATGTCTTTTAAGAATTACATGTAATTATTGATTGTGGTAAACACATTTAATTTTCACTCATCTATTGCTTGTACTATGTGAAAATGACGTAACAACTGCTGAGTCAGTTGCTTCCCATCTTTGCTTAGAAAATGCATATATCCAGAGGTCTAATTTCCCAAGTGGATATATGGTAATTGAGTCCAATTATCACTAAACACTGATAAAGCATATTTGCTGATGTAGAAATAATGAATTATAAAAACATGATCAATTACGGCTGCAGATGTGGGCTCATGTGTTTTTTAAAACTAAGATATGTTCTTGGTTATTGAGTTGTAGGACCTCAGGCTTTTACAACAGTGTGAAATCCTTTTTCATGTATAGTTTATATACAGTCAGCAGAGACTTAGGTACACCTGTTCAATTACCTGTTAACACGAATATCAGCCAATCATGTGGCAGCAGCTAAATGCATTTAGAAATCTTGAGGTTCTTAAGACGACTTGTCGAAGTTCAAACACAAGACCTGGTCTGAATATTTCAAAAGCTGCTGATCTACTGGGATTTTCACACAAGAATATCTCTGTACTTTACATAGACTGGTCCAAATAAGATCAAATGTCTAGTTGTCTAGACAAAAATGCCATATTTATGTCAGAGGTGCGAAGGGAATGGGTAGGCTTTTTTGAGAAATTGAAAAACCATTAATTAAAGCCGAGGTATGCAGAGCACCATCTCTAAACACACAAACTGTCAAATCCCAAAGCAGATGAGCTAGGCTAAGAACGGGAAACTGAGGCTACAATTCACACAGATGAAACAAAACAGTTTGGAAAGATGCTACCTGCTCTAATGAGTCTGAAATTCAACTGCAACATTCAAATAGTTGAGTATGGACTGGCAATCTGTCCATTATGGAGTAATCCAGAACAGCCACCCACTCCAGAACAGTCCTCCTTTGTGATGTATTTGCCAAAAAGTTAGAATTAGACCTTTAACAACCAACATCAGCAGGGAACGTGGACCTTTTAAGAACAGCCGAGAATGCGCTGGTGTGAGCTTCATGTATATGAGTGAGCATATGCACAGGTGGAACCAGAGCGACATGAGAGAGACTCAAGTTTGCAGTAAAACCTGTCCTGACTTAGAATGGCTGAATTGTTAGCTACTTACAGCAACAAGTGCCATCACTACTATATGTGATTGTTTCCATTAGCTATATAAAGTTATGGAAGGTACTCCCAAGGGAGATATCAGATTTAGCCAATTAAGGACGCATCCTTTAACATAATTTGGGGGCTGAAGCAACAGAAGATAAAACCATCCAAGAAGATTGAACAATTGTGGTCAGGGTAACTATGACCAGTTAGCATAAGGACAAAAATTAAGGAAAAGTTAAAAGTAAAAAGGTCTATCGTAACAATTATGGGTTTAAAATTGAGAAGGACGTTTACCCGATTGAGTTGCAGTTACAGGAAAATATCCAGGTGGAGATAGAAACCTTTTTATTATTCAGTAAATCTTATGAGAAAAGAAGGTGCATGGTTGTACATGTTCAGCATGATCTTTGCTAATCCCCTCATACATATGGCCAGCTCACACACCACATGGTGCTTAACTGCTTTGCATCCAATACTGGCTGGCAACAAGAAGACAGACAAAGCTCACCCTCTTTGTCAGACTGTCACATCTTTAAGTGTGACGGTTTGGGCTCTGTATTTCTGATTCAAGTGTTTACAACCAAACTTTCGACCTGTGTAATGTGTCCTTCTGTTGAGTCTTGCTACCAGAGCTTCCTGCTGAATTGCATCTGAAAGCCTATGTCATTTGTGAAGGTTGACGCTGGTCTTAGGGTCACGTCTCGTCTGTCAGTCACAGCACTCCACACTCAGCTGCTTACCCTCCCTCTGCCAGTTGATTGGTTAGATCAGCCATTCACTTCTCCTTCCTCTACTCTACCTTCACTGCGAAATCTAAACTGCTCCTCTAACACTTTTACTCTTCTCTGCATATAAGCACAAGATCAGAAGCCAAAGTCAGATGTCTACCTCTTCATCTAAACAATGCTAACTATACCAGCTAACCTTCCACAAGTCTAAAAAGTTCCCATCCTAGTTGAAGATTAGTTGTTTGTGGTATTCAGTGAGTATTTTAAACCTTAAATGTTATATTGCCCATGTAAACAAAAACAGGAGCATATTATTTTAGATTGCAGGGTATAGCCTGAGGATGTGAGGACAGTACGTACATTCAGTGGCGGGCTGGCCATCGGGTGCACAGGGATATTTCATGGTGGCCTGGCAAACTGCAATTGCCAGCCGTCAGGTTGGGTTGTGCTTGATTTTTAAATAAACAGTCCTTTGTGCTACTCATTAGGGCATCTGCCCAACTGAACATTCTGTTATTTTGCAGAAACTTATTTTTCTGAGCTGTCTTTAAATGCACCTTAAGCGTGCACACACTAACGATGGCAGCAGTGAATCACATACCGGTGCTGATGATGAGCAGAGCAGCATGTTCAGCAACCCATCCAGGGAAACCAATAGGGAAAGTTTGTTTTTTTCCAAACAAGTTGTGTAAGTTAAGTTATGCTGTTGCATGCACATAATGTTAGCTATGTGATGACTAGTTAATACATGTCAATATAGCATGTTAAGCAACTTAACAATAGCTACTAATGTTGCCGATTTTACATCCCTTATTAGTCAGTTCATGCTAGGAATGAACCCAGTCCTCTTTCATTTCTGTGCAGAACTTTACTGCTTCCATCATATTTGAAAGACATATCTGTAAAAAAAGACAGAGCAGGGTCACTGATGTTCTGCACAGGTGAAAAGAGAATATAAGTGGCTAAGAAAAAAAAATCAATGGCACAAAAAGGACTTTCAGGCATATTTCTTAAGCAATTTCACTGCTACGCATTCTAATTCTATTTAAACATTTTTCCTTTCCACATTTTCATATCTTCATTGCAACAATAGAAAAATCTGACTCAAGAAGGAGAAATAAGATGAGAGGCCAGCAGCTGGGAAGGTGACGCATGAAGATATTAGAAATTGCTGAGAGAAATAGATCCATTGGTGGGAGAAATCAGACAGGAATCAGGACAGGGTTATAACCGATGTTTCAGAATTACTCTCATTCCCACTCCAAAACATCTTTTGTCTGTATTTTAATAGGTAATCCAGTATTGATGTCAATCAGTTTGTTAAATGTGCAGGCTTCACATTTATATATGGGCGCATATGTAGCCTTTGTATAATTATTTTCTACATTTACATTACATTGGCGTTTTGCGTTAATTGGGTGGCGGTGGCCTGGGATGGTATCAAATTCCCGCCCTGAATTGTTGTCCCAGTCTGTCCCTGCATACATTTTAGATCGGAAACTGGCTCCAGTTTCTGGAAACTCCTGGTTTATATCTTATATGTTTCTACATTCAACTAAATATAAGCAGAAGCAAGAAATATAACAGTTATGTTCAAATGCTTTTAATCACTCTACTGTTACTATGCTGCTGCTTCATAAAGGTCTAAATGACATCAACTCCATGCTACCTTAACCAGACAACAACTCTGTCTCTAAAGCATAAAAATGACAAACCCATCCAAAGCAGGCACCTAAAATAAAAGGAGTCCAAGAAATTGTGATTTTGCTGGTTGTACACAGCAGGATTTGAGAGACATCAGAGTGGAATCAAAGCTGATTGAAGAATAAGTGCAACTGTAATTTGTGTCGCTGGTTTACAAGAAACGATCACAATCAGATTACTGTCAGAGGAACTAATCAGCAGCTGTCAAAGGGAAGAGGTTCTACTGCAAACCAAAAAAATAAAATCCTTTAGTTTCTGAACTGCAACAGGCTTGTCGATGTGCTGAGGTGTGTGCCTATGTAATACCTTCAAGCATTTAGAAAGAACTACAATCATTGTAAGAATCTGTTATTTGCTTCTGGCGCCGAAGCAGGCACCCAGTTTCACCAGGTCTCTCATCAGTCCTGAGGTTTTTTTTCTGTAAAATGTATATTTCTAAACATTTTTGTGTGCTTTTTGTTATATTTTTTCGTTGTGGACTGCTTATTTGCACATTGGAGCTGACTATTTTTTGGACACTCATGTTTTTATTTACAGTTTTCATCGCATTTGTGTCAGGAGAACGTGTGAGCATCCAGTCTCCTATGGTTTACACCAGGGATCCGCTGATTGCTCTCAGTAGCTCCACTGCACTGCCTCCCACCGAGCCTATATTCCCTGCAAGTTGAGAAGGAAGAGGAACACTCACACCGACATTGAGCGTCGCAACAGGGGAAGAAGGTACAAACCCGTCATCCCGTCCATCATATGGGAAACAGGAAATCTCTTACAGTGGACAAGCTGGCGACTCTAACCCGCCATCAAAGGAGCTACAAGAAGAGCAGTCTGACCTGCCTGACCAAGACATGGCTAACCCCGCTTAACTCCAGACCCACACATAATCATGGATGGTTCTTATCTGCTTTAAGCCGGTAGAACCAAGGAGCGTTAAGAAGAGATCTATTTAAGGCATCCCAGCAGATTGCATTGAGTCATTGACTTGAGGTTGCGTCCTGTTGATGCAGACTTCCAACCACAGCAATCCCTCAGCAATCCCTCATACTGAGCAAGCATGTAGCGACAGTGGAGAGGAAAACTCCCCTTTAGCAGGAAGAAACCTCCAACAGAACCAGGCTCAGTACGAGCGACCATCTGCTACAATCGCCTGGGGGTTTGACGACCATCTGGGGGTTTGACACTCTACACTGCACTTGAATTTGAATCTGGCATTGCTACTGGATCAGCCAGTATGGTTGACATCTGCCCTGCCCTGCCGCTGTGGAGTATAAAAGAAGCCAAGTCTCCACCCATGCCTCCTCCCCAGAACCTCCCTCTCTTTCCTCTGGTGAAGAAAGATCACGGCGAGCATGCGTGTGTGTGATTAGCAGCCCTGTGCAGTGTGATGTGCTCCCCGACAGCTTTTTCAGTCCTGGTCTGCTTGTGACAGTCTATGCTTGTGTGACATTGGCTTTTGGTGCGTCCTGCTGGAGCGAGACGTCATGCAGTCTGACCCACTGAAATCTTGGGCCATTCAGTGTGATACACCTCTAGAGCTTGGTGGAGCTTGGGGTGTGGCATGAAGCAGTCTTTTGAGATGACCAAAAAACGCATAGTGTCAAACCCCACCCCGAGCCCTCAGTATCTATATGCAGTTTAGCAGTGGGCGCTGGCACCATAGGTGAAGCTGACTGAAAAGCTCCTCCTCTGGATGCCGAAAAGCCTGCCCACCCTAAAGTCCCTACATGTGTGTCTCATTACTACAAACCACAGTGCTCATATTGTTTAGTAACAGTTTGCTAAGACAGAGTCTTGCATAGCAGCTAACCCTAATTTGTTCTACTTAGCAAATCATTCATCAATTAAAACTAGAACTGCAGGCAGTTTTAAACGAGTTTTAAGCCCTCTCCAGCAACTATGCTCTCCCAGCACACTCTCCTCCCAGTGTCCTGGCAGCCCGGTGTTGACTCCAGCACTTTTCCTTAGGGTGGTACTGAAACAAATTTCAGAAATTCATAACAAATGTTCAAATGTATACAAACCTGGACTGGACCTCAAAGAATATGTAGATACCCTGCCTAAAAGTCAATCAGACAGCTGCAGCTGATCCAGAACGCTGCTGCTCGTGTTCCTCACTAGAACCAGGAAAGTAGAGCACATCACCCCAGTTCTAAAGTTCTTACACTGGCTCCCTGTAGCTCAGAGAATAGACTTCAAAATAATTTTACTAGTTTATAAATCATTGAATGGCTTAGCACCAAAGTATATTGAAGATCTACTGTCACTATACCAACCCCCCAGAAAACTCAGGTCCTCTAACTCCAGTCTACTCAACATCCCTAGAATCAGAACCAAACATGGAGAAGCAGCTTTTCAGTTTCTATGCTCCTCTAATCTGGAACAAACTTCCAGACAACTGCAAACCTGCTGAAACACTGAGTTCTTTTAAATCACAACTAAAAATATATCTGTTTAGAGCTGCCTTTGAGTAATGTTTTTTATGTATCATATGTTTTGTGTATGCTTCTTGCTTTATTGCTATTTTTACATTATATGCTTTGTAAGGCCTTGATGTATCTGTGTATGCTTCCTCCTTTGTTGCTGATTTTACTTTGTATGCTTTGTCTGTGTTTTACTGCTATTTTTATTTTACCCCTTAATCATGTAAAGCACCTTGAATTACCTTGTTGTTGAAAGTTTGCTGTACAAATAAAATGACCTTGCCTTGCTCTGCTTCTAGAACGATTGCTGTCTCTAATATGTGTTAAAACGTCAAACATCCTGTTAATTGTTTGTTTATTGCAGCCTCAGCTGCATTAGGTCTGTGTTTTCTACCTACTGTTGGGTCTAAATGTAACTTAGCAATTGAAATACATAGTAATTGGTCTACTCATTACCTATTATTGTAAATTGTGGATTATATGTCATTTTTCTGCTACAAGGGCTTAAATTGTAACAATCCATAACAATATAAGGCATCTCCAGTACCAGTCCAGATGAAGGAGAAATCCAAGAAGGTGGAGTGAAACCACGGACTCTCGAAAGGAGCATTGAATCTTAAATTAAGAGACACCCCCGACTACTTGCTAACTAGATTGTTCCTTGTTGCATTTCTAACATTGTATACTGCTGAGACAGACATCTTCTTGGGCAACTGCAGCAAGATGAGTCTGATCAAAGATCCATCAATATAAATCAGATGAATTTTTACTTTTAATATTTAAAACATTGTACTTTATAAGCTTCTTTTGAATCTTTTTTCTAGCAAAAGAATCCGAGCTAACACCACAGTTCTACAACCCCACACACTCACCCTCACCTGCTAATACTAGGATGATCATTTGCAGTTGTACATCTTGTAAACAGAATTGTTGTCAAAAGTCAAAGGTGTTTATTAAGTAGTAAGAAGTACCCAAAGACAACAAAAGGATCTACAACCAAAATGATCAAACTAAAGTTTAAGTTGAACAGGTTATGACCTCAAGATAAAAATACTTTTAGAACCTGGTAACCCTAATGAACCCAATGAATGACAGGGGGCGTACTTTCTTTCTGCCCTGATTGTGTGTTGCACTTTTTCAGTTTACAAGAAATGAAAAATATAGTTGAACCTTTGAGAAAAGGTTTATCATGTGGTTGGCTTTTTTCATGGCTACAGTGGGTAAAAAAAACACATAATACAATTTATGTGTGTCACGTACTTTGAATTTCCAATCTCACAGCACGATCACAGTGGGAGTGAAACAGCAGATAATTCCTCAAGACAAACATTAATTCATGAAATGCTGTTGACTCAAGAGAAAATTTATCTTATTACTATTTTAGATGTGAGATAAGGTGAATTAGGAAAATATAAAATGCAATTCCAAAATTAGTTTGTGTGCAGTGTCAAAAATATGAACTCCTTTTCATAAAAAATAAAGAATCCAGAATGACTGTCTTCATAACACAACCCAAACATCACTGTCACTCTTTACAATTTTCTCCCATGTTATTTGTCTTCACCATAGTCTTACACACAAATGTAACGAAATGCATTAACTCTTCTAGTCATTGCATTTACTCATGTTGGACAAGAATGTTTTTCATTTAAGTTTTTAATGATTCACTTTAACTGTTTTTTTTATTATTCCAATTGAGAATGATAATACAAAATGCAGCTGAAGTGGGTTCAAAAAGTCAAAATGCATTGTATACACAAGTTTGAATTCATTGGAAGTTTTGTCTAATCCTCACAGGGTCACACAAGTTCATAACTATAGATTGAGTATTACCTAACATTTTCTAATAGTAGTTGGAGCGAATGTATAATGCTGTGAAGAAGTGCAGGTATTTTGACCCCATGGATCTCTTCAGTTTTTTGGTGTTTTCTGTCACCCCTCAGTGTTTCAGATCATTACACAAATTTTTATATTAAAGAGGAATAACAAGGTTAAGAAAAAAAAACAGTCCTTAATTAATGATTTCATCTATTAAGGGAAAAACGCTATTCAAGCCAACCTAGCCCGTTTGGATTACCTTTAACTACATTGTAATGTTCTATTTCACTGCCACACCCAGGCCTGATTACAGCATGTCAGAAGAAGAACAGCATTGCACTCAAATATGGTGCCTACAGTGAAGGGGCCTTGGTTGGTGTTGGTTTTTTAGAATCTGGACAACCTGTCGTAATTGATGAAATCGTATATTCTGAAAATCTTGAAGGAGAAGATTTGTCATGATAAGCTCATCAGTTATGCAGCAGAACATTGAAACGAAGCACACCAGTAAGTCCACCTTTGAATGTCTCAAGAAAACAAAGTGAAGATGTTGCCCTTATCTGGACCTACGTCCCATTAAGAAGCGTGACCTTGTGTTTGAAACCCCTCTGATGTATCTGAATTAAAGGTCTCATTCACTCGTTTTTTCAATAAATTTGCTTTGGTCTCTAGTATGAATGAATGCCTCGTGAGTTGTTTTATGCGAAAAGAAATGCTCTCTCGCTCCTGTTTGGAGCACCCTCAGTGGATGGGGGGAAACGACAGGATTACAACTCTAAATCATTAGTTTTCATGATATGCAAACGTCTCGCCTCCGATTGTTGGCTAACAGCAATGCTCCTCTTATGCTGCCTCTGAACAAATAACTAACTTATCTTACTTTAATGGTGGTGCTCCAAGACAAATTCCAACAGTTTCTTCCTCAGCTCCTCTTGTTTGGGTTAAAAAAATGCAACGCTTGTGTGCTATGTCTACAAATAGCATAAGCCTGAATGTGTACCGCCCTGTTGTGGAGTTGCTAATGGTTAGCTTCTTCTAGCAGAGACATGCTCTGCTCTCTCCTGGCCTCAAAATCAATACAGCCTTTCAGTGGGCGGTCGCGAGCCAAGGTAGGCGAGACCATGAATACTAAATTTCTCTGTGACGTAGAAGACTAATTTGTTTTTGCAGTCTATTTCCTTACTTTGGCTAATGCTGGCTATGGGTGTTGGAGAAAATGTTCACGTGCAGCATGCATATGCAACTCAGAGAGACCGATTATTTTTCAGATAGAACAACACGGTTTCTAAGTGAACGAGAGCTTAAAAATAATTACGCAAAAAAAGAGTGTGCCAAAATTCCTCTAGGTAAAAGTTAAGCATTCTTTGCCAGAAAATGCCAGATGGCAGTTGTTACCAAGGATGGCACAATCAGTTAATAGTTTTACTGTGCAAATACTTTTTCAGAAAGGCTCAGGTTGATTAGTTGATCAGTTAGCTTCTGGCATAATTCTGGCTGGCTAGTTGGTCACTCTCTTTACTGAATTCATAGAGTTGATTTAAATCTGTTAGTTCCCTGCCGTGCAAATAAACACAACAACACTGTACCAACTGTCAAGCATAGTGGTGGCTACACCATGCTGCCGTGCGAAGTACATCCAAATTCCTCAGCTACACCTTAAATCAATGGCCAGACATTCAAAACCTTAGCACAGTTGTGTTTTCCAACAGTACAAAGATTCGTAACACCAAAAACTGGATACAGCAGACTAAAAACATCCATCTATTGTTTTCTGCATTTTCTAGATCGGATCATAGGGGTAATAGGGTCCAAGAGAGGATCCAAGATATCCTTCTCCCCAGTGATACAGCAGGCTAAAAACAACCCTCTGGAATAGTCACAACCACAAATTCATTGAAAGTAAACCCTAGCCCACAATATTTTTTTTATTGTGCACCCAATTTTTTCTTATGTTGTTTTCAAAATGACAAAAGTTGTATGCTGCATAATCAATCTGCTCATTAAAATTTTTAAAATGCATCTTTAAAAGTCTAATATTTGCATGACATTCATGCTTATAATCGATGTGTGTTTGTTTCACTGAAACAGGAACACCTCTTGACCCTACAATCTTCACACATTTTGCAAACATCAGTTATTGTACCTTGAAATGAAGACATTAATACCAAATAATTCCCCTTATGAACCAATAATTCCCCTTAAGACCTTAAACTTTTTTTCAAAAATAAGCCTCCCCTTAAAATGAAACTTGACAGTGTTTGAGTCCATCAGGGGTTTGCTGGTCCTTGGTATAAACAGGGAGGCTGGCATTACGGGAGCTGGATGTTTCGCAGCAGCATCACAGTGATCTCCTTACTACTACTGCCAGCAGTCCTCCACACACATGCCATATGCCCATGTTTCCTTCCAAACACTTCAGTAATCATTCCCCTCCCAGTCCACCACAACTGTAACAAGACTGCCAGCTCCCACCATGCACGGGCGAGTAGAGAAGAGACACCAGCTAGATATTCTTCATAGATAAAGGAACATGAGGAAATTGAATCCATGGACAGCAGAAAACAGGAAATGTGAGACTTCACTCACACATCTAGGATTAATTGTCTGCAAAGATGATCTATTCTTTATGAACTCAATACAAGCAATGAGGCTGAGTTCACATACTGGAAATGACTTACACACAGGATATCACTGAATGCAGTGCAAATGTTTGTGTGTTGCCTCATTATTCTTTGTGTTAGTTTTCTCTTTTCTTATGTTGTTTTCAGACGTCCGCCTTGTATATCGTACAGTTCTATTTGATCTTTTGACTTTATGCTCTGCTTCTTTTATTGTTAATATTATTCAGTCGCATGTGTGCTTCCTTTCTGGCAGCTGTTAGATTTAGCCGTTCGATTTTCCTCACCTTGACAACTAGGTTATGGGTTAGTTACCAGCTGTAGGTCAACCATCAGCCTAAACGATCATATCTGTTACCTTATGATGCTCCTGATTCCTCAAGTACACCCATTTTTGCCCTCTTTTTTTTGCCAAAGAAATTATATTTGAAGAACTACTACCATATATGAAGCGTAATATTGTGGGCAAACATATAGGAAATATATAGGTATAAGTACTTGCTTGGTTTACCTTACAATTTTGATTAAACAGTTAAAACTAGGTTGCTTTAGGTCTCATTTATCTGACAGATTACAGGTTCTTTAAAATAATAAATCAACCTCATATACACAGGAGTTAGTGAAGGAGTTCCACAGGGTTTAGAGTTTAGACCAGTTTAGACCATTATACTAAGCACTACATTCATATAATTTTTTAATTCGTTGATTATAAATTGGAGTATATAATTTAATAATTGGTACCTAACACATGATAAACTTCTAATTGTTCCATATCTTCCTAACAGAGCACTTCGCTCTCAGACTGCAGGTTTACTTGTAGTTCCTAGGATTTCTAAAAGTAGAATGGGAGGCAGATCTTTTAGTTATCAGGCTCCTCTCCTGTGGAACCAGCTCCCAGCTTTAGTCTGTGAGGCAGACACTCTGTTTACTTTTAAGGCCAGGCTTAAAACTTTCCTCTTTGAAAAAGCTTATAGTTAGAGTGGCTTAGGTCATCCTGAGCTATATGTGTAGTTATGCTCGTATAGGCTTAGACTGCTGGAGGACAGACTTACCAATTTTCTTCACTCTGCTACTTCCTTTTCTCCTACGACTCTCCAGTTGTATTACAGTACATTCTGTTATTTCGACTGTTAACTTTGTTTTCTCTCAGTGTTTTTCTCTCCATAGAAGATATACCTGGTCTGGTATCCTGCTTGGCTGCAATGCCCTGTTGGACGGGGGGCATCGACTGGGATGATCCTCCCAGTAACTGAACATCCACTGTGTCCTGTTTTCAACTTTTTACTTTCTGTAACATAGAAAGTTCTCTTATATCAGATCTTCTGTTCCTTCTGTGTCTCTGCTCTGTCTTCTCAAACCCCCAGACGGTCGTGGCAGATGGCCGCTCCTACTGAGCCTGGTTCGTTTGGAGGTTTCTTCCTGTTAAAGGGGAGTTTTTCCTCTCCACCATCGCTACATGCTTGCTCAGTATGAGGGATTGCTGAAGGATTGCTGTGGTTGGAAAGTCTGTCCAACCTCGCGCCAATGACTTACGCAATCTGCTGGGATTCCTTAAATAGGAAACTTTTTAACTGAATGGAATGTCTGTATAAATGTATTGAAATGACTTCTTGTTAGGTGCCTTGAGATGACATCTGTTGTGAATTGGCACTATATAAATAAACTGAATTGAATTGAATTTATATGCAGTTATTAATTTTACACATTATTAATCAAATCTGCTAGTTATAGCTCCAAACATGTCTTGGAGACATAAGAAGAACATTTTATGGGTTTAATTTTGGATAAAATAAGTTGAAAATTGAAATCTCAGCCAGTTTGGAAGAAAACCTTTAAACTGTTCACTGACTGTTCACTGTGACATAAACTGTGTCTTAAATAACCTAGAGGAACCTTCAATTTAATTTTGATTAGAACATTTTTTTTTACTTCTAAGTAATGTTGACCTTTATATCTCCCTTATTTTCCTGTCATCGGCATCATTTGGAGGGGATATTGTCAGTCAGTGATGCAGCAAACTGGTGTATGAATTTGATTAAAGTCCACACACTTTAGCCTATCTTCCTTGTTTTTTTTATAGCATTTGAATGCACCTGGGGTTAAGTAAATAACGCTCCCCCTTTATAGGCATATGGTATGATAACACACTGTAAAAACTTTAGAAGAAAATCATTTCAATACAAACATTCCAATCAGTTTAAAGTTTAAGCTAGTTTTCTATGCAGGGAATCCCAGCAGATCGCATCAAGTCATTGACTGGCAGTTGCGCCACCTTGATGCAGACTCCAATCACAGCAATCCCTCATACTGAGCAAGCATCTAGCGACAGTGGAGAGGAAAAACTCCCCTTTAACAGGAAGAAACCTCCAGCAGAACATGGCTCAGTACGAGCGGCCATCTGGCACGACCGTCTGGGGGTTTGAGAAGGCAGACACAGAATAAACAGACACCGAAAAAAAAGATGACACTCTGTCACTAATGAATTCTATTCTCTAACTCTTGACAAAAATCTTTGAACATTTAATTTAACATGCAAAAAATAAAGAACAATGTAAGAATCTATTAGAAATATAAACATACATTTATGTTAAAAGAAAAATAGAGTCACCAGTTAATCTTGAACTGTTACATGAATCAAACTGTGTACATATCGTTCACTCCTTCTCTATAGGCTACCGCTTCATATGCAGGGAAGGGTTTTCTTCTCGTCGTGAGTGGGAGGATTTTTAAGCATGAAACTAAGCACTACATCTGTTGTTACAGTATAATTAATAAAGTACAGTGCAGCAATTAAATAAGAGACAACAATAAGTTTCTTCTCAATGCCACATCTAGTTTAAGAGCAGGAGAATGTCGAAGGCAAATTAAGCTTGTTTTGTTTTAAATGACCCAAGTTTTAAATGACCAACTAAGTGGTACAGCACTTAGTTGGAAATACATTTGTCTGGTCATTAAGCTGAATATATATATATATATATATATATATATATATATATATATATATATATACACACACACAGACAGACAGACAGACAGACAGACAGACAGACAGACAGACAGACAGACAGACAGACAGACCACTATCTGAAGATTCTTAACAAACTAAAACTAGTTCTCCATTCATCATGTTTTGACGGAAATAAAGGTAAAAACATTATTTAGTTAATTAGGTCAGTCACAAACTAACATTGTTTATGCTGTTGCCTGCCATCTATTTAATTCAGTCCTATTGTCTGTGCCTGCATAAACTTTCTGTTATAATGGCTGAATTTCAAAAACATCTGCTCTCATTCACAAATTTGAGTCTGAAATTGGTACTGAAAGCCAGTCCATTTGGACCACGTTCGTATTTGTGGCCACTTTCAACCCTCTTATTATCACCCCATCAGTGCAGACAGGATTTGGAATGAGCTTTTAGTCGCCCCCCCCTTTTAACTGCTATTGCACAGTCAAAACCACACAGTAATACTGAATAACATCCATATATATATAGTTAAATAAAGTTGAAATTGTTTTGCCTATAGAGGCAAAAGCACTCTAAATAGAACTATGGCAATAATCGAGCTAATACCTTATCCAGATGGGTATGGAAGTAGTTTACATGTTCAGTAAGAAAATTTAAGTAGGTTTTTGAATGAAGTTTGTTCAACACAGGTGGCGACAAGCACCCCTTCACGTTGGCATTCTTCCGGTTGGTCTAGAGCGTCACACAGATAGCAAACAAATGCTGGCACCAGTGAAGCAGACGGATTAAAAGTAGGGTTTGCACAATGAGCAAAGAAATTGTTTTTTTAGCGCATTATCAGAGTGTCTTGGCTCGATTTGGAGTAGGCCAATTTGGTTTCACTTCAGCCAGACTAAGATGTATACATGTATTTCAAAAGTCCGAATTTAAGGCAGTATTTCCTTTTTCTCTTACATGTACACCTAGCACCTGTGCTCCGCCCACGCTATTCATGCACTGCGCATATGGCACCAAGTGCCCAATGGGGGGCATCAAATAGTGAGTAAAACAGCTTAATAGATTCAGTACAAAAGTATAATTTTTGCTTGAGAGAGATGAATCCTCTATGGGGTCCTGTCACTAGTCTCCCTGTGGTGCCCCCCTTCCTCTCAATGGTCTGTTCTATTATGCCTCAAGTTATGTCTCAAGTTTGGCAGACACCTGTCAAACCTCTCGGCTCTGTCTGTGTAGAGCGATGTCTTGAGCATTTTCAGGTCATGTCACCAAGATCTGACTTTTTTTGGATTAGAAAACACTTCCAGAGTGATCTGTCATAATCAAAACATGTTGCAGTGTTTGTGTAAATAAGTCGGACAGTCGGACATTACCGACGGATTTTAATGTTGTCTGACAAAAAAACGTAAAATTGTCCAACCTGTTATCCGACCCGCTTCTCCTCTAACCTTGCAAATATAGGCCTATTGTCATTTTTAAAAATCTTGAAAACTAGCATGGATGTACAGTAAGGAAATGTTTAGCTGCCACAGCTGAGAAATAATTCAAGATCAGTATTTCATTAGAACGAGAAAGTTTCTCGTTATTTGAAAAATTCATTATAACGAGAAGGTTTTCTCAAAACTAGATATGTTATATATAAAGTGGTTATAATGACATTTATATCTTGCTATATATCTCCAGCAGTCATGGGCCAAGAGGCGGGGTACACCCTGGACAGGTCGCAGTCTATCGCAGAGCAACACAGAGACATTCAGGACAAACAACCATGCACGCACACACTCATACCTAAGGGCAATTTAGAGAGACCAATTCACCTAACAGTCATGTTTTTGGACTGTGGGAGGAAGCCAGAGTACCCGGAGAGAACCCACCCATCCACAGGGAGAACATGCAAACTCCATGCAAACTGTGTTGCCGGGATTTGAACCCAGGCCTTCTTGCTGCAACAGTGCTACCAACTGTGCCACTGTGCAGCTTGATGGAGCTGAATCATTTAGGATTTAAATCTGTTTCCATTGTCCAGCTTTCCTCAACAGGTATCTATGTTTCTATCGGCTGAGCGACTTCACATCACAGCACACTTTGACAGCATTATCCTACCGCAGAAGTGTAAAAGTTCAGAGTCACATCTTTTAGATGGTCATCTTTCTGTTTTTACTTCCTCTTCTCCTTCAAGATTCGTTCTCTCAACACATCCTCAGCATGAACAGTGTAGCGGCGCAGGTTTTCAAGTGTTATGCCTTGATTTAAGCTGAGATACTACTCTTTAATAATGTCCACAAGCTCTGGCTGAAGTCCAAACAGTATGCGACTAGTTAACAGTGGTCTCAAGTCAAGTTCTGAATGTCTTCACCTCTAGGTCTTTCAAGTCTACTGTATTTTTCAAAAGATTCCTGTATGTTAGGCAAGAAGTCCTCCACTCTTTCATTTGGACTCTTTTACCATGTTGAGAAGGGTGTGATTCAAGGTTGTCGGGAAAGTCTTTTCAATCTCGTCACAGAGTTCCTGCATGGCCTGCAGATATGCATAGTTCGGATCACCCCCTGAACATCCCGATCCATCAGTCCCTCCTGTGCTCGGTGGCACAGCAGCCATGCGAATGTTGGGGGGTGGAAGTTTATCAGAAAGTCTTCCAACATCGGCCGCCATCAGTTTTTTTGCCAAACCCGTCTGATTACAACTCCAGTCTGGCGGAAAGTCTTACAGAATCCCATGAGATCTCTGGCAAACTCCCTTCCATTTCCAGCTATGGGGGGGTACCTGGGTCAACGCTACTTCAATGTTCTTGTCTGTCCAACCCTGGCAAACCAGTATCGGTTCTACAGCTCCAGCTACCTCTATCATTGGAGCTGTGGTCACTGTCTCTTGTCCCCCCTCTGGAGTTTGCCTATCCAGATCATCCTGCTGCACTGTCTCAGCATGGGCAACTGCTCCTCGATTCCCTTTTGCTTTTTTCTGCCATTTTTGCTGTTTCTCCACAGCCCGTGTGATCCTAGGCTCGACCACAGATGTAGTCTTTGTACAGCTCTTGTCCTGTGCCTCCTGGTTCCTCCTCTTCTTTTACGTCATCATCCTCTTCCAGATGAGTGGGAGCGGTGGTTGGAGCTGCGGTGGTGGCAGAAGTCGAAGTCTCTGACTGCACTTTCCTTGTTCTCTGACCCGACGGGAGGAGGGGAGTCCAGGTCCAGGTCTGCCTTGGCTAAGCTTTGCGCTTCCAGGTCTGATCGTACACCTGCGTAAGAAGAGGAACGTGAAAAGCCACTGTCCGAATATTGTTGTAGAGACAATTGTGATTGTTTCTGTGATACATTTTGTGACTGTATCACTGTCAGGGCTTGACCGACTTCTCGGCTGCTGCTGCTGAGTTTCTGCATCTGTCAAAGTACTTTTTCTTGGCCAGCCTTCACAGGCTTTAGGGAACCATTATGCTTTCTCCCTGCTACGTAGCTACCTAAATATTTACCTCCTCCCATCTTAGCAGCTCAAGCCCTGCTTTTTCTGCTCATCGCTTCCTCCATCAAAATTTTATAACGAGTTTTCTTGTCATTCCATTCCAAACGGTACCCTCCTCAACAGTGCAGTTCTTTTTATTTCCTCCCATCCTGCATCTATTTTAGTCCCAAATGGAGAAACTCCACTCTGCTATCCAGTAGTTTACAGTTTCAAACATTCAGGACCATATTTATCTCACATTTGGCAATCAGGTGGGGACATTTTACTGTAATCTGACCCCATGGTCCGGCTCAAGGCCCAACTACCCTAAGAAGAGAGTCACAAATCACTTTTCTTTTCAGGCAAAAATAATAAACCCGCACGTATTCCAACGTACACCTCCCTCTTTCTTTCCAAGCCAAAAAATAAACCTGCGCGTAACCCCCGTATGCCTCCCTCTTTCTTACTGGGACAAAAGAATAAACCCATGTGTACCTCCTGTACGCCTGACTCCTCTTTTCTTTTTGGGCAAAAACAATAAACCCACGTGTATCTCCTTTTTCCTGTTCACAGAAAAGAGAAACCTCTAACTGTAAACCGAAAAAGAAAGGCTAAGGGGAAAAAAACCTGCAATGACGCTTTACTTCTCTTTTCTAAGTGAAAAAGCATAAGAGCTCGGCTCTACGATTGCGTGGAAGAGCAGACACGTAAACAAATAACAAAACAGTCACCACATTAGAGCCTCAATCAATATTTAAGAAGGAATCAATTTTACCACGCGTAGCTTCTCGGTAGGTCCTTCCGGTTTGACCGAGAGGTCAAGACCTCCCACACCCAATGTCACAGAGCTTCGGAGGCTAGTCTCCAGGTCGGCTGATGTTTCCTGACCCGTCTGTCAGTCCGTCCGCTCGCTGGATACCCGTTGGGCACCACTTCTGTTATTGAAATTTGTTGATCAATATTACGGAGGCATTATTTATCTTAATAAAGATGAAACGATTCCTTCTGTGGTCCAAGCATTTATTTAATTTGTCTTGTTAATTAACAAGGAGCATCATCACACAGAGTGTTGTATGAACTGACCTGTACCCCCCAGTCTAAACATTCATTTTATACTGTTTGATAAATATTCATCTCTACTGAAGATCCTCCCATGAAGTTTTCCTGTCTCCTGCAAGGCTGAATCACAGACATGTACACATGAGCCAGCACTTACCGGGTCAGAGTTCTCAGAGGCAGGTGGTGCACCAAAACGGATCCCCTCAACACAGGATCAGTGACAAAGGGCAACCTTGGCGGAGTCCAACTCTCACCAGAAACAAGCCCGACTTACTGCCGGCAATGCCAACCAAACTCTGGCACCGGTCGTACAGGGACGCAGTCGAACGACTTCTCCGAGTCCACAAAACATGTAGTTGGGCAAACTCCCACGCACCCTCCAGGACCGGGCTGAGGGTGTAGAGCTGGTCCAGTGTTCCACGGCCAGGACAAAAACGCATTGTTCCTCCTGGATCCGAGGTTCGACTATCCGTCGGACCCTCCTCTCCAGGGGTCTCTTTTATAAAACACTGCGTAGAATCCCTACTAAAAGTGTACGTACGACCAAAACAAAAAGCTTGCGTACGACAAAAAGATTTCTGATTTATAAAACCATGCCTACTCACAGGTGTAAGCAATTTCCCCTTTATAAAAAATCCGGCTATAAAAGGTCAATGCAAAGCAGGACATGAATATTGATGCATATGAAGAAGAGGGGAAATATGGCAACAACAAAAAAAAACAAAAAGAGAAACTTTACGGAGATGGAGATTGAAGTGCTAGTGGGTGAAGTGGAGGCTAGAAGAGACATTTTATTTGGAGGACACAGCAGTGGTGTCACAAATAAAAGGAAGAACTGCGAGTGGTAGCATGTGGCATCTGCAGTGCAGACTGTCAGTGCAACTGACAGCAGGGTACCCGAAATAAATAAAAAATGGTCGGACCTCAAAGTCGAGGCAAAAAAAAAAACTTGACTCCCACCGCCAGAGTGGGTCTGCTACTGGAGGGGGTACGTGTACACCCGAGCTGACACCACTGGACAGGAAGATGGCAAGTATCATGGGAACATCAAGCATGTACGGTATTGTGTCAGAGAAGGTGGGCGACACCGACCTGTCAGAAACGACAGATGAACCCGGTAAAGCACCTTTTGAATATATTTTATCACGTGGCTACGTTAACAAATTTGAGCATATTTTAAGGAGACAGACTAATATGCCATGTCTTTTCAGCTCTTCCACAGTCGGTAGGTGGTGAGGATTAGGAGGCTGAGGAAGATGAGGTTGCCCAGCGTCCGGCTGCCCCCAGCACCAGTGCTGCCGGTGCCCGTGGTGCATCCAGCAGTGGTCGGGTTCTGACTGAAGCTGTGATGCAGACACAGAGAGACACCATCAGCACCATCAATTCTGTGACAAACGAGTTAAAGGAAATAAAGAGTGTGCTGTGCAACATAGGGACAGCCATTGGTACCTTAAATGATACAATACAAAATTTTAATAAATGAACCTTGTCAATGTTATCTCAAACGTCATTGTGCCACGATTGATGAAAACAAATTCATCCTCGGATGCGCCGATTATGTTTGGGAAACCGGACATTGCTGCAAATTGCATCTTAATTTCGGCCTGCTCCCCCACAGTATATGGAAACGTGATGTATCGCCTGCTCATTTTAATGATCCCATCCAAGACTGCAGGCATTATTGCGCTCAGGGACGGCTGTGATATCCCAAACCTAGTAAATAAATATAACATATTTGAAGGCATTATTTCCAAAAAGGGACTTTGGGCAGAATAGTAAGAATCATGTCACTCAGACACATACCTGTCGGCTAATTCCCGCTGGTAACAACCAGTTGCAAGAAACCCCAGAGTGGTGAGCACCTGCAGCTGGACCGGAATGGCACGGTTCCGCCTGGACGGTCTCTCCAAAACCGCGCCCAATTCAGCACAAAGATCCAAGAGCACAGCTCTAGGGAATCTGAATCTGCTTATTAGCCAGTCATCATCATGGGCAAGGAGGTCCGCATGATCTCTGATCTCCTAATCCTTCCATTTGCAAAATCTTCTAGCAACGCCAGTGCATCCATCTCAAATTTTACGCATAAAAGTAGTTGGGGTATTTCTATTGGCAGCAATAAGACTGATTGCTTCCTTCCTTGGCATAATGAACGTGCCAATCAATGATATATGGTACAGATGATTCAATTTATTAATTGGCATACTTTTATCTGAGTTTAAGGTTTTGAGATACATTTTATGTATTTATTTTAATATTACATATTCCCCTCCCTGGGCTGCCACCTTATCGTGGTGGAGGGGTTTGAGTGTCCCAATGATCCTAGGAGCTATGTTGTCGGGGGCTTTTGCTCCTGGTAGGGTCACCCATGGCAATTTGGTTCTAGGTGAGGAATCAGACAAAGTGCAGCCCAAAAGACCCCTATGATGAAAACGACAGATGGACTCAGTGTTCCCTCGCCCGGACGCGGGTCACCGGGGCCCCCCTCTGGAGCCAGGCCTGGAGGTGGGGCACGTTGGCGAGCGCCTGGTGGCCGGGCCTTTACCCATGGGGCCCGGTCGGGCTTAGCCCGAAGAGGTAACATGGGCCCCCCTTCCCATGAGCTCACCACCTGTGGGAGGGGCCATAGGGGTCGGGTGCTGTGCAGGATGGGCGGCGGCCAAAGGCGGGGACCTTGGCGGTCCGATCCTCGGCTGCAGAAGCTGGCTCTCCGGACGTGGAACGTCACCTCTCTGGTGGGGAAGAAGCCGGAGCTGGTGTGCGAGGGTGAGAGGTTCCGACTGGATATCGTCGGACTCACCTCGGCGCACGGCTCTGGCTCTGGAACCCGTCTCCTCGAGAGGGGTTGGACTCTCTTCCACTCTGGGGTTGCCCCCGCTGGGAGGCGCCGAGCTGGGGTGGGCATACTTGTTGCCCCCCATCTCGGCGCCTGTACGTTGGGGTTTACCCCGGTGAACGAGAGGGTAGCCTCCCTCCGCCTTCGGGTGGGGGGACGGGTCCTGACTGTTGTTTGTGCTTACGCGCCAAACAGCAGATTAGATTACCCACCCTTCTTGGAGTCTTTGGAGGGGGTGCTGGAGAGTGCTCCTCCTGGGGACTCCCTTGTTCTGCTGGGGGACTTCAACGCTCACGTGGGCAATGACAGTGAGACCTGGAGGGGTGTGGTTGGGCGGAATGGCCCCCCCGATCTAAACCCGAGTGGTGTCTTGTTATTGGACTTCTGTGCTCGTCATGGATTGTCCATAACAAACACCATGTTCAAGCATAAAGGTGTCCATATGTGCACTTGGCACCAGGACACCTTAGGCCGCAGCTCAATGATCGACTTGGTTGTCGTCTCATCTAATCTGCGGCCGCATGTTTTGGACACTCGGGTGAAGAGAGGGGCAGAGCTGTCCACTGACCACTACCTGGTGGTGAGTCGGCTCCGATGGTGGGGGAGGACGCCGGACAGACCTGGAAGGCCCAAACGTGTTGTGAGGGTCTGCTGGGAACGTCTGGCAGAGTCTCCTGTCAGAAGGAACTTTAACTCACACCTCCGGCAAAACTTTGAACACGTCCCGGGGGAGGCGGGGGACATCGACTCCGAGTGGACCATGTTCCGCGCCTCCATTGCCGAGGCAGCTGACCGAAGCTGTGGCAACAAGGTGGTCGGTGCCTGTCGCGGCGGCAACCCCCGAACCCGCTGGTGGACACCGGCGGTAAGGGATGCTGTCAGGCTGAAGAAGGAGTCCCACCGGGTCTTTTTGGCTTGTGGGACCCCTGAAGCAGCTGATAGGTACCGACAGGCCAAGCGGGATGCGGCTCGGATGGTTGCTGAGGCAAAAACTTGGGCGTGGGAGGAGTTTGGAGAGACCATGGAAAACGACTTCCGTACGGCTTCGAAACGATTCTGGTCCACCATCCGGCGTCTCAGGGGGGGATAGCGGTCTGCCACCAACACTGTTTACAGTGGGGATGGTGTGCTGCTGACCTCGACGCGGGACGTTTTGGGTCGGTGGATGGAATACTTCGAAGACCTCCTCAATCCCACCAGCACGCCTTCCAATCTGGAAGCAGGGTTTGGGGACTTGGGGTCGGGCTCTCCAATCTCTGGTGCTGAGGTCACCGAGGTCGTTAAAAAGCTCCTCGGTGGCAAGGCTCCGGGGGTGGATGAGATTCGACCAGAGTTCCTCAAGGCTCTGGATGTTGTGGGGCTGTGTTGTGGGGCTGTGTCGGCTCTGCAATATTGCGTGGACATCGGGGGCAGTTCCCTTGGATTGGCAGACCGGGGTTGTGGTCCCCCTGTTTAAAAAGGGGGACCACAGGGTGTGTTCCAACTACAGGGGGATCACACTTCTGAGCCTCCCTGGTAAGGTCTATTCAGGGGTTCTGGAGAGGAGGGTTCGACGGATAGTCGAACCTCGGATCCAGGTGGTACAATGCGGTTTTCGTCCTGGCTGTGGAACACTGGACCAGCTCTACACCCTCAGCAGGGTCCTGGAGGGTGCGTGGGAGTTCGCCCAACCGGTCTACATGTGTTTTGTGGACTTGGAGAAGGCGTTCGACCGTGTCCCTCGGGGGGCCCTATGGGGGGTGCTCCGGGAGTATGGGGTACCGGGCCCCTTGATACGGGCTGTTAGGTCCCTGTACGACCGGTGCCAGAGTTTGGTTCGCATTGCCGGCAGTAAGTCGGGCTTGTTTCCAGTGAGAGTTGGACTCCGCCAAGGTTGCCCTTTGTCACCGATCCTGTTCCTAACTTTTATGGACAGGATCTCTAGGCGCAGCCAAGGCGTTGAGGGGATCCGTTTTGGTGGCCTCAGGATCGGGTCTCTGCTTTTTGCAGATGATTTGGTCCTGTTGGCTTCATCGGAGCGTGATCTACAGCTTTCGCTGGAGCTGTTCGCAGCCGAGTGTGAAGCGGCTGGGATGAGAATCAGCACCTCCAAATCCGAGGCCATGGTCTTGAGCCGGAAAAGGGTGGGGTGCCTCCTCCGGGTCGGGGATGGGGTCCTTCCCCAAGTGGAGGAGTTTAAGTATCTGGGGGTCTTGTTCAAGAATGAGGGAAAAATGGAGCGGGAGATCGATAGACGGATTGGTGGGGCATCTGCAGTTATGCGGGCGCTCTACCGGTCTGTCGTGGTAAAGAGAGAGCTGAGCCAAAAGGCGAAGCTCTCGATTTACCGGTCGATCTACGTTCCTACCCTCATATATGGTCACGTACTCTGGGTGGTGACCGAAAGAACGAGATCACGGATACAAGCGGCTGAAATGAGTTTCCTCCGCAGAGTGTCCGGGCTCTCCCTTAGAGATAGGGTGAGAAGCTCAGTCATCCGGAGGGGGCTCAGAGTAGAGCCGCTGCTTCTCCACATCGAGAGGAGTCAGTTGAGGTGGCTCGGGCATC
This sequence comes from Valencia hispanica, assembly GCA_963556495.2. Taxonomy (NCBI): domain Eukaryota; kingdom Metazoa; phylum Chordata; class Actinopteri; order Cyprinodontiformes; family Valenciidae; genus Valencia; species Valencia hispanica. Next base: position 49,697,781 of record OY747700.1, on the reverse strand, counting down.
TGGTCAGGATGCCTCCTGGACGCCTCCCTGGTGAGGTGTTTCAGGCACGTCTCACCGGGAAGAGGCCCAGGGGAAGGCCCAGGACACGCTGGAGGGACTATGTTTCTCGGCTGGCCTGGGAGCGCCTTGGGGTTCCTCCCGAGGAGCTGGAACAAGTGGCTGGGGAGAGGGAAGTCTGGGTCTCTTTGCTTAGGCTGCTGCCCCCGCGACCCGACCCCGGATAAGCGGAAGAAAATGGATGGATGGATGGATGGATGGATATTTTAATATTGAAAAATGTTTTTAGAAGAGCTATAGCTCACTGCAAAGCTACAATATAGATATCATTGCTGGTTTGGATGTTTATAATAACATGAATCCATAATTATTGCTTGGTGTGAGGTGAAATGATATGTGTGAGAGGAGTAATATGCAGTCTGGCTGCATTTCACCACCTCACCATCTGCGTCGTCGATTCCCTCCGTCTCCAAAATGTCCGCACACACGGGTCAGAGTTGGCGTACAGGTGCGCACATTTTCCCGTCAAGTCTGTTTTTGAACAAATCACAACTTTGCTTTGAAAGTGGCGTACGCCAGTTTCAGGCCCCGTTTTGTGCGTACGCAACGTTTATAAATGAGACCCCAGAACCCCTGAATAGACCTTACCAGGGAGGCTCAGAAGTGGGATCCCCCTGTAGTTGGAACACACTCTGTGGTCCTCCTTTTTGAACAGAGGGACCACCACCCCGGTCTGCCAATCCAAGGGAACTGCCCCCGATGTCCACGCGATATTGCAGAGCCGTGTTAACCAACACAGCCCCACAACATCCAGGGCCCTGAGGAACTCCGGTCGAATGTTATCCACCCCCGGAGCCTTGCCACCGAGGAGCTTTTTAATGACCTCGGTGACCTCAGCCCCAGAGATTGGAGAGCCCGACCCAAAGTCCCCAAACCCTGCTTCCAGATTGGAAGGCGTGCCGGTGGGATTGAGGTGGTCTTCGAAGTATTCCATCCACCGACCCAAAACGTCCCGCGTCGAGGTCAGCAGCACACCATCCCCACTGTAAACAGTGTTGGTGGCAGACCGCTTCCCCCCCTGAGACGCCGGATGGTGGACCAGAATCGCGTCGAAGCCGTACGGAAGTCGTTTTCCATGGCCTCTCCAAACTCCTCCCACGCCTGAGTTTTTGCCTCAGCAACCATCCGAGCCGCATCCCGCTTGGCTTAAAGAGTCCCACAAGCCAAAAAGAACCGATAGGACTCTTTCTTCAGCCTGACAGCATCCCTTACCGCCGGTGTCCACCAGCGGGTTCGGGGGTTGCCGCCGCGACAGGCACCGACCACCTTGCGACCACAGCTTCGGTCAGCCGCCTCAACAATGGAGGCGCAGAACATGGTCCACTTGGACTCAGTGTCCCCCACCTCCCGAAGTTCTGCCGGAGGTGTGAGTTAAAGCTTCTTCTGACAGGAGACTGTGCCAGACGTTCCCAGCAGACTGTCACAACACGTTTGGGCCTTCCAGGTCTGTCCGACTCACCACCAGGTAGTGGTCAGTGGACAGCTCAGCCCCTTTCTTCACCCGAGTGTCCAAAACATGCGGCCGCAGATCAGATGAGACAACAACCAAGTCGATCATCAAGCTGCGGCCTAGGGTGTCCTGGTGCCAATTGCACATATGGACACCTTTATGCTTGAACATGGTGTTTGTTATGGACAATCCATGACGAGCACAGAAGTCCAATAACAAAGGCCTGGCTCCAGAGGGGGGCCCCTGTGACCCGCGTCCGGGCGACGGAACACTAGATCCATTTATTGTGTTCATCATAGGGGTCTTTTGGGCTGCACTTTGTCTGATCCCTCACATAGAACCAAACTGCCATGGGTGACCCTACCAGGAGAAAAAAGCCCCCGACAACATAGCTCCTAGGATCATTGGGACACTCAAACCCCTCCACCACGATAAGGTGGCAGCCCAGGGAGGGGTGATCTTGGGGTGTCACATCTATATATAATATAAATATTATAACCTAAAATAAAGGTTAAGGATAAAGGTGAACATAAATACAGAAAAAAAAATTTCTGAGTAATAGAAGCTATTTATCTTTTTACTCAAGCAATTATTCATTAAAAACATTATCCACATGAGACTTTCTCATCAATAGGGGTTAGTGGGGGTGGTCTATATTTTTGACTCATCAAATTTATATTTGAAGTAATTTCAATTCATGGAAGTTAGTGATAAGGTAGTTATAAATTCAGAACATAAAGTGCTTCTACAGAAAGCAGTTCTGGATTAAAGTCATTGACTAATAATAATGTAATTAACAAAAATTCTATCCACAGAGACATGTAAGAAAATACATACTTGCATATACCCCAAAATAAATATATACAGATCTGCAGGATGCGAGTACATTGCCCTACACATTTCAACAATATTCTGCACAGGACATTTCCACATCTGCCTGTTTGGCAGAGAGAGCTCAAGAGAGCTTTTTGTGCTGGGGGGGGTAGCACAACACATTTTTGCTTAGGCACCATATGGGTAGCACTGGCCCTGTGTACACCCACTGACTCATTGAGCTTTTTGTTATACCTCTACTGGCATAGAATCAGCAATCAATCCAGGTGGTCTATACATATCTTATCATATCTCTGTCTGTATGTCTGTATGTATGTATGGATGGATGGATGGATGGATGGATGGATGGATGGATGGATGGATGGATGGAAGGATGGGGGGGGGTGAGTAGGCTACAGGATGGGAGGAAAAAAACTGAAAAAGAACAATTTGCTTCTTTTTTTTTAAGCTACTGTCATAAAAAGTTATAGTTTTGTATGTACATAACTTCTGAATAGAAATTAAAATGTGTTTGGACTGATAAAAAAAAAAAAAGTTTTGAACAAATTTGATTGTCGATCGTGAGCGCAAATGCAGGTGATAAGCGGTTTTATTAAAGCTACATTAGGTAAGAACTTCTCCCATCTAGCGGTGAAACAACCAACTGAATATTATGTTCTAGCCCCACCTCCCACCCCCCCATTCCGAGTGCATTTAACTCCTACAGTGGCCGTTTCATGCCAAGGTTAACATGGCTTCCAGTACTACAACTTCATCCTGTGTTCTTTCCAGTGATGAGGTTACTTTAGAAAACTACATTGCATTCAGTTATATAGTCAGACGTCTACCACGTCGCAAATAGACAATCTCCCTCTGGCATTCGTCAAGGTGCAACTGAGTGTAGCCAAAGCGCGAAAGGCGGAGCAAGAATTTCCAGGAATGTCCCTCGTTGGCGAATGTATTTCAAAGATGGAGCCATTCTCGCGACTCGCGCATATTTATTCTGAATAGCAGATTCTACACTTACGAGAATACTTTCATTAGTAGGTGGAAGTAATTACACATGAATGAGCACATATTTTTGAAAGAACAAAGGGTTTTTTGCTAAGAATTAACCCAAAAGAATACACAATGTAGCTTTAAGCAGTCACACTGAAGTTCGCTGGCTCTCCAGGGGGCGGGTGTCACAGCGGTTGTATGAGCTGCGAGAGGAGGTGAAGTGGTTTTTGACAGAAATTAAATCAGATCTGGCAAAGCATCTGGATGACACTATGTGGCTTGCGTCTCTGTCTTATTTGATCAATATTTGACCGCTTGAATGGCCTTAACCTGTCTTTGCAATGCCGCAAAACTCATATTTTGCTCCTTGCAGACAAAGTGCACACCTTCACACAAAAACTAGACCTCTGGCATGGCCGCATCAGTCCAGGGAACTGCGACATGTTCACCAGCCTTGTAGACTTTATCACTGAGGCAGGCACATCACACGATTTCTCCTCCCTATTTCAATCAGCGTCTGAACACCTGTCAGCAATGAGAGAACAATTTGCAACGTACTTTAAAGAGGATTATCGCTCTTTTGCGTGGGTTCGAGATCCACCCAATGGGTGGCGGAGTGTACCATTCACATAGCTGGCATGTGTGTTTCTGTGTGTGACAAAAGTGGCAAATATCCCACAGATCACATGGACACAAAAACTATAAAAAGGCTGAGCAAAGTGAGAGTTCATCTATAAACTGACTGTGGAGGATGAAGATGCAAACAAAACAGAGTAAGCACTTTTTTATTGTGTTTTTAAGTCTGCAGCTGTTTACTTTTATTACAGTGAAAAGAAAATACTTGTTTTCTCAGAAGATTATTGCTGATTTTTGTTCCCTAATTTTTTTCCAGGGCAATTTAAAAAGTAAACTATTATTGTTGCTGGTAACTTTTTATTAATTCAGAAGAGTAATTATTTCTATTGTAATTTATTTACAGTGATTATAAAATAATTGTTCTACTTGTGAAAGCCTTTTTCAAGTTTGTTATTTAACTAATCTTTTCTAACCACATTGAGAATGCACACTTTAAATTTGTTTTGCGTCGACATATTTGTGTGAGGCAGGATTCTCAAAAATGACTGCACTCAAAACAAAATACCGCAGTCGTGCACAAATCGAGGATGAATTGAGGCTATGTTTATCAAACATTGAGCCAAGAATTGAGGATCTTTGCAAGGCAATGCAGGCTCAGGTTTCACGTTAACATCACCTACCTGCAAGCTTCTGTAAAAAATGCAGATGATGCCTACTATTAGGCCTAGTAATAATAACATAACAATAATAAAGGATAAATTAATATCAGAGGTCTGGTGCCAATTCCCAATTATAGCAATAGCCTAGTAATGATAATAGGCGTACTGATAATAATAATAATAATAATAATAATAATAATAATAATAATAATAATAATAATAATAATAATAAAAATAATAATAATAATAATAATAAAGCATGTAACCTCATAAAATTATATAACAATAGCATGGTAATGATGATGGGCTTACTGATGATGATACTACTACTACTACTACTACTACTACTACTAATAATAATAATAATAATAATAATAATAATAATAAAAATGTAGGCCAAAAAATAATAGCCTAGGGTGGACTATCTATCTATCTATCTATCTATCTATCTATCTATCTATCTATCTATCTATCTATCTATCTATGCAAGGTGATGTGGAGTGGGGGGGGTGGCGTTATGCGGGGGGGGGGGCGGGATGGGGTGGCACTGGGGCCCCAACTGCAATGAACCAGCTTTGGGGGGGGGCAGCTTGCAAAAGGTTGAGAACCCCTGATTTAAGTTATAGACAACTGTGCTGCTATTTTGGCTACTTACCTGTAGTGCAATATAACATAACTGGGTCTTGGCTATATCTCTCTCCTATAAACAATAAAATCATGTGGAAAAACCCAAACTCTTAATGTTTAATTTTGTTGTTTCGATGGTTAGTGCATGACCTCTAATATTCAACATGGTCAAGTATAAAGGTAGTGGAGACCCATACATTAGGCAATCAATATTTGGTCCTCACAAAAACAGCATCCAACAGCTGCCCACACACTGACACACAGACACTCAGCTGTCAGTTGCCTTATTGGAAAATGTTCCTGCTATTTCTGCATGAACTATCCAAACTTTGCTGCCAAAAAAGGGAGAGCAAATCTTTTGTTTACCTCCAAATGAAGCGCCATTTAATGATGTTAAGATGAGCTGCGCTCACTTCAAGTTTTTCAAGTAAAAAAAAAAACAAAAAACAGCATTGTTCCTTTCAAGCTTCTTTAAAAATGGAACTCCACTAATGAATGCATTCACAGCACTGGTGGATCCAGGACGTTGCCTGTCAGATCTGTAGGTAGTAGCTTGTGTACCCTCCTGCTTTCATTCTTGATTACATTAGATAAAGTATGCTAATGTATCACAAGTCTTCAGAGCAGGAGTTACAAGTCTGAAGTTCTAGTTTTTGTGACTTAAGTCGAGCATGCTTGCAGGTCTGAATCTCAAGCCACCATTTCTGTCTGGAACTTGCATGGATATTCATGTGCTAAATTTATGTTAATAAAAAATCAAAGGATGAAAAATATTGGATATAATTAACAGATCATTTAAAAAGGATTATTATTTCAATTTTTAAAAAGATTTTATATGTTTTGTAAGTCATACCGACTTCAAGAAGTTCACGTATTATGAAAAACCAGACTTTTATGTTCTCACAGTGACTTATATAAGGTATCTTTTCATGCCTGAGGGTTATGATTGCATTAATAAAGACGCTTCACTCAATTACATCAAAAGTGCATCAAAATGTTTCTTTTTTCCTGTAAAACAAATGAGTCTCAAACTCTCTTTCATGGTGACTGAAACCATGGAAAACTATAGAAATAAGGCTCTTTGTAATATAAAATGACACTTATAATGAGAATAAGAAGGCGAGGAAGGGGAAAATACGTTTTAAAATGGGTGGAACATTTTGAAAGGAAACAATCAGAAGAGTGAATAAAGCATATTTTAAGGTGTAAAAAATAGAAAACGATAGAATCAAACCAGGATGAAACAGCCTGTTTGTGTGGTTGTGAAAGGATGTATGGAAAAAAATCAGCGCTCAGCATCAGCTGCATCCTTTAGGCGAAGCGGTATTGACAGGTGTTGTCAGCAGGGGGCCTAATCTTGTTTCGTTTTTCTTTTGCCAGCGGCGGTTGTACCAATGTGTGGGCAAAGAGTGTGTAAATTGGGTGTGTGGTAGGAGGGCAGATGTTTCTACATCCAATTTCTGTATCTTATATTTGTGCACCAAAGAGATTGTTTATTCATGAGGATTATTTCATGGCCTGTGTGTGTAAGTTATGCTGTGTCTGAGTATCAGCTCAGCATTAACATTTCAATCAATTTCTTACTTGTTATGCCGACCGGGTGTCCAGTTAGCTCTCTCCAACTTTAAACAGCAGCTGAGATATTGACAAGGGAATCAAGAGTCAATTAAAAGTAGAAGGAGGACCAGGATATTATTTATTGGTGTTGTGTATGTCATTAAAATCCCCATGCAAGACGTTGATTTTCCTCTCTGACAGTTTCGGAGCTCCACACCCTTCTGACTGAAGGCACAGGACTTATGAGGCATGGCAGGAGGACAGCCTGCAGCTCCCTGCAGCTTTGATTGCCCCATTTGGTGAGACAGAACCACACCAATACCGATGATGGATGAGTAAGAAAATCGGATGGTGGCTAACAGTGTCTGAAAGAACAACAAATATATTTCCAGAGATCATAACAAGCTGTAAACGTTAGCTATTTGTGGTGAATTGCTGAGGGTTTTTCCTGTGCTGTGGCTTTCACTTTGTACGCTCTGGGTGTATAAACAACTGGAGACATTAGTGGGGATCTGATTACTGTTTTTAAGCCCTTTTGTGCTCCATTTTCTACGCGTGTAAAAAGTGACAACTCACTAGTTCTATACATGTGCGATTACTGTAATTGGTTGACAGTAGGTTAAAGAAGCGTCGTAGACGCAAGACAATATGTAAGACTTTTCATTTTCTTCTTCGGTTCAGTGAATGCATCGTGACCTAAAGTTAAAGTTGGCAAGGGATAAAAATGAGGCTAGATTTGTCAAAGCGGGGATTGACAAAAAAAAAAAAGGTTTCCTATTCTGATCATCTCCCCAAACTGAAAGAGATGTTTTTATTATATTGGACAATAACAAATTGAGAATGGCTGTGTTTTTCTGGACTCTTAGGTTCATTAAGACTGCATCCAAATTTGTGCTCTCATTACTCTGAAAAAGCTAGATTTATTTGATGTCTTCGTATAATTGCAAACTGTTACATATACCCGTTATAGGCTATGTTTTGAGTCCATACTGGCCTTCCCACTCTCATGCATGAGCAGAGATCTGTCATAGCCACTGATGAAGAACTAGAGAAGCCAGAACATTAAATTCAACTCTGGTTGTTGCGTTTAATTATCAAAAAGACAATTTCATTTTGACGTAATTAACTAACAACACCGCGATAACTGTCTGCGCATAACAGTGAATAATAAAAATCCCATCATCTTGTCAGTCCTCCAAATGCCAACTTCAAGTACTAGCTGTGATCACACAACCAGTCCCTCTCACTTTAACAAGGAAACTACAGCGGAATGCTGAGTGAAGGCTCATCCTGTCAGGTTTCAGTGTTCCTGTTGCTTACAAACAAGGTTGGGAAGGGAACTGAAATATTCGTAAGGTGCTTTAAATCATTTGTACGTTTTACGGTAAACTGAATCAGTTTCTGCTGTGCAGTAAAAAAACTAAAAACAGATTCTCTGAGCAGTTTGTGTTGCTGTTTTAGCTCTGTTTGGGTTCCTACCAAAAAGAATACAGACCTCCCTGACTGCCAAACCCCCTCATACTGCCCTCAGAAATCATCTTATCAGTTAATAGAACCCAACGGTCTGTTATTTCTTCTCAGCATAAATCCATCTGTTTTGTGAAGGCCTCAGAGGTTTGTTAGAGAACATTAGTGAACAAACTGCTTCATGAAGACCAAAGAACACAGCAGACAGGTCAGGGAGAAAGTTGTGAAGAAGTTTAAAGCAGGGTCAGGTTATAAAACAATAGTCCAAGCTTTAAACATCTCACAAAGCACTGTTCAGTTCAGTCTATCATCTGGAATGGGAGTGTGTGGCACAACTGGAAACCTACCGAAACACGGCTCCCCACCTAGACTGACAGCGATCCGCAGCTCAGGTGGGAGAATCTGCTGACAGGACAACTTTCTGACATGCACTCCACAACAAAAAAACCTACTTGTAAAACAAAGTCATAACAAGTCCCGTCTTTGCCACAAGTCATCCAGGGGGCGTAGAAAACATGTGGATGACAATGGTAAAACAGAACTTTTTAAGTAGATATCAAATATTGTAGGCGGCGGCAAACTAACACTGCATTTTACTGTGGACACAGAATCCCTGTCGAGAATAGAATAGAATAGAATAAAACTTTATTGTCTGTTCCAAAGAGCAGAAATGTGTCTTTCAGCGCGGCTCAAATCAATCAGTAAAAACACACACAACATCATTACAAAATATCACATCAAAAAAAAGATCAACATAAAATACATTGCTACCGGGGTTTATTTAGTGCAGCGACTGCAGATGGAATGAGTGATTTCTTATAGCTATTTCTATGAGCCAATGGGGTTCTGTATCTTCTGCCTGATGGCAGCAGAGAGAAGCAGTGATGCAAAGGGTGTGTGGCATCCTCTGTGATGAGAGTAGCTTTCCTCCGCACCGATCGCCTGTACAATTCGCAGAGTGGGGTCTGAGGGGTTTGGGTGATCTTACTGGCGTGATTTACTATTCTGTTGAGTTTTGTGTTGTGTTTGACTGTAAGAAAGTTTAAGCAGGTAGAGATGTTGTACGTGAGGATGGATTCAATGAGTGAAGTGTACACCAAAGATAAAATGTCTTTGGTAAATATTAAAAGATCTCAACTTTCTAAGGAGGTGGAGGCGCTGGTGTGTCTTTTTAAAAACAGTCTGCATGATGCCCAAAGGACATTGAGTCTTCATTTGTGCAGATTCCCCAGTTGAAACCGATGGATACGTCTACGCAGCTCTCCAAACTGGATTTGACTCAAGAACCAGTTATCTTCTTTTATCTCCCATTTATTTATTTATTAGGAAAGTGTTTCAGATGACAGTTTGCCGTGAAGCAGGTAAAAACATTTAAACAAACAAAAGCAAAGGAATATATAAATACAAATTTTAACCATAACAAATGTCCTTGTATTATTTAAACTGTACATGGATTACTTTCACTCAACCATCAAAGATAATAAACAGCACTCAAAGGGGCTATAAGCAATTTTCTGAAATTTGAACTCGTGACTGACACCTGTGGCCAAAAAACGGAACTGCTCTTCCTTTCTGCTCGCTCTGGCAGCGCGCGCTCGTACGCCGGTCGCTCTCAATCTTCGATCTTTTCCGGGCACTTGTCAAGGGTTAGACTTTTTTAGTCTTATGTGGAGTTACTGTTGCTGTCAGAGTTGTCCTTGGTCTCTTCTGTGTATTCGCACAATCCATTGCACTGCTTGCGAGTGTAGGCTAATTGCTGACTAGCGGTGGTGGCAGAGTGATCTGAAACATTTAACATGAATGCGCTTGACGTCACATCCGCAGACAGCGCGGGAAAATCCGACCCAACAGAAAATTGAAAAAATTGGATACAGGCTTATAGGTGCACCCACTGTGAGCTGACAGGGTGTCACTGTGGTCATCAGGAGATGTTTGAGTCATAAATGGTCAAATAAAAAGGCTATTGTTACGTTATTTGGGGGAAAAAGTTGCATATAGCCCCTTTAAACAAATAACGTCCCTGATAAGTGTGTCTAATAGAGACACATTTAAAGAGATACAGTACAGATAGAGTTCACTGAGAAGAACATGATATGCTACAAAGCCTGTTTGGTTTTGTGAAGTCCAACCAGAGCCTTCTTATCTGGACTGAATATCTGGACCGCCTCCTAAAAGAGAGACACACAAACTGAGGTAGTGATGGGAGGAGGGAGACGGGATCTCTGGGAGCACATAGAGTTTAATTACAGCTGCCATCGACCTGATTTACAACTACATACACACAAACCTGGCCCCCAGCCTTGCTTTCCTTTTGCATGAAATTAGACCTTCTCACATTTAGCTCTGGACTTAACACCACGGTTTTCCACATGTACTCCACATACAATCACGGAGGTACATTTATGCCATCTGGGTGGGTGGGTGGGGGGGGGGGGGGCTAATATGATATGATGGGTCGACTGCTTACAAGTGCACATCCATGGAGGGACACGCGCACGCTTGGGTAGTTGTTGACTCTTTTTTTTTTTTTCTTTTAGTTTTAATGTAATCTTGCCTCAGCTGCTGGCTTCGTTGGACTGATGTAAATGAAAACGGGTATTTATGGTTTTCAGAAAAGATGGATTGAGTGGAGGTGGAGGGGTGTGTGAGGGGGTTACAGCCCTGAACTGACTCCACTCAGCCTATCAATTGGTGGAAAGAGATGAGAAAGGGAGAGAGGTATAGGGGGTGTGCGTGCGTGTGTGTGTGTGTGTGTGTGTGTGTGGGTGTGTGTGTGTGTGTGTGTGTGTGTGTGTGTGTGTGTGGGTGTGTGTGTGTGTGTGTGTGTGTGTGTGTGTGTGTGTGTGTGTGTGTGTGTGTGTGTGTGGGTGTGTGTGTGTGTGTGTGTGTGTGTGTGTGTGTGTGTGTGCGTGTGTGGGGGTGTGTTATCTAGGGGGTCGGGGTGTGTGGGTATTGGATCAGAAGTGGAGGATGGGTAAAGACTTGTTAAATGGATGGAAGGAGAGTTGGAGAGATTAGTAATAAAGGGGGAAAGGTGAAGAGATTGCGTGAGGAGAAATGGAGGGAGGAGATGAAATAGAGATTGGAGAAGGTGTAGATTAAACAGATTGAAAAGCGAGGGATTGTTTTTCCTTTTCATTTCACATTGGTTTAACTTGCCAAGAGGAGCAGTCAAGTCCAACTGTCTGTGTGTGTGTGTGTGTGTGTGTGTGTGTGTGTGTGTGTGTGTGTGTGTGTGTGTGTGTGTGTGTGTGTGTGTGTGTGTGTGTGGGTGTGTGTGTGTGTGTGTGTGTGTGTGTGTGTGTGTGTGTGTGTGTGTGAGTGTGTGAGTGTGTCTGTCTGTGCAGAGTACAGTGTCGCAGGGGAGTGTGTGTGATATGCAGCTAGAGTATTACATGCAGAAAATCCCCCCCAGGAGAATGCTGAAATGTGTGTGGTAATGTAACACTGCGTCAACAGAGGAGAAGGAGGAAAAAGTCAACCTATGTGTTCTGCAGGGATAACAGTGATGACAAACGCAGAGGCTGCACACTGCCATGATCAAATAACCGTTTCTAATAGCGAGTCCTTCAAGGGAAGTCTTTGAGAGCACTTGATCAACAAACGGAAAAAAACGTTCGTCCCTCTGTACCTACAGAAGTAGCTCTATTATTATTATTACCGGTATTATTTGTTCATCTGGTATAGAAAAAAAATACTTAAACGCTAAATTAAAACATTGCTAAGCGTGCATTGATTGAGTTCTATTTGGTTTATTCACAGAACAAAGCCATCCTTGTTTAATCAGCCAGTTCAGCTTTTTTAAGTCACAGAACCTGATGCTGCTTCTGTCCCTTCACCTTTGTATCTCCAGTCTAGTCTGTTGTCCAGGTGAACCCAACAGTATTGACATTCCTACCCCAGCTCCACATCTTCTCCCTGTATTGCTCTGAGAAATATTGGTTGACATAGTTCTGCTTCCTTTGATATCTGCAGTCATCTCCTTTCAGTTTTACACATTGTGGTTTTGGAAGGAAGGAAGGAAGGAAGGAAGGAAGGAAGGAAGGAAGGAAGGAAGGAAGGAAGGAAGGAAGGAAGGAAGGAAGGAAGGAAGGAAGGAAGGAAGGAAGGAAGGAAGGAAGAGAGTAGTTCTTGAGTTTTCCTGTTGTGTTGACAGAGTCGACCAATAAAGAGTGCTCTTCAGGCTGTCTGACTACACGTAATTATAAAGGCATTGAAGAAATCTCCGACACTATTTCATCTTGTATCTGGCAGCATTTTGCAGCTTTAGTATAAAAAAGAAATGCTGACAAACAAGATAGTCTTGATCTCTAAGCACTGAAAACACAGCGATTGGCTAATCTTTAGCCCAAAAATGAAGTTAGCTATGGACCAAAATCCTATTTCACAGTTTTTAATAAGTCTGGGTTGATATGATCCGTTCTTCGAGATCTAAAATACCTACACTGATCAAACCTGAAGTGGATAATTCTACACTGAACAAAGATTGTTTAATACTTGGGCTGCAAAGCATGCACTAATTCTGGTGAATGGGGCGATAACGATACGGCGTGCGATACATGAATAAAACATTTAAAAGTATGATTGTTTTTCTGCTTTGGGTTCACAGCAAACATCGACCCCAGATAATGACTACTAGTCAATCTTTTATCGTAAAAGTTGCTTCTGTCTGACTTCGGATTTTCGATGGCAATGAAACAGCTCATCTGTGGTTTCTTGTTGACTTGACCATCTCTTCTAAAACGTCATATGCAACAAATGTAACCAGATATATAAGGGGCACGGAGACCCCGAATGCATGGTGCTTAAATAATTACAGAACACCTAATGCGCTCTATGCTAGTGACATGCAGTCAGAGGAGGCACTGCCTCACCTGTCATCATGACAAACGAAATATTATCAATGACAAGAGAAAGACAATTTGTCGACTTGACTGTTCGATAAAGTTGTATCCTGTATGATTCCAATGTTTGTTTGGTCAAATTTGCTGAATTTACACATCGCCTGTTCAAATACACGTGGGAAGAGTCGAGGTGAGGCAGTGATGAGCTGTGCCTCACCTCTGGTGGCGCTGTGTCACACACACTGACTGATGCAGGCAATTGGCCCAGGCCTACGGCGGTCTCTCTGTATATCACCAATGTACATGTTTGATTACACATGTACGACACATGCTGGTGTTCCACATGTGCGGTATATGTATTTAATGAATGCGAGTGATATATTTAGTCTTTCTGGTCTGTCATAAATGAAAATGCACAGGGTGAGGCAGAAACCGTGCCACATTGATAGGGGGCAGTGTGGAGCTCCATAAGCTCAAGGGGTAACAGGTGCACATTGCTGCATCTCATTGTCCTTTTGTTTACTTTTGTTCAACCACCTTCGTTCCCCCTTCACCCAGTTCTCCATTTGCTGCAGCCAATGGAAGCAAAAACTTCACGTCTAGGGTTTTGTGTTTGTTTTATATTAAAAAGCAAACAAATGACTGAAATTGATTTTATTTTATTTTTTTAACTGGATATAGTAGAAGTTAACTAAAAAAGCACTCGGAGAGCGCAGACGTCCGCCAAAGCAGCTCAATCCTATCCCCCCTTCATGTTGTGATCTAATTCTACATTTTTTTAGATTCCTGGACCATGAAAACACACCTTTAGCAGCTGGATTCACACTGATATCATTATTAGTTCACTAAGTTATTCAAGAAAATCACATTTTTCCGGGATCACCCCCAAATTCGAATCACTTGTTCCTGGCCTGGTGGCAGACATTTCCTGAACATTTCATCAAAATCCACCAAACTGTTTGAGTTATGTTGCTAACAGACAGACAGACAAACAAACCCTGTGAATATATAACCTCCCTGGCGGAGGTAAATATTTCTATGCAGTTTCTGTTAGGTATTTTACTTTGAAATGCATAAAAAAAATACAAATTTAATCATTCCAGTGACCCAAAGTTATTATTAATTTAATTTGTGTCAGGTAGATTTATTTTGGGGTTTTGAATACGGATGCAGGATATAACAGCATTAACATCGTTATCGGCTAGTTTTGATAATTATTACCTCTGCCTTCCTGGAGGTAAGGTTTTTGTTCCTGTCTGTCTGTCTGTTTGTTTGTTTGTCTGTTGGCAACATAACTCAAAATGTTATGGAGGATTTTTTGATGACATTTTCAGGAAAAGCCATAAGTCTCATTAACAGTCATTTTATTGGAAAAGTACCAAAAGTTAGAATTAGAAAACTACATGGGGATGGGGGGGAGTGATGGCAGATCTCTGAGTGCTTTTTTAGTTTTAACATATCATAATGTGTGATAAGTAACTCTGAGCCGATATTATCTACCATTTTTTCAGGAGATGTAGGTGCCTGGCCATGTAGTATTTGTTTGGACACGTGACAGAGATAGTGATGCAGCGCAGGACTCAGGGATATTTACCTGAAGCTAAGAAGCATTGTCAGAGCTGAGGTTGCTTTTTCACCGTGCCAAAAGAGTAGGGAAATATATATAATATTGGTAAATATCAGTTTTCGGCCTAAACAGCAATATTGTTATCAGATACCAATTTTTCACATCAGCGCATCCCTAGTTTTGAAGGAGTAGGGCTTCATTGCAAAACACAAGAAACGTTAAAATATGGTTTTAGTTCCAAGCGAGGCTCAAGTACACAAAAGAAATCGAGCTTGTAGAACAAACATAGATATTCAAATTTAGATGGTTAATGACTTTGGAAAAATAAAATTGATGGAATGATAATAATCAACAGATGGGGTGTAGGTGGAAAAATATTGTTAAATATCCACATTAACAAAAAATGTATTCAGGAAAAACCATACCAAAGAGCATTAAAATGTGTATGAGACTGAGAAGAAAGATGTTTCTAGTTTAGAACAGGCTGTAGAGTACCTAATTGGACAGCTCATAATAAAGCAAACCAAATTTATTCTTTCACTTACCTTTAACTCGTCTTTATTTTTCATCATAGATGATTAACAACGGTCTGAATTTATTACACAATGTCATCGAGAGTTATGAATTATTATGGTTAATTTTCTGCTGCCACTAACGAGATTTACAGCATGGTATAATATACAGTGGCTTGCAAAAGTATTCGGCCCCCTTGAACTTTTCCACATTTTGTCACATTACAGCCACAAACATGAATCAGTTTTATTGGAATTCCACGTGAAAGACCAATACAAAGTGGTGTACACGTGAGAAGTGGAACGAAAATCATACATGATTCCAAAGTTCTTTTTACAAATAAATAAGTGAAAAGTGGGGTGTGCGTAATTATTCAGCCCCCTGAGTCAATACTTTGCAGAACCACCTTTTGCTGCAATTCGAGCTGCCAGTCTTTTAGGGTATGTCTCCACCAGCTTTGCCCATCTAGAGACTGAAATTCTTGCCCATTCTTCTTTGCAAAACAGCTCCAGCTCAGTCAGATTAGATGGACAGCGTTTGTGAACAGCAGTTTTCAGATCTTGCCACAGATTCTCGATTGGATTTAGATCTGGACTTTGACTGGGCCATTCTAACACATGGATATGTTTTATTTTAAACCATTCCATTGTTGCCCTGGCTTTATGTTTAGGGTCGTTGTCCTGCTGGAAGGTGAACCTCCGCCCCAGTCTCAAGTCTTTTGCAGACTCCAAGAGGTTTTCTTCCAAGATTGCCCTGTATTTGGCTCCATCCATCTTCCCATCAACTCTGACCATCTTCCCTGTCCCTGCTGAAGAGAAGCACCCCCAGAGCATGATGCTGCCACCACCATATTTGACAGTGGGGATGTTGTGTTCAGAGTGATGTGCAGTGTTAGTTTTCCGCCACACATAGCGTTTTGCATTTTGGTCTCATCTGACCAGAGCACCTTCTTCCACATGTTTGCTGTGTCCCCCACATGACTTGTGGCAAACTGCAAACGGGACTTCTTATGGTTTTCTTTTAACAATGGCTTTCTTCTCCCTACTCTTCCATAAAGGCCAACTTTGTGCAGTGCACAACTAATAGTTGTCCTATGGACAGATTCCCCCACCTGAGCTGTAGATTTCTGCAGCTCATCCAGAGTCACCATGGGCCTCTTGGCTGCATTTCTGATCAGCGCTCTCCTTGTTCGGCCTGTGAGTTTAGGTGGACGGCCTTGTCTTGGTAGGTTTACAGTTGTGCCATACTCCATCCATTTCTGAATGATCACTTGAACAGCGCTCCGTGGGATGTTCAAGGCTTGGGAAATCTTTTTGTAGCCTAAGCCTGCTTTAAATTTCTCAATAACTTTATTCCTGACCTGTCTGGTGTGTTCTTTGGACTTCATGGTGTTGTTGCTCCCAACATTCTCTTAGACAACCTCTGAGGCCGTCACAGGGCAGCTGTATTTGTACTGACATTAGATTACACACAGGTGCACTCTATTTAGTCATTAGCACTCATCAGACAATGTCTATGGGCAACTGACTGCACTCAGACCAAAGGGGGCTGAATAATTACGCACACCCCACTTTTCAGTTATTCATTTGTAAAAAATGTTTGGAATCATGTATGATTTTCGTTCCACTTCTCACATGTACACCACTTTGTTTTGGTCTTTCACCTGGAATTCCAATAAAATTGATTCATGTTTGTGGCTGTAATGTGACAAAATGTGGAAAAGTTCAAGGGGGCCGAATACTTTTGCAAGCCACTGTATATACAGGACTTAAATAACATTTGCCTTCCTCACAAACGGTCACCGTGTCAGAGGTGCAGAGAAACTGCATTCTGGCCCTTCAGTTGACATATGACTTACTCTATGTGCATGTCAGTGATGTTAAATGTCAAAAATAACATGACACACACTTCAGTCGCCAAAAGCCTTTTTGTTGGGGTAAAAATAGATCATAGTTTCACTCTAATCTAAAGTTGGTAAAAACACATCAATTCAGGATGAAAAATGTAAGGAGTGTGTGAATCCCTGACTGAGACCAGTTTCTGTGCATTTTACAGGGTTTTATGTGATGGACCAATACAAAATAATAATAATGAAGTGGAAGGTAAATAATATGTGGTTATATATTTATTGACATAACAATATTTTGTAACGTTTTAAGTACCTTTGTTTTCCTCCGTCCCTAAATCAATACTTTGTAGAACCATCTTTTGCTGTAACTAGAGCTACAGGTGTTTTGCAATGTTTCCACAAATGTTACACTTCCAGAGACTGAAGCTCTGTTTTCCTCTTTTTGAAATATCTGAAGCTCAGTCAGACCGGACCGAGAGCGTCCGTTAAGATCTGTTTTCAGCTATCACTATGGGACTATACTTGGATTGACGTTTGGACTTTGACCGGGCCATTTTAGCACATGAATATGTTTTATCCATTTGTAGCGCTCTCTATATCTCCATCCACACTCCTATCAACTCTGATCAGCTTCTCAGTTCCTGCTGAAACAAAGCCTTCCCACAGCATGATGCTGCCACCATCAGGTTTTATGATGGGGATGGAAGGGGATGTAGAGTGTTTGTTTTCCAGCCCAAATGTAGTGTTACAGAAATATTTCAAGGTTATGTGAATTAATTGATTACAAATGAGTAAATCCACCATAGGGAATCTGGCATTATTAGAGATCATTAGACATCAGAGAGGAAGCCTTTCACCTAGTCTCCTCTAGCTGCAGCGAGAAGGGTCATTCTCTGAAGTCTGTGCCCTTTGGGGTCTCTGGTTACTGTAAAATCTACCAACACAAAATTAAAGAAGGAGTATTTGTACTTCTGAGAAACTATATTTATACACCTTAGGCATAACATCTCAAACATTATCAGGAGTATTTTTGTTATTTTGGTCATTTTAATACAGTTTTTTGTTACAGAGTTTATTGTTATGGTGTAGAAGATTTTAGCAAAAAGTAACCATAAGTCCACATTAGCTAGTGTATGGAACAGCATATAGCATGGGAAAAACAAGAAATTATGGTATTTTTTCAAGATAATCATTAGTTGTTGTTTTTTAACAATCATAAATATCACTTTTGCATGTAACAGTTTTGAAATGTTGAGCTTGATGATCGGATTGATGGTACAAACAATAAGATATTGCTACGGACGTATGCTAATACCTCCCTTTACTGTATGAGCAGGAAAAGACTTGAGTGGTGTCAGTTCTTGGGTGTTGAGAAAGTTAAATGAACAATTATTTTTAAAAAGGTGGAGATTTGTATGTTGTTACAGGGTTGAACAAAAGTGGGGGACATAATTAAATTGTGCTATTTATACATAATTAATTCATTTTTCTCATATTTTTTTAATTAAGGCTAAACAATACAGGTAAATAATTTTATTACCAGATGGAAACTTCTGGTTACTGTCTATTTACACGCATGTTTCATTCAATGAAAAAGCAACTTTGGCATATGGGGACATATCTTTTTGGCTGGCCTTTACTCACTGGAAACCCATAAAACATAATTTTTAAAATATGTTTGTGTGTCATAATGCAAAGGAACATAGATCCTTCTATTTCTTGTTTTAAAATGTACTTTGTGATGTACTTTCAATGAAAATCTTTGTGGTAAACCTGTGGGAGACTAAGTGCACAGTATTCCGAATATCACTCGGAAGTGTTTTGGTTAACCTTGTTATGAAGACGTAACATTGTGGGTGCTTTCCTTGTTTATAGAAATAAGACATAGGGTGTTTCTCAATGTCAAGGCGCCTCGCCTACCAATGCACTGCTTTGGTAGGCCAGGCGCCTTGCTTACGAGGACACTGTCCTTCTTTGGCCAAAGAAAACGGTTAAATGGAACAGACTTTCATCACGAGACCGCGGCTGCCCAGAGTCCATCTTTTGCTTACGCGCTCTGTTTACGTCCCGCCCATCGTAGTAGCGTAGCTAACCCTAACACATAAGCAGATAGCTGCTTTGGATCTAAAAAATATTTTCCGATAGCTACAATTACTGGACTTACATTTAAATTGGAAATTTGCTCCCGAAGTAGCTGCTGCTGGCTTCTGATCCATCATCTTTCCTAAAATGCCGCGCTGTATTCTGGGAAATTTTTGACCGAGGGAAGGCATCAAGGAACCTCCCATGTATCCTTGGTCAGTTAGCTAAACGGCAGACAAACGGAGGACAGACGCCTCGGTAGCACATGAACATTGGAACACGCCACGGCGGTTCCTGATGACGTATCTCCTAGGCAACCAGGGCGGGACCAGGGCGGGACCAAGGCATCAAGGCGAGATTCCTTGGCATTGAGAAACACCCTCCCATATTACAGTAGGCCAAAAAAGTTCATTTGGTTCTAATCTGACAAGAGCCTCCTTTTAAACCTCTCCCCTAAATGGCTTGTGGCAAATTGCAAAGAGGACTTTTTATGTTTGTTTTTTTAAACATTGACTTCCTTCTTGTCACTTTTAGATGACAACTAAAAGTTGTCCTGTCAACAGATTATCCCAACTCAGCTGAGGATCTTCTGCAGCTCCACCCGAGTAACGAGATTCATGTTCTCCTCAGCTGCCATTTCAGTTTAGGTACACGATTATGTCTAGCCCTTGGAGGAGCAAACAAAAAATCCCACTCATGTATACTTTAATACATACCACGTTATCAGTCAAGAAGTTAAAACAACATGTTTCTTGCTTTCCACATTAAACACTTGTTAATAAAGCAAAAGCGTACCTGCGGCTCCCTACTGTTTGTTTCTCAAAGACAATGAAGTACACAGAAATGCACAGCCCTTAGATGTTAACATAGGTTTTTAAGAAAGAAAAAATATTGTATTTCATGGAAGCATTTTACTTGTATCCTTGTCTTAATGTGATGGTGAGCAGCGATCAGGATGAGCTTTTGTCAGTGGGTAGCTGGAGCTTCGCAGTCAAATTAAAACCCAATTAAGTTTTCATTTCACGCTTTTTTATTGGACCCCATAATGGAGAATTTGGAAATGGACACAGTGGGGAAGGAAGACAGAAAAGGAGGGAGAATTAAAGTGTCTAAGAATAAAAGAATCCAAACTAATCCCTTCTGGTTTCCTTCATTCTTCCCGGTGTCTTTGAATGTAAATGTGCCATGCTGCTCTGAAAAATAAAACATGCAATGAATAGCATGCAGATGAAGGACTTGTGTGCCATCTCATTTATATGTCAACATCCAGACTCACATGCAATTTGCAAGTAAGGTGATATTTAACCAAGCCCTAATTGTGACATAAAAATGCTCTTAACACAACAAGGTGGAGAATGTCATGGTGTTAGGGATGAGGACTTGAACGAAGAGGTGGGTAGTAACTAGTTACATTTATTCAGTTACATTTACCTGAGTAACTATTTGGAAAGGATTTACTTTTAACAGTGGTTTGATTACTCTGTACTTTTTACTATTCCTTGAGGAATAGTGTTATGAAGTATCGCTACTCTTACCTACATATACCTACAGTCAATTAAAGGAGACCACCTGTCTCTACACAAGCTTCGTTTTTCATATATATATTTGTATTTGTATTTATTTTGATCTCCATCAGCTGTAACATGTACAGCTATTCTTCCTGGAGTCAATCCAACATGCTTCTCTTAAGACAGTTTTACACCGGTTTTTCACAACACCACACACCGAAACAGTCTTTAAAATAGCTCAAACCCCCCCACCCATTCATGCACTCACTCACACACACATACAAACAGTATATACAGTACATATACATAGGACCTGGTTTCTACTATTATTTCAGCAGTAAAAGAGAGATTACTTTGCTCATAGTTAGTTAGTACTATCATATCATAGCTCTTACAATAGCAGAAAGTCATCATTAGACTGTTATTTGTGACTGACTGCAATCTTAACTTT
This sequence comes from Valencia hispanica, assembly GCA_963556495.2. Lineage (NCBI taxonomy): Eukaryota > Metazoa > Chordata > Actinopteri > Cyprinodontiformes > Valenciidae > Valencia > Valencia hispanica. The sequence goes on along the minus strand of OY747700.1, from coordinate 49,676,762 downwards.
ACAGTCAACTAACACGAAAGATGCTTTTTCAAAAGGGCTTTAAATTGGTATTTACTGTTTGCTTTAATGATGTCACTTGGCAAAGTGTTCCAGTTATACATTGCTCTTTACATTACTGTACTTTTTCCACAGTTGGTTTTCACTTTGGGTGGTTTGAATCTACCCTCCGTGGCATGCCTGGTTTCATAGCTGTGTTCATCAGAGCTGATGCATAGCTTTTGTTGAAGCACATTTGGAATTTTGGTAATGGTAATTTTGGTAATGTTTCTGGTCAAATTTAGCAATGAGGCTAAGAATTTCTCCTTTACTTTCAACCATGACAAGACATTATGCATCATGTTCACATTAGTTCTTAGTGGGCATCGAAGTGCACACCGAGCTGCTCTGTTTTGGACTGTTTGTATGGCCTTTACATGTGCTGCTGCAGCACAGGACCAAATCTCGGAACAGTAATCTAACTGTGACAGTACAACAGTTTTTATAACATCTGCAGTCATGTTAAAAGGCAGCATGTTGGAACACCTTCTAACCATCGAGAGACCTTTACCCATCCTGCGTACTACTGCGTTTATGTGACTAGACCATGATAATTTATTGTCCACTTCTATACCAAGTAGTTTGGTCTCTTGTACTTGCACAACATTTATATCTTTGACCACAATATTCAGTTTGGGTTCATTCAACAGCATGTATTTAGTTCCAAAAATTATACTTTTTGTTTTACTAATATTTAAGACTAACTTGTTGTTTGTGACCCACTCAAATACAGATTTTAATTCCTCCATTAGAACAGTTTCAAGTTCTTGCACTGTACTTTGTGATGAATAAATAGTTGTGTCATCAGCATACATTGCGATCTTTGCCTTTCTTAAAACCAATGGCAAGTCATTTGTATATATAGAAAACAGGAGTGGTCCTAGGCAGCTTCCCTGTGGTATGCCACAGCAACCAGTTTTTTTCATCTGAAAGGCTTCCATTAAAAAAACTGTCTCCTGTTTATTAAATAACTCTGAAGCCAAATTGATGCTGCTAAACTAAACCCATAACATTGCATCTTTCTTAACAGAAGGTATCAATGAGATCAAAAGCTGAGCTAAAATCTAACAGAACAGCTGCTGCATATATATGCGTTTATATATATATATATATATATATATATATATATATATATATATATATACACACACAATACAATATATATACACAATACCTACTGTAAGTATTATTACTATATTGAAAAAATTGACTTAGAAAACTGTTTCTTCTATTTTTAAATTATTTTTAAATATGTTATTTATTTCTGTACTTTTTTTCATTTCAGTCTTTATAATACCCGAATGTACCCATTACTTTATATATTTGCCTGTCTGATGACATCATTTTAAAAACATTAAATCAGATGTTACGCAGTACTCAAGTAGCCTTTTTATCAAATACTTTTTTTACTCTTAATAAAGTAATTTTTTGGACGGCTTTTTACTTTCACTTGAGTAAAAACATGCGGAAGTAGTGCTACTCTTACTTGAGTACAGTATTTGGCTACTGTACCCACCTCTGCCTAAATGCAGACTTGATATTGATGAAAATATTTTTATAAATTATATAGCAGACTTGAAACAAATGCACTGGTGGGATCTCTAAGGAAACCCGACAATGAGGATAGGGGGATGAAAGATGGAGAATCCAGCAGAGAAGTGAGGTGATCAGAGAGCTTAAGTATACTGGTGGGGGGGTGAAGAGTTGCACAGAAACCATGGGAGATAATCAAGGGTACAACAGATGTACAGTAGATGGGAGAGAGAGCTGGCAAGGGGAGACTGGGAATGAGTTACAGTTGGGGCTGAAGGTAAGAGTGGGAGGAGGAAAACAGAGGGAACAGTGGAAGGACAGGTAAAACACAAAGCAGAAAGGGACCCAAATAAGGAACAATAATTCTAAATGCATAATGATAATAAAGCAGAAACTAACCCAGAGAAATTAACAACAAATGACCAGGGCAAAGTAAAAAAAAAATCAAAACAAATGCCCAAAAGGAAACTCAAAATAGAAACAAAAAAGAATCTAGAGTCCTAACATAAATAAAACCCCAAAACAACGCAGAATGGTGACAGACATGCTTTATTACTAAGACAGATAGCTGTATATCTTGCTGTTCACTGAATTCAATTCTGTCACAAATTTTTGTAATTTTAAAATCACGATTTGATTTATTACAGGAAAAAGCTAATGAAACCAACCTACAGTGTGTGTAAAAAGGTCAATTGTAGTTTGTTATGTCATGAATAAACTATGCCTGGTGATGGAGTACTGACCTGGAGTGTGTACATCGCCCCTGTATTTAGTTTTCATTTACGAGGCCCTGTAGCTCAATGAATGCTCTGCTTTACTTCTACAACTTCTAAAATCACAATAACATAGACTTAAATTAGTTTTTAATGAGTTTTTTTTAAACTTTTATGGGAAAAATTCATGTGAACTGTATCCATTGTGTTTAGCACTGGGGTGAGCGTGCCCGTTTTGCATGGCCTCAGTGTTCTACACGCAGAACAAGGAGTGATGATTGTTCCCAAGAATGAAGCCCTTGGGCAAAAAGAGCTCAGTAAAACTAGCTGTACAACAAACACAATATGTCTGACACAATCAATTTGGAAATATTTGCTTTTTTGAAAACAATAAGAAAAAAGATTCAAGTGTTTTACTAAGGATATGTCTTTTGCCTTACACCGTTCTGTTTAGAAGTCTGCATGCACTCATGGGCGTTATCATCATATCAGCTTAGAAGGATTTATTTGGACTGTTATTCATAAAGTATGCAAACAACTGCACAGATTTATTAAGAACAAAAGCTAGGTCCACAAGATTTATTATTGTTTATTATTATTATGGGATTTACAGGATCTTTATTATTCACAGGATTTATTTCTGCCTTTTCTCTAATATGCCCACTGCCTCAAATGTATAAACACACCCCTTTGGTATTTAGTTAAATGTCCCTAACAAGTTGCATTCAGTCATGTACTTTTTGTAGCCACTAAAAAGCTTCCGGCATAATTCTGGTGAAATATCTGACTTAAATGGTTAATTACTTGACAGTGAGCCAGCTTTAAAGCCTGGTCCACATATTTTTTCAGTGAGGGCTTAGATCATGGCCATGGCAAAGCCTGCTTTGTCTATTCAGAAACTGCTTTTGTTGAGTCTTTGGGGTCATTGTCCTGTTGGAACACTAAATTATGTCCTAGTTTTCATCCTCCAGATTGATTTAATGTGAAGTTGGATCCTTTGAGGCACACCTCCTTCCTAGTTATTCCATCCAATTTTATGAAATACATCTGCACCACTTGCTGTAAAGCACCTCCACAGTATGATCCCACCACCACCATGCTTGACTGCTGGTGCAATGCTATTAAGTTTAGAAACCCTCACTTTGACACCTTCAAAGATACTTCTTGTTACTGTGACATAATAGCTCAATGTTATTTCTAATCTGACCATAACCATTTTCTCCTGAAGTCATTTGGTTTATCCATGTGACCGGCCAAGATATACCGTAATATTTGTCTGTGGAAAGTATCACTGGTGTTCCAGCACATTCCAGCTCATGGCAGGTTTCATCCTTTGTGGTTTCTAGGTTTTTCCAGAGCTTCCAGCAGAGAAGTGAGGTGATCAGAGAGCTTAAGTATACTGGGGGGGGGGGGGGGGTGAAGAGTTGCACAGAAACCATGGGAGACAATCAAGGGTACAACAGTTGTACATGTGACGGTGACAGCTTAGGTCTTTGTCCAGGGCTTGGAGAAGACACCTGAATGACTTGTGCTTATGTGCGAATGATAAAATTGATTATTTGTATGTTGTATAACCATTCCACACTGGTAAAACACAGGTTATATGAACAAACAAAACAACAAATTGAATGTGGCATTAATTCCATAAGAACCTTAATAGTGATATTCCTAAATATTTAAGCTAGGCCAGAGGTTGTTTTGAATTTGTTTAGATTTTTTTAAAAGGCATTGATTCTAGATTTGTAACAACTGGTGGATTATGGGCTTTAATGTGTTTAGTATAAAAGTCGTAATGATTTTATACCAAACATTGACATAGGCTGTACTTTGTGCATACTATAATACTGCAATTTACTGTTGTCCATTATAAGAGTGTGTTTTAAGGAAAAACAAAAAACAGACACATCCACACACACAACCACATATATTCTCTTTTTGTCTCTGGTGTCCTCCCTGGGATGACTGATTGATTGTACAAGAGAACACAACCGACACAATTAGTTCATCTTGTTAGTGCTTCCCTGGGGGACCATGTCGACATGTTAGCCTCCCTCTTCACACAAACAAACACAAACAGGCTCTCTCTTACCCCCCGCCCCTTTTTCATTCTCTCGCATCTTTCCAATCACTCTCTACACTCTGACTTTTGGCCTTTTTTTTTGTCACAAGCCCCCTCTCACCTCCCTCCCCCCCACCACCTTTATTCTGTCAATCAGTCTAACAGCACCTTATTAGCCAACACATCCACATCCTTGCCTCTCTCCCCCCGCTGCTGCTGTAACTCTTTTAATTACAATGAGTTAAAAAATTACGAGCCCAGAACGACGAGTCGCTTGGCAGGTTTGCTTTAATTGGCTCATGTAGTAATTCCGGACAGAGGAATGGGAGTGGGTCGCAGGGTGGGTCGGACATGGGTGGAAGAGAGAAAGAGATATAGAGATTGACTTTCAAATGACCTCCTTAATCAATTGACAGATGATAGGGAAGCGACCGCAGCGCTTATTTCCACTCGCTCTGCCCCGCCCTTTAACCACCCCCACTGAAGTTCCCCTCCCCACACACTCATCTGAATATTAGCAATGTAATAAGATGCCTGCATAGGCTCTGTTTTGCACTTTTAAGGAGAAGTGATGGCTATATATCAGTGTTTGCCTACTGGCACCTCTATTGGTGGCCGGCTCTGTAATTAAATCTCAGCTGCGGGCCCCTATCTGGCCGCCGTACGTTTTAGATTCAAAATGGAAAAGAGCCCAGAGAAAAACCCGTACATACACATCCCAGCAGCATTCCACTTTCAGCCATGAATTCATAATGATTTGAAATGATTTATGGCTCCACCCTCCCTCATATGGTAACCCACCTCTGGAAGCACTCTCCTATATTAAAAAGGAATGAACTGCTCCACCACGTCGCTGTAAGAGGTAAGGCTGGTCAGCCTAAACAAGTCATAAAGCTCTTTTTGCCTTCGTTTCTGGACTGTGACTGTTCCACTGCACTGCAGTTGGTTCTTTGGTACTACTCCACCCATCCAATAACACAAATATATTTGTGTCCTTTGCAGCAAATGTGCATTAAAATGTAGGTCGCTTAGGGGCTAAGTGGGTATGTGTGTGCAGATGGGGACAGTGACAAAGATGTAAGTGATGATGGCAGCTGACCAAAGGATCCATATAGGGATGACATCACCCTCCGAAGGAAAAAAAAAGAGGAGGGTTGCTTTTTTTTTTCTTTGCAAACAACAGGCTCAGAATAATAATGTAGGAGGAGATCTCTGAGCACTGCTGCTCCTGAAGCTCCTAATCTCTTCATGCCTCCACCCTTGCACCCTTCAGTGTCCATAACTCTTCTGTAGCTGGTTCTTTATCACAGGGTCCTGGCACCTGTCCTTTTCTCATGTTCACGAGTTTTTCTCTCAAAGTGCAGGTTACCGGCCGCTAATCAGGTCTCTGCCTTCTCCAATCACAGTGGCGCCACTTCCCCGTCAGCTCCAATATGGTTCTTTTTTTCCTCTGGTGTGTTGCATTCAGTGCGCTGCTTTAAGGCTGAAAGGATGCCATCCATGACACCTTGTCCCTTCAAGTGAACATGCCTTGTCTGACAAATTAAATTCATTATTGTTTTTATTATTATTATTATTATTATTATTATTATTATTATTATTGTGTGTCTTGCAAAAGTGTTCATACCTCTAAAATTTCCCACGTTTTGTCACTCCTAAACCACAAATTTTAACGATCATTGTAATCCCATGTGTAATTCTATTGGTGTGAATTTGTATTCAGACCCCCAATACCAGCTTTATTCATAGAGCACCTATTAAACACCCATAAGACCAAAGAGCTGTACACAAGAAAATGAAACAGTAGTCATGTGACACGATAATAGGCAAATAATAGAATCAAAAGGACCTAAATATAAATAAAAAGCAGCCATGCTTTAAAACAATCATACAAGATAAACACTAAAAAGTTAAGCAATTTAAAAGTTAAAGTGTTACACTAATGTTTGCTTACTATTCAAAACCATTCACGGTGTTACTGCGCTTTGTCTGAGAAAATGTGAAACTTTATGTGCCGACAAAATGAGTCGAGCTTCTCGATCTACCTCTAGGTGAGAATGCAGCCTTTCAAAATGTAAAACGTCTTTTGGCAGATCAGCCCTTTCTTTGGTTGCGATGGGTCACTGCAACATACTGCCTACAGAGATTTTGGGATGTACTACTTTTGACTTTTGAATCATTTGCACGTTTAACTAAACGATGGCTACTACAAAATCAAGTTTGCACACATGTCTAATAACTTTGTGATGAGTGAATGTATGTCTATGGGATATGGTGGCAAAAAGTTTTAGTATTGGTTGAGTATCACGTTTTAATTTAATTTAATGAAATGTATGTAAATAATGATGTTTGTAAGACATGAACATATAACTATCTACACGTAGAATCAGTCCAGTTTAAAGATGGTAACATCAACCTGCCCAGGGACTACATGTGGAAATTAGCATCTCTGCTAAAACCTGGTATACTGCATCTTTCCTCTGTGGTCAATTTTAAATTGTACATTGTCCCAGTATAAATAAATGCATTCCATACCATACTATACCATACCAACACAGTCCGTTAACGTCATACCGCAGCATCTCAGTTATGATTATATGCAGTGCCCGTTTATTTGTCACACAGCATTTCACCCATAGACCAAAACTTTAATTTTGCTCTCCTCTGACCAGAACAACTACCGCTACATGTTCGCTGTGTCCCCTACATGGCTTTTGGCAAAGTGCACACAGGACTTATGAAGTCATACTCTCAACAGAGACTTCATTGTTGCCACTCATTATTAAATCCCAAATGTATGTAGAGCACAAGTAATTGTTGTTCTGTCAGACAGATGTTCCTACCTGAGCTATGGATCTTTGTTCTCCTTGCCCTGCCTGTTCACTTAGACTTCCATGTGTTTCCAAATCTAGACGATGGTCAGAGAGATGGTACTGAGATTCTTAGTCATTTTGGTGTCTTCTGAATAAACTCTTTGCATTGTATTTTATTTATAGAGGTGTCAGAATAAAAAACGGGAGATGCAAATGCATGCCACGGTTTTTAGATTTGAATCTGTAAAAAGAAAAAATCATAAAAATAATGTGTCCTTTTCCTTCTACTTCACATTTATTATATACAACTCTGTGTTAGTATATCACATAAATAAAATGCATTGGTTTCTGTGATTGTGGCGCATCAATATGAGGAAATGTTAGATGTAGGACCCAGGGGCGGATCTAGAAAAATATTTATGGGGTGGCAAGAAAGGGGCAAGAATTTTTCAGGGGTTGCACCATATGCCAGAATTTTATATAAATATTGGTTTTATTGATCAGTCAAACACATGCTTCACCTCTTCACTCACCAGTATTTAATTCAATTCAGTTTATTTATATAGCGCCAATTCACAACAGATGTCATCTCAAGGCACTTAACAAGAAGTAATTTCAATACATTTATACAAACATTCCAATCAGTTAAAACGTTTCCTATTTAAGGAATCCCAGCAGATTGCGTCAGTCATTGGCGTGAGGTTGGGCCTCGTTTATGCAGACTTTCCAACCACAGCAATCCTTCAGCAATCCCTCATACTGAGCAAGCATGTAGCGACGGTGGAGAGGAAAAACTCCCCTTCAACAGGAAGAAACCTCCAACAGAACCAGGCTCAGTAGGAGCGGCCATCTGCCACGACCGTCTGGGGGTTTGAGAAGACAGAGCAGAGACACAGAAGGAACAGAAGATCTGATATAAGAGAACTTTCTATGTTACAGAAAGTAAAAAGTTGATAACATATATGATAGATACATACATGTATTTGTTTTGCTTCGGGTTATTTAAGCACATTAAAGCTGCATTGCGCAATATTTTTGTTAAAATAATTTTTTTTTTTATCTATAGTCAGTTTTTTCATCTCCTGACGATACAATTGAATCAAGTGCTGTAGTTTACTGTAGTTTGATTCTACCGCGGTTGCATGTAGAGGCAGCAATTCCATTTATTTTGAGGTGGTTCAGGGTGCGCGTGTGGGCTTGTGAGAGCGCGTAGCGTGACGTAATGATGCACGTACGTACCCATGTACGCAGTCTAAGCTAGCTTGGATAAGTGTAGCTAGCCAGCCACGACACCTACACAAGCTCCCCATAAGTCAAAGAAGTAAATCATTTGATCCAGCATTACAAAAAGAGCAAAAATGGCCTCTGCCGTCGCAGAGCTCGGAATAATGAGCACACGCCTGAAAGTCATAGGAGTGCGCATTTTGCTGATTGCAGTTTGTCTAACGGCCACATGGTGCACTCTCTGCAGCACTTTCAGCAAACTAGCAGCTTTAAAGGTTCACAAAAGAGAATATAATGCAACTATTTTCATGAGCTTCAACCAATTTCACCCCCTTAACATTCCTGCAATTTCCGCCCTACATTTACTTAAAACGCATACCCAAAATTAACTTGAAGCTGTTCTTGAACCATTTTGAGTAGAGACATGGCTGGGATCTCTTTGGAAAGCAAACACTCTAAAATTTATCCCAGAACTGTCTTAATATCTCGAGTGCGATTACCAAGCAATATGAATTTTAATACACGGAAAAATAATTTTTTTATGTCCGATTATTTATTTTATATAAATACATGCTGTAAAAATGGCTTTAAGAATAGGTTGGGACCTAAAACACACTGTGGGTCTAAAGCCTGAAGTATTACCTTCATCCACACCAAATTTGACAGCAATAACCAAAAAACGAGTATTCAGCACACATTTTTCTAACTACAGGTCAAAGGTGGTCAAAAGTGTTCCATCTCCTGGGTAAATGCCGTAGTCCTCACTGAATTAAAAATATCATCAGAATCATAACTGCATCTTCTCATATAAAGCTCCACGGCTTCCTTCAATGTTGTATTTTAATTATAAAGGGTGTTTGGACATGGTGCTGAAACAGTATGTTACTGGTACGCACTGTGCGTATTCTCTTCATGAATAAGACATTTTACGCACGTTATATTCTATGGCAGCGCCCGGTCCGCCCGGTCAAATTATATATCTGCGTTTGCAGCATTACATTGGCCATTCGATGCGTCAATCATCAGGGTTCTGGACCGCGATTGGTTCGAGTTACTTACCATAACGTGACTTTTTATCCATGCGCCATTGATTGGTGGATGGATGAAATAAACCGGATGAATTGCAGGGGTGGCAAGGCTTTCTTTTAGGGTGGCAACTGCCACCCTATGCCACCCCAGTAGATCCGCCCATGGTAGGACAACAGATGAAGAAAAAGGGATGCATGCATGTTAATACTGTGAAGCTGGGAAGGTGTGAGCATTCAGTAATGTCTGTAGAGAGTGCAGAGGCTGCTGGAGTCTTGTGGAAAATAGCCTCATTTGTTTAGACTAATTACAGCAACATCTCTAAGTCAATGCATTACTGATTTCCTCAAGTCAAAAGGCTATAAGGTTGTTTGTGTGACTTTCTACTTAGTTTGCTTTCCAGTACTGTATAACATGTTCCGCCTCCTCTCCCTCATCCACTGTTTCCTCTCTATCCTTTCTCTTCTGACTTCTCTCCATTCATCTCCTTCCTTCTCACCATATCTCTCCGTCTCCATGTTTGCCTCAGTCTCCGGCTGTTTGAAGGAGAGCTCTTTGAGGGTCCACTGACTTTATTAGTGTAATGGGGTTTTGACACTTGAGATTACACAAGTTAAAAAAGATGGAGAAGAGGGCAAATTAAAGGACATTGTTATTAGTTTTATATAAAAAAACCTTGGTCCACGAATCGAACAAAAACAAAACGCTCCAGTGCTCCACAGAGGAATGGTCTGCTGGAACATTTGTGGCACTTTTTTATAACTCCTTCATTAGTGTGGATGCTTAATTGTTCCGTTTATGTTTGTAAGAAATAGCGACTTTTTGTGCACATTTCCCAAGCAGTCATTCCGAAGCATTCCCAAGCCTTTCTCAGAAAAAAAGAGTATCCTAATTAGTTGAGTTGTTGACTTTTTATCTTGTTTATGGTCTTAACTGCTTAACTGCAGCTCAAGGAGTTTTCGGGGATCATTCAGGGGATTAATTTAGCTTGCTGGCAACAAGTTTGTCCGTTTTTCTTAACGTATCAGAAGCTAAACAATTAGACATACTTCTTGAACCTTTTCACATTTTGTCACACAAAGCACAAATGTATTTGTATTTCATTACATTTCCTGTGACAGACCAACAGAAAGTAGGAAATAATTGTAGAGTAAAAGCAATATGAGACATGGTTTTTGCCCTCCTCCCCCCTACCCAAGACATTATTTTGTAGAATCGCTTTTCTGTTACAGTTACATCTGTCAGGCTTTTGGGGCGTCTCTCTATCAGGTTCCACATGTGCAGATTGAAATGTCAATACTTCCTTGCAAAGTAGCTCAAACCCAAGTCAAATTGGATGGAGCGCATTCGTAAACTGCAATTTTCAAGTCTTGACGCAGATTCTTAACTGGATGTAGGTCTGGGCTTTGACTGGGCCATTTTGACACATGGATATGTTTTGATCACAACTAGATCACGTAGCTTTGGTTATATGTATTGTTGCTCTGCTAGAAGGTGAACCCTGCCCCAGTCTCTAGCCTGTTATAGCCTCTAACAGGTTTACTTCCACTAAGCACTGAGGTTCATCCTTCTTCCCATCAAGTCTAGCAAGTTTCTCTTTCCCTACTAAAGTGAGACATCCCATCGCAGGAGACTGCCACCACCATGTTTCAGGATTGGGATTGGGTGTTCAAGGTGATGTGCAGGTTTTACTTTTTTTTCTCAACTAAACAGAGCATTTTGCATTTAAGGAAAAAGTTAAACTTGAGTCTCTTTGGATCAGAGCTCCATCTTCCACTCCAGACTAGCTATCTTTCAACAAGGACTTTCTTTTTTGCAAATCTTTAAAAATTTAGGTCCACAACTTATATTTGTCCTACAGAGCCATCATGTGTCTAACTTTTCTGACAAATAATATTAAATTCCAATTAAAATAGATTGAAGGTTGTGGTTGTGAAAAAAGTTCCAGAAGTAAGAATTCTTTCAGAGGCAACTGTAAATTTAACATATTTATGTTCTTCCAGAAGTCAGATTTCCGCAGCTGGAGACATTATTTGTGGAGGCAGTACAGGGTCATAATTATTGTTGCTTTGAGTTCAAAAAAATAATCATTGAAACTACATTTTTTCTACAGTTGTAAATCAGTCAAGCTTTTCTTAATCAAACTTTTTTAATTTTGTATTTTTTTAAGTTTGAGTTTCAGATTTTATGCTTTCAGATACAAATATTGTTTCATCAAGTTCAAATGTTTTTTCAGCTTCAAATCCTTTTTCACTTTCAAGTAGATTTTCTCAATTCTTTTTCAACCTGATCTGATGGAGGGCGGTGCTTCACATGTCAGAGAAGTGGTAACACGATGGGCAGCAAGCAGGGCACTTGTGAGAAACAGGAGAAAGTTTTGCAAAGGAAGGCTTCCATCTTCATGGGATTACACATATTGAAATGTAAAAGTAATGTAAGAACAAGGCACTGGTTTTATCAATGCTTCATGAATTATTATTGGTATTTTTCAGGAGAAGAGCATTCTGGCTACCCAAAAGCGCCCTCAAGTTGAGGTGTTTAGGCAAGGCGTCCACAGATTCTGTGACTGTTGCATCTCATCTGCTGGAGTGGGGTTCTTCATTCACTGACATGAAGTGCCTCTCTGGGACCTAGCTTGAACATTCAGCAGGTTGGGATGAGGTTGAGAGCTCCCTGATGTATAGTGGGGCAAAAAAGTTACTTAAAGTGACTTACAGAAAAGGTTTGACCTCTGTCATTGCCAACAAAGGGTATATAACAAAGTATTAATATAAACTTTTGTTATTGACCAAGTACTTATTTTCCACTATAATTTGCAAATAAATTCTTTAAAAATCAGACCATGTGATTTTCTGGATTTTTCTTCTCATTTTGTCTCTCATAGTTGATGAAAATTATGCCTCTCATCTTTTTAAGTGGGAGAACTTGCACAATTGGTGGCTGAATAAATATTTTTTTACCCCACTGTATATCCACAAATTCATTTTCTCTGACCTCAGATATACAGGTCCTTCTCAAAAAATTAGCATATTGTGATAAAGTTCATTCTTTTCAATAATGTAATGATAAAAATTAAACTTTCATATATTTTAGATTCATTGCACACCAACTGAAATATTTCAGGTCTTTTATTGTTTTAAAACGGATGATTTTGGCATACAGCTCATGTAAACCCAAAATTCCTATCTCAAAAAATTAGCATATCATGAAAAGGTTCTCTAAACGAGTTATTAACCTAATCATCTTAATTAACTCTAAACACCTGCAAAAGATTTCTGAGGCTTTTAAAAACTCCCAGCCTGGTTCATTACTCAAAACCGCAATCATGGGTAAGACTGCCGACCTGACTGCTGCCCAGAAGGCCATCATTGACACCCTCAAGCAAGAGGGTAAGACACAGAAAGAAATTTCTGAACGAATAGGCTGTTCACAGAGTGCTGTATCAAGGCACCTCAGTGGGAAGCCTGTGGGAAGGAAAAAGTGTGGCAGAAAACGCTGCACAACGAGAAGAGGTGACCGGACCCTGAGGAAGATTGTGGAGAAGGACCGATTCTAGACCTTGGGGGACCTGCGGAAGCAGTGGACTGAGTCTGGAGTAGAAACATCCAGAGCCACCGTGCACAGGCGTGTGCAGGAAATGGGATACAGGTGCCGCATTCCCCAGGTCAAGCCACTTTTTAACCAGAGACAGCGGCAGAAGCGCCTGACCTGGGCTACAGAGAAGCAGCACTGGACTGTTGCTCAGTGGTCCAAAGTACTTGCATGTCATTCGGAAATCAAGGTGCCAGAGTCTGGAGGAAGACTGGGGAGAAGGAAATGCCAAAATGCCTGAAGTCCAGTGTCAAGTACCCACAGTCAGTGATGGTCTGGGGTGCCATGTCAGCTGCTGGTGTTGGTCCACTGTGTTTTATCAAGGGCAGGGTCAATGCAGCTAGCTATCAGGAGATTTTGGAGCACTTCATGCTTCCATCTGCTGAAAAGCTTTATGGAGAGGAAGATTTCATTTTTCAGCACGACCTGGCACTGCTCACAGTGCCAAAACCACTGGTAAATGGTTTACTGACCATGGTATTACTGTGCTCAATTGGCCTGCCAACTCTCCTGACCTGAACCCCATAGAGAATCTGTGGGATATTGTGAAGAGGAAGTTGAGAGACGCAAGACCCAACACTCTGGATGAGCCTAAGGCCGCTATCGAAGCATTCTGTGCCTCCATAAGACCTCCAGAGTGCCACAGGCTGATTGCCTCCATGCCACGCCGCATTGAAGCAGTCATTTCTGCCAAAGGATTCCTGACCAAGTATTGACTGCATAACTGAACATAATTATTTGAAGGTTGACTTATTTTTTATTAAAAACACTTTTCTTTTATTGGTCGGATGAAATATGCTAATGTTTTGAGATAGGAATTTTGGGTTTTCATGAGATGTATGCCAAAATCATCAGTTTTAAAACAATAAAAGACCTGAAATATTTCAGTTGGTGTGCAATAAATCTAAAATATATGAAAGTTAAATTTTTATCATTACATTATGGAAAAGAATGAACTTTATCACAATATGCAAATTTTTTGAGAAGGACCTGTATTCAAATCAATTCAGTTTTTATTCAGTTCTTATTAAAATGTAATTGTCTTTTAATTGCAGGGTTGGGTCAGTATGCTATTTGTTATTTCCCATAGTTGACAGTTTGGCCTGATGCCGATTGGGGTACTTTTACAAACTGCCAGAAACATCGAAGGTTTATTATCCTGTGAGCATGAGTCTGTTGCTGATTGGTCAACACATTTCCCACCCGGTTGTGTTGTGTTGTGTTTGGCCCCCACAGTGGTACCAGATGAAAGGTCAGGTATCTTTGGAAACATAAGAGTAGGACCTTTGAGGACTACAAATATCGGCCAAGGCAAGGAAAATCAGAATAATTTTAAAAAGCAGAGACTGGTTTTTCAGAGCATTTTGCTGTGGAGTGCATAAGGAGAAATGTTTTACCACATGCAAAGAAACTGAAAAGTTATACAGTCTTATATTTGTTAGAAACTGCATCTTAATTGAAGGCTGGCATCGGTTTTCAATTTTCTTGCAGAATACATGCTGTTTTCTCGAGCAGGTGGCAGGCAAGGTTAGAGGTAAGGTACACCCTAGCTGCTTCCAAAGGATTTAGGAGGGAATAATCCCATGCACTTGATTAATGTGCTTTATCATCAGCAAGTGTGACTACCTCTAAGGATGCAAGGGTTTTGGCAGTCTATCTGGAGCACAAATGTGTGACACAATGCTAAGATAGAAAGACATCAGTATTAATGTCAGAAATACAACTGCTGCTGGTCAATAATATCAACAAGGGTTAAAGGGCAATTTCCAAACAATCCCTGGTAAATGGACATTACACTTTCCTCTGTGTAATCTCCAAGTGTTCAAAACAATCAAGGTCAGAGTCTCCAGAGAGGAATATCTTCGGAAACCACAACAACTTGCTGGGTTCGCTTGGGTTTGTTGCCAGTCACTCACCATCCTGTCTGACCAGAACACTGCCCCTAAAAGGCTATTATGATCCACCCTGCACGTTTTCTATTGTTTCAATAAATGTTTAACCTTCTGAGTTGTGGTTTATGTCCTGGGTCAAAATCGTTACACATACACTAGGACTTTATGCAGACTGGGGCTCAGCATTGTCCCACATAAACGAACACTAGGATTCTCTGAGAAAACATCAAATTATTGGGACACATGTCCCTCCAATATCTAGTTATCGCCCCTACATCAATCAAACCTAAAAATGGTTGCTAAGAACCAATTATACTTGCACATTCTGTGCAGTCAGGCATGCCACCATTGATAGTCCCTCACCAAAATCTGCTTTGGCACCACTAAATGGGTCTGCACCACTTATATGTTGCTAGGCACACAGTTGCTAGCAAAGAAATCCTTATAATATGCATATACTATGGTCTGCATTATCATGCTTAGATTCAAACATGAGAGTGGCTTACAAAAGATGCCATGGTTGTTTTGAAATCAGGCTAAAACTGCCATCCGTTTTTTGCTGCCCTAAAGCCAGCAGGGAATTTTCATAGTTGATTTCTCCCCTACACATTTATGTGATTATCTTATGAAAGATACTCTGAGGAGATTGTAAGAAGGTGCAAATTCAGCCTTTACCACATTGTTTCTAAAAACATCTACATACCCAGAGCACATCATACATCGAAAAGCATTTTAAAAACATTTAGATTTGGAAAACATGTTAACAACCTTTTTGCCACTTAAATATGTGCCTACATGAGGAGGAGCGATTAAATTGTAGCAGAAAATCTTAGTTTAGCAAAATATCTAACCATAACAGTGCTTTACAATGGTACACACACACAGAGCCACACACACATCTACTTTAACTCCTCCAGGGGCTGGAATCAGCCTATCAGACAGTTGAGGCAGGGTCCCAGTAGGGGTGCAAGCAATATAAATGGTGCTCCCAGCTCCCCATTAGTCTGTCTGAGAAGAAGATGTAGGGGGTGGACACACAGGGGGGGTTGAGGCTCAGGTGCTGAGCAGGCAGGTCTCCTCGCTTCTTATCTAAGTTGTTGTACCTTTTGGACAAACTGCCTCCATCCATCTTAAGCCAAGCTAAACCTGAGAGCTACCTGTAGGCTAACTATCCGGTTCTGTTTTAAGCCTTTGGACAGGAAGGTGAAGTGTATTATCAAGTGCATTATTATGTGGTTTACATTGGCTTGTGTAATCCTTTGAAATCAATTAGCATTTTTCTGTAAGTTCTTGAAATACAATCATCTTTGTGTCAGACGTATCTCTGTGAGATCTCAGCTTCATTAGGGATCTTGATGAATCAAGTGAACCAGGTCAAACGAATATTTTTAGATTCTCAGAAATAGTGCTTCAGTGTTCTGCCCATTGAACCTCTTGGATAACAGTCAAAAATTTGTGTTTGCATAAAGAGGAGAAGAGGCATATTATTTTTCAATCCTGCCTTCTGGTATTCTGTTTTGTTTAACTCTTTTAATAATTCCAACGGGCCCATAGATCTGGTCCCTGTTGTCTCGATGTGAGGTAGTCTGGATTTCTAACTGATAAGTGGTCTTGTGTACATTAGGGCCAGAAGCAAGCAGGTTTCTTTGCTTGTCCTGTTGGTAACAGGTGTGTAAATAACATCCCAATATCAAATAAGGATGAATCAAAGAGCTGAGGGACTGAAACACACACTGGCTCCCCCTTCTCCTCATCAGACTGCAGCTCTGATTCCAGCTCATCTGCTCGTCATCAGGCTTGCCGCCCCCCCCCCCCCCCTTCCCCCAGCTGCACCAGGATCTCTCCCTTCCTCTCATGTGTGCTGGGCCACTTGTTATAATTCTGGGTCTGTAGGCCGCGTGAGTTGTGGCATAATTTTGCCAAGTGTCCTGCTTACATGCAGGCTGACAGCTGCTCCCACATCCACTGCTTCACTGAGCCGAATTACAAGCCAGCAGGCCTGGTTTGCCTGACATTATTGTTTCCTGTTAGGAAAATAAGCACATTGCATAGTGGGAAAAGTGCAGTGCAATGGACCCAAAGTAAAGGTAGTTAGGAAATCAGTCTAAATCAGTCATACAGTGGGTTGCAAAAAGCTATGTACCTCTTGACGATTTTAGTACGTTGCCACGCTACAATGTTAATGCAATAATGCACTTTGCTGGGTTTTTAGGTTATAGACAAACATAATTTAGTACAGATGAAGTGTGATGTGTGACTCGTTCTAACATTTTTATCAACACAAATCTGTAAAGTGTGCAGTGGATTTCTGAGTCAATGTGGAACTTATTTGTTGAAGTCTTACCACAGATCCACAATCAGATTTAGGTCTGGACTTTTGTTTATTCTACTACATGAATATTTTCTGATCTAGATCTTCCAGGATTGCCTTGTATTGTATGTATTTGTATTTAGTTTCACCCATCTTCCCATCAGTCATCACCTGCTCCTCTGTGCCTGCTGAAGAAAAGAATCCTAACAGCATGATGCCGCCACTAAGCATAATGTTTTGCATGCAGACCAAAAAATTAGATTTTGGCCTCATCTGACAAGAGCTATGATTTCCCAAGCTTAAAACATATCGTGGGGCATCCAAACATGGAAAGCAAACACACCAAGTGTTGGCTGTGAAACTAAACTTACGGGTGAGCCAGGAGACCATTAATCAGAGAAGCACCATATACCTAATTTCCACTGACCGATACGGCATGGGTCGGTGCGGTTTGGTACACCATTTTATCTGTTTCCATTATACAACTGACCCATATTGCACCATTCTTCGGCCTCCTTTAGTTGTAGGTTCATGGGACAAAGGTACAGTATGGTTAGGGCAGAGATACTGATGTCACACAACACAGTCCGTTGATTGGGGGACAGGAAAATGTCAATGCATGCAACAAGCACAAGACATACTAGTCCATCACTGTCATTGCACTAATATAGCACATTTGGCTTTAACCCTGATTGCCTAGTAAGAGTCTAATTGCTTGTGGAAATGCTCTCCTATATACACCAAACATAAAAAATAACGTAGGCTAACGAAAAAGCACTGACCCCACGCCATACTGCTTAGTGGAAAGCATGGCATTAGAGGAGCATCATTGCTTTGTAGGAGCCACAGACATCAACAGGCAGAGCTACGAAGGAATTGTTCGATCAAAGCCTATGTATTAGAATGTCCCGGTCAAAGTTCAGACGCAAATACAATTCTGTTGCAAGGCTTGAAAGTTGATACTCTCCATCCAGTCTACCTGACCTTGAGCTATTTTGCAATAAAGTAAAACTTTGAAAAAACATTTGTCTCTTGATATGCAAAACTGACTGTGCCTACTGTAAAAGAATTGCAGCAGTAACTGCAGTTCTAGGAGGTTCTAAGAATTGACTTATGATTTTTATTTGGACATTAATTAAATATTTTCCTTCCACATCAAAATTATACCCTTCTTTTTATATCTATCACACAAGATCCCCAAAATACCTGTTCATAGTTATGATGTGACACAATGGGGGAAAAAGTTCAAGGAATATGACTGCTCTTGCAAGGCTCCGCAATTTGGCATGACTTATGAAGTTTTACAGCTAGCCTACCGTTCATTCAATTAAATTCAGTTCAGTTTATTTATATAGCGCCAATTCACAACAGATGTCATCTCAAGGGACTTAACAAGAAGTCATTTCAATACATTCATACAAACATTCCAATCAGTTAAAAAGTTTCCTATTTAAGGAATCCCAGCAGATTGCGTCAGTCATTGGCGTAAGGTTGGGCCCCGTTGATGCAGACTTGCCAACCACAGCAATCCTTCAGCAATCCCTCATACTGAGCAAGCATGTAGCGACGGTGGAGAGGAAAAACTCCCCTTTAACAGGAAGAAACCTCCAACAGAACCAGGCTCAGTAGGAGCGGCCATCTGCCACGACCGTCTGGGGGTTTGAGAAGACAGAGCAGAGACACAGAAGGAACAGAAGATCTGATATAAGAGAACTTTCTATGTTACAGAAAGTAAAAAGTTAATAACAGGACCCAGTAGATGTTCAGTTACTGGGAGGATCATCCCAGTCGATGCCCCCCGTCCAACAGGGCATTGTAGCCAAGCAGGATACCAGACCAGGTATATCTTCTATGGAGAGAAAAACACTGAGAGAAAACAAAGTTAACAGTCGAAATAGCAGAATGTACTGTAATACAACTGGAGACTCAGATCTCTGATGTATGATGGAGCTTGATTATTAAGGGCTTTGTATGTAAAAAGGAGGATCTTAAATTCTATTCTGGATTTAACAGGGAGCCAATGAAGGGAAGCTAAAACAGGAGAGATGTGATCTCTCTTTTTAATATTCATCAGAACTCTTGCTGCCGCATTTTGGATCAACTGAAGGCTTTTAATGGCATTTTGTGGACTACCTGATAGTAAAGAATTACAGTAGTCAAGCCTTGAGGTAACAAATGCATGGACTAGTTTCTCAGCATCACTCCTGGACAGGATGTTTCTAATTTTAGCAATATTCCGGAGGTGAAAGAAGGAAATCCTAGAAACCTGTTTAATATGGGATATAAATGTCAAGTCTTTGTCCAAAATAACACGGAGGTTCTTCACGTTATTATTAATGGAGGCCAATTTATTACCATCCAGATGAAGTGATTGACTAAGCAATTTATTTTTTTAAACTTCTAGTCCAAAGACAGCAACTTCTGTCTTGTCAGAATTTAAGAGCAAAAGGTTTAGAGTCATCCATGTTTTTATGTCTTCCAGACATGCCTGTTCATGACCTGCAGATCAGTGAATGGACTGAATTTATTCAAGGGTTGAGCATTAGTCAGATCTTGATGGGCCAAAATGTAACATTTCACCTGCATGTAGAAAAACGGGTGCGTTTGTGTTTGTAACACCCTGAGGTGCATTTTCTTTAAACACGCACTCATGGGATGTGCATGTGTGCACCCCTGTGTGTGTGTGTGTGTGTGTGTGTGTGTGTGTGTGTGTATCTCACCTTGTTAATGAATTATTGTCTCCCTCCCACCCTCTCTCCCTTCCTCCTCCCACCCTCCCCGCTATGTCTTCCTCATACATCGGAGGCTGTGCGCTGCAGCCGCCGCAGAAAGCGCAGCGGATCTCGGTGTGTGCCGATCTCCAGAGGGTCCCGGATAATCCAGCTGGACCCTCGGTGGACTGGATCTTCCTTCTTGCTTACCCCCACCAAGCAGAAAAGGGGGGGTTTTTACAATTCCATACGCGGATTTTTTTTTTAATTCACTCAGCGCAGGTAAGCCGTTTTAGTAGCCTATACTACAAGTTTTCTTCACTCGGCGGATAGTCGCGTTTCTACAGAGGCTGCTCCTCTAGAGGGCTGCTGTCTGAGAGTCATCGCAGACGAGGTTCAAATGATAGAGAGTGAGGGTGAAACAAGTGGAATCACCCAGAGATGAAGTTAACAAGTAGGAGACAGTGTCCCCTGGTCCGCTCCTGTCTGCGCACACGGTCTCAAGTGACCGGAGCGGGAAGTTTTTCTATAGTAAACTGCTCATATGGAGACCGAGTTGGTTTGTCAGACTAAATATTGCATACATGCTGCACTTATTGCACTTCGGGAATGTCACATTTAAAATCGCTCAATGCGTAAATTTTTCTAACCTGAATTACTGCGTTCATGCAGCATTCGTGACTGATAGATCGCCAGAAAACATTTGTCCATTAAATTGGATAACTGCGTTTTTACGCGGAGTCAGTTCAGTCGCCAAGGAGAAGATCGGACACCAAAATCCAAACTGCTAAAAGAAAAGGGTATGGAAGAGCCTCCATTTTTTATTTGAAATCCTTACATCTTACAGGAACTTCTGGAAACTGACTACAGATTGTCTGGACACACACACACACACACACACACCGATGGTTCTCTGCGCGTAAAACGCAACACGTCGCTTCGAAAATGACGGAAAGCCCTTTTTTTATCTACGGAAGTTTGAATTTACTAATTCTAACCAGCAAAGATGTTGACCTGAACAATATTTTTTAAAAGCTACAAATACATTACTTATATATTTTGTTCGAAGTCACTTTCTAATCAAAGAATAAAACACCGGCATCAGAGTAAAAGTCTCCAGTAGGTGTGCCCTCTCTCTTGCTGCTGTCTAACGTCAAAGTTTGAGCATAACCAAAGTAGACTGATGAAAACAAAAGCGTTTGAATTGAACCGATAAGTTTGATGTAGCAATTAGGTACAATTTTGTCCATTTTAATCTATACTTCTAAAACACTGATTCATAATAAATTAGTCCAATTGTAACTATTAATCTCATGTTGTGTGCTGGTCGTTGTTGTTTGTTTAAAAAAAAAAACATATCATAAAAAAAAGAAAGAAACAGAAATAAACTGTTAGGGTCTATATTACCAAGGAGGCTTGCAAACCTTTTTTCCCTGACAAGATGTGCTGTTTATTAGTATTGACTGCCTCAGGATTAAAGCAGCTCAGCCTGTGAGTAAGTTTCACTTCAGCATTAGTGTAGTGGGTAAACCAGCTGAAGCTGGGTACAAGCTTACATTCTTGCTCCATCTAGAACTCTCTAAACCACAAACCTGCTGGCGGTAATTAGCTTTAGTAAATTGTTATATACCTTCCTAATAGAATCCATAAGCATCAGTCCCAACTGTTTTCTGCTGGTCACCAAGTTTGACAAACAGGATTATGGGTTAACAAATCCAACATGTTCAGTTAAGGTTTTATACCAGGTTTGTTATCTAAATGAACAAGCTGATTTTCAAATTTAACCTAACATTACATTTAAAAACTGATATGCTTGAATATATTTTAATTTTAAATGGCTAATATTTAACACCTTCTAAAATCCATTTTTACAGTGCAAAAATTGACAGTGGAAGCAGATGCAGCAATAAAAGGGATTTGCATTTGTAAATAAAAGGACATAGCTACTGTATGTGCCCTCTGCATTAACATTTTTATAAGTTTACATACATACATTGTAAATCCTGATGCTTGAATTATATTGGCCAATTGTCTTCAATCTTAGGAAATTATCTAAGGAAAGCAGGATCCTAGGTATCTGTGAGTGCATTAAAGGCGGTGGGGCCACACTACGTGTCTTCTTTAAACTAATAAAGTATTCTTTCTAATATTTGTCATTTGGAACAATTGTTATTTTATGATTTTTTAAAAAGGACAACAACGAACTGTTAGGAATGCTTTGAATCACCTTGTGTGCTACATTTAATGCATGCGCGCTTTAAGCACACGCATAGAGGAAGTTCTGCTTGAGTACAACCCTAAGTAGAATCTTCGTACTCATGAGCTGTGTGTCCAAATGGGTAGCCCATACAAATGCAGCGTGGCGCTCTGCTGCAGCCTCTGGCGACTGGTGATAAGGCTCGAGGGGACTGACTCTCACTCTGAACCCTCAGAGTGCTGTAGCTATACTGCTCATGGGGAGAAGCTCGGTGACCATTTTGATTAAGGGATAATAAACCCATTTATAGAGGGCTTGCAGGTGATGCAACTTGGTGGAGAGAAGATAAAAGAAGAGGGCTGCTTCTAAGCCCTTATTTCTGGGTACCACAAAATATCATCACAAACTGCAGCACAGGGAAAGCAACTTTTTTTTTCTCTCACAGAAAACGTGTAGTTTCTGCTTAGAATTGGAACATGAGCCTGATGTGTTCTGACCAGTAATTAGATTAAGAGTGGCAGAGTTATTAATAATGCATTAATATCATATACTCTGGGAGTACGCTGTGAAGAGTTAGCAGACTGTTTTAACCTCAACTGACTTCCATCAATAGAAGGAAATCTACCACACCACAGGGAGCAGTTTGGATCTGATAAAGTCTTAACTTCCCATGACTGCACTCCAAACCATAATCAGCTTTCATTTGCAGAGAACAAGTGACATGCTCATTTTAGGAATATGAATAATGTGGCAGGTAACCTTGATGATCTGAAATATGTCGTCCCTCAACAGAGTCTGTGGGAAAGTGATTTAAAACGCGGTGCTCCGCAGGTTTTTTTTCCATTGATTGTACGAGCTGACACCCTCTGATTGTCCCGGGATAACTTCAACCATCATTAAGCATTAAGTAGTAACTGATCATTTTTAACATTTTCATCTATATTTGACACACTTATTCTCCCATGCCTCAAAGTCTGTATTTGTTCTGGTTGAAATTAAAGAAAATGTCTAGGATGGTGGTGCCGAATGACACGGTTTGTGCCCAGTCACATTTATTTCTTAACATTAACATGTGTTTACAGGTGCTCTCAACTTTGCAACAAAAACAAAAACATAAAGAAATCCAGCAAAAAATGTTTCTTTTCAATGAATGACAGCATTACATGACATTGTATTGCTAGACAGTAGGTAACGATAAAACATTTAACACGAATGAACGGAGCAGTTTTGGGTTTACAAAATGAGACTTTTACAACATTTTTCATAAAGTTAATAAAATCCTTATTTTTTGTTATTACAATGGAATACATGAACAAATCAAAAACACCGAATTTTAATCCGTAACCAGGGGAGAACAGTCCAGGTTTTACGAGTCCATATATAACAGGTTTCATTCTTGTCTAATCCTAATATGGTTCTAAATCCTAAAAAGGATATAAAAGGTCTATTCAGTCTATTTAGACTTTGAACAACAAATGATCGGCTGCGGTCCAGACCTTCAGTTTAACACCGACGCTCCAAAGCAGAGCCCAAACTAAGCGTCGTTAGTCGCTTACTCTTGTGGTATTCTCACAGTGTTTACAAAGAATTTTCTATCTTGTGATTATGTCACTATTTCTGTTTTCTAGTGAGCACCAAAATGAGGTGAGGGGCAATAGACACCTGTGAGTGAGCACTGCAGTGTTGCTTCTTTTGGTGGCTCTGCTGCAAATTGGTCACAGGTCTGAGCCACTTACAGCCAGCACCTGTCCTGCTCTGAAAGGTTTTCTCCTGTATTTTATCTGATTTATGGTGACTGAGAGAGATGCAGCGCCGTTATCAGTCCGAGAAAAAAAAAAGATTATTCAGGTTCTGTTCATTTTACTTTTCCTCCGTATGGCTGTCCTACAGAGCAGATAAGTTTGAGTCGAAATTACTCTGATCTCCAAATCAGGCTGTGGAGCAACGGGATGAGTTGGATCGAACCAAACCTAGAGATTTGGACTAAAATCTATATTATTTTTTATATTATTTTCTTTTTACCGAGTAGTTTAAGAGTGTAATGAGAATTCACAGACGTTTTGTAATTTCTTTTCAGATTTGCAGGAAGGGCCGATTTGTTTGAGTCAAAAGATGGATCTGCCACAAATTAAAATGAGGGAGCTGTTCTCTACTTGCTCCATTGTTCAGTCGCATATTTATGCAAAACAAATAACAGAGAAAAGACTACTTACCTACACATGATTAAATATATAAGTAAATATATTGGCCGTTGATACAGTTTTAATTGAATTAGTATGCGTGCTTGTGTACTCAACCAGGAGTTGGGATCATGAGTCTCCTTTACTGTTATTTATTGGGTCAAACACAAAAAAGTTGGGGAACCGTTGGATTAACAGACTAACTAATGAGTATATATCGACGGAGCACAGTCAGTGTGGTTTTAACTGGATCTTTGTTCCCCCTGAAGATTCCCTGAACGACTCTTTAAAAACCTCGCATATCAATAAATAACTGATGTATGGTGAGTTTTTGACAACTACTTAGGAGCTGCACATCAGCTATGCTGCATTTAAAGGTGCATGTGACAAGTGTGTGCGAAAACGAGGGTGTTCGTGCGTGCGTGCGGGTGCGTGCGGGTGCATTAGTATAACTCTCAGATATTAGAGCATGTCATGTTTGGCAAATAGTCATTAATCACGCACCCCTCTCACTGCGATGGTACTCGCAAGATCCAATCCATTAGCCATACGTTGGATGTCCACCCAGCATGTGATTGGCTGCGCGTGTGCGTGTGAGCTTCATAATTTATTATCACGCTTAAGGAGTTGTGACACAGAGACGGCGTGCACATTTGCTCGAGGAGAGAAGTTGCATGGAGAGACGGGATACTTCATATTTTGAATTGCAATCCAATTTTCTTCATATTATAGTGAACTGAGTGCAAGGGGTCTGTGTGAGAGGCTCCGCTTTCCTGGACCCAGAAGGATTCTGATAGGGTGTGTGTGTGTGTGTGTGTGTGTCTGCGTAACAATGCAGAAGATTGATGGATGATAGGGTGGAGTGATAATGACTCTCCACAGACACACTATCCTTGGATCTCACTGAGTTTTCTTTACTATTCTTCTCACTTTGATACACTCAGTTTGCCCTGTTCTAGACTTTTCACCTGCATGCCGGGAGCAGCGTTAGAATGATGTAAAGAGCAAGAGGTCCGCGCTGTTTCACAAGGGATGTATAGAAGACGAACAAAGCCTGTGGGTCTAAAAAGTGAAGCCTTACGTTTCTAAAGTCTTAGGAGAAAAGGGATATCCCTTTGTGCTACTGAATAATATGCCACTTTTCTTATTTAATAAGCATTTTCTGATGATTTATAATCTCTCTTGAAAGTTTGAAGTCGTCCTCTGCTTATGCTAATGTTTTCAATTATGATCAGGGCAGGTATATAAGTGTTCAGACCGTTTGACCAAAAAGTCAAAAGCACCTTTTGAAATCATATGCACATGGATCTTAAAGTAAAAACTAAAGATCTTTGCAAACTCATCTCTAGAAGTAAGAACACTCTATCTCTTCTGTTTTCAGACAAAAGTTCTGGAATATTTGCAGACAATTCCATCCGGTCTTTAACCGGAGTTGGGTTTTCAAATACACCACATTTTTCCGGAACATTGCCTTTCGGCTGCTTTCACACAGCAAGAAATGTACCGGATGATCCGCAGCATGTCATTTCCCCAAACAAAGGGATTATTGCAAAGATGGCCGAAATTCCTTCCCTCAATGTGAAAACACAAATAAAATGAATGCTAAGGACTCTCCACTCACCTGGGATGACAGTATTAGAATGTCAGATAACGCTTTGTTAGGCAGATTGTAGGGATTTTGTTATTTTGTGATGGTGCCTGTTGGTTTATATTGGAGTGTTCTAAACTCTGACATGACAAAGCTCACTAATGTACTATTTAGCTTTCCATATATCCACCACTATAACAGGAAGCTCAAAAGCCATTCTGTAAACTGCTGATCTAAAAAAAATTCACAGGTCCTCTGGTGTGGGGAGCTTTGATCATTGTCATCTATGCATCGTTCTAAATATGAGAGCGATGACTGCCTCCGACCACTGTATTCTGCACGTAGATTGCATCAACCAATATATATATATATATATATATATATATATATATATATATATATATATATATATATATATATATATATATATATATATATATATATATAAACAGTTGTGGAAAAAATGCTGTAAACAAAGAATGAATTGAAGTGTTAATCATTTATTTTCATCAGTCAACAAAAAGCAGTGAATGAGCAAAAGAGAAATGTAAGTCAAATCAATATTTGGTGTTACCACCCTTTGCCTTCAAAACAGAATCAATTCTTCTAGGTACACTTGCACACTTTGAAGGAACTCGGCTGGTAGGTTGTTCCAAACATCTTGGAGAACTAACCACAGATCTTCTGCGGATGTAGGCTTCCTCACAGCCTTCTGTCTCTTCATGTAATCCCAGACACACTGGATGATGTTGAGATCAGGGCTCTGTGGGGGCCATACCATCACTTCCAGGACTTTTGGTTTGTCTTTATGCTGAAGATAGTTCTTAATGACTTTGGCTGTATGTTTGGGGTCATTGTCCTGCTGCAGAATAAATTTGGAGCCAATCATATGCCTCCCTGATGGTATTGCATGATGGATAACTTATCTACCTGTATTTCTCAGCATTGAGAACACCATTAATCCTGACCAAATCTCCAACTCCATTTGTAGAAATGCAGCCCCAAACATTCAAGGAACCTCCACCATGCTTCACTGTTGCCTGCAGACACTCATTATTGTACCACTCTCCAGCCCTTTGACGAACAAACTGCCTTCTGCTACAGCCAATTATTTCAAATTATGACTCATCAGTCCAGAGCACCTTTTGCCATTGTTCTGCACCCCAGTTCCTATGTTTTCATGCAGACTTGAGTCGCTTGGCCTTGTTTAAACATCAGAGGTATGACTTTTTGGCTGCAACTCTTCCATGAAGACAACTTCTGGCCAGACTTCTCCGGACAGTATATGGGTGTACCTGGGTCCCGCTGGTTTCTGCCAGTTCAGAGCTGATGGTACTGCTGGACATCTTACAATTTCGAAGGGTAATCTTTTTAAGCTTTATGTGTCTTTCATCTGCTGCACAAAATTTCCTTGGCTGACCACTGTGTCTATGATCCTCAATGTTGCCAGTATCTTTGTGCTTCTTTAAAAGAGCTTGAACAGCACATCTTGAAACCCCGGTCGGCTTTGAAATCTTTGTCAAGGAGAGACCTTGCTGACGCAGTATACCTACCTTGTGTTTTGTTGCTGTGCTCAATCTTTCCATGACATGAAACTATCTTCCACACCCTCACCTTAGTAGTAGAGTTCGACTGTTCATCACCCAGTTTTAAGCCTCCTACACAGCTGTTTTTGTTTCAGTTAATGACGTGTTTAAACCAATGTGTGACACTGATGATCAATAGCACCTGTTTGGTACATGTGGTTCATCATAGACCTGACTATAATCCTACAAAATCCCTGACTTTGTGCAAGTGAACCTATAAGAATTGATACTGGTTTGAAGGCAAACTGTAGTAAAACCAAATATTGATTTGATTTAGATTTTTCTTTGGTTTGCTCACTTTGTATTTTGTAAATTGATAAAACTAAACAATCTTTATTTATATTCCCGAAAGCTTTATTTGTTCTTTCATACCTGCCTAACATTTTTCCACAGTACTGTATATATATATTAGGGGTGTCAAATCAGCGTTAATTGCGATTAATTAATTACAGCCATATTTAACGCGCTGTTTTTTTAATCGCGTTAATCTAATTTTTAATTTGACTGTTTCTGCATGCGAGTTGCCTTGAAATAAAATCTGTTTTTATGCTTTGGGCTTCTTGTGCTTGAGTTCGTGATTAACCACACCCTAAAGTGGACATCGGTTGGCTGTCATTAGGCCTGCTTATAATGAGCTGATGCTTCCGTTGTAGTGGAGAGGAGGAGCAGTGAGTTGCAGACAGTGTTGCCAACTTAGCGACTTTGTCGCTATTTGCAGTGAGTTTTTAGACCCCTCTAGGGATTCTTCTTCAAAAAAGTGACTAGCAACAAATCTGGCGAGTCTTTCTGGGGTTACTGGAGACTTTTGGATGAAGCATATATCCTTGTTACCCTCACAGAGCAGCGACGTAATAGACGCGTTTTCTCTGCGAGCTCAGCAGTGCATCCCTTCCCACCGGGAGCGCTTTATCACTTGCGGATGTAGTCCACCCAGCTGCTCCTGGGAGATTACGACCTCACAGGAGAATTGCAATTGCATAACTGAATGGATAGTATGCAGAAAAAAAGAAAATTCGATATTAATAAATATCATAAACTCGCAATCCACTCCCAAAGCTGCCATGCCTTCTCCTTTTTGATGCCTTGTAAAAAGGATCACTGGTATCAATTTTTCATCGTCCATTATAAAAGCCAACAAATTAGACCAACAGACCGACTGACTTCAAACCTGGTATCAGGTAAATATGTTTTGTTCTTGTTTTTTTCATAGTTAAGCAATCGGAAATATGCATGTGTCTTTTATTTTGGAATTTGCCGGATGTTTTAGCCTGCTCTTGTGTCTGATTTTCTGTCTGGTCCGATCTAAACTGCCTGGATTTGATGTGTTCTGGACGTGTATCACGTAAAAAATAAATCCGACATGAGAGGACGGCAACACTACGCTTCTGGTACGCTCCTGATCCGCGCCGGGTGCAGACGAACCCATTGACTATAATGGCGGCTATCAGCTGCGTATTATGCTTTGCAGACGTTACGCGCTGCTTATGAGTCCGGTGTAAAGCAGACTTTATAAGCGTTCCCCTTATTCCACCAAATATACAGATGGTCAATATCACCAAACAGTTCCATTTTAGTTTCATCAGACCACAGGACATGTCTCCAAATATGAAGGTCTTTGTCCCTGTGTGCATTTGGAAACTGCATTCTGGCTTTTTTATGTTTCTTTGGGAATATTGGCTTCCTCTCTGCTGAGTGGCCAGCCGGACTAAAGACTTCCCTCCTGCAGTGAGCCGAGTCCCAGTTTATATGTTATTTCGAAAATCGAATTATTAAAAGAAGTGTGCCGACCACCGCAACGGTAGGTGGCGACATGCAACCTTTCGTGTGGCATTGTTCCGGTTCGTGTCACACACTCAGGGTAAACAAACACTTGTGGAAGAGAAGCCGACATAGTAAAAAAAAAAAAAAGGATGACATCAACGCTGCCGCGCTGTAGATTTGTTACATTCTGTACTGTTTTTGTTGATTACGGGGTTTCCAAGCTCGTCATTTCCTGGAGGGGCTTTGCACAGCTCCTGATAGCTCGGCTTCTCTAGGCGAGAGTATACATGCAGAGAAATTCGAATTTCTAACCGCATTATCTAGCTGCAGTAGTCGAGCTTCTGAAACTCCAGTTCGGTTAGACTCCAGCCGGACTAAGGTGTATACATGCATTTTTAAAGTCTGATTTCAGTCAGACTAAGGCAATAATTCTAATTTCTCTTGCTGCATGTAGACGTACTGAGTGTCTCAGCAGCTTCTACTTGGGCACCTGCCCCATTCCGCCCCAAGTGCTCTTTTTTTATTTATTTTTTTGAGAGCGTGTGTCCATGTGGAGGCCTGCCTTCCCCTCAACAGTAACATTTAGCTATTAATAACAATTTAGATAAGTAAAATAATGTGGCTGCTGTCAGTCACATGATGACCCTTAACCAATGCTCATCCTTGATATTCCTATGCCTCTGCTTTGTGTGTGAGGCTGTGGTAAGACCAGCAAGCAGGTCCTTATACAACTTACTACACAGGAATACTAGATTTTACTATATACTGTACACGTTGTGGACTGTGAAAATACCTCTAGGTGAAGGCTTTTCTCCGCAATTATTAGGTGAGATTAAAAAAGAGATTAATCAGATTCATTAGTTAATTAATTACAGATCTTAAATAATTAATCTCAATGTTTTTTTTATCTCTTGAAAGCACTAATGTGAAAATCTTTCTAAAACGTGAAATGGATTTGTCAAATAAATTAATCTATTCTTATGCCAATAAATAAATAGTTTTTATATTTATATTATTTGAACTTCTTTTTTTACCTTATGGCTGTGTGCCGAACATATAAATGTATTTTATCTCTAGACAAATCTAAATATCTCAGAGGTGCTAACACTACTATAGAAAAGTAGAGTTTGCCCCTCTGTGCTGTTTTGCAGTCTGCAGCTGAGTTGCTGTGGAGGTTAACCAGTCAGATTTTAGGGCTTATTTAGTGAGACACAGCAGCAAGATAAAGTATTCCATGATGTACTTTATAACACTTGTTTAATCAGCTACCATCTCTCCAATGGTCTTTGCAATTTCTATTCTAAGATTCTAAGATCAACATAGCCCAGCAGCCATGTTTTAACAGCGACATTGTACCCCATCAGATTAAAAACTAGTTCCAACTTTGAGCACCTGCCCCTCTAAAGGTTTCTGCATGGCCCTGGCTGGAACCATACATTTACTCTATACTCCTACGGGTGGAAGAATTAGTTTTATTAATTTAGGGTCATCTGAGTAACTCACTGAGGTGATCCAGTTCACTTGAGTCAAGGTTAAGATTTGTTTCTAGGAACTGGTTTGTAAGATGTTTATTACAACCAGAAACAAAAATGGAACAAAAAAAAACACATATTTCTTTAATATATATAATTTTTTCCTATTTTGCAGTTAATCCGATCATCCACCAATTTTACAAAGTCCGTTAATACCCCTCGTGGAATAAAAAAATTGTCCGACATTTTAATTAGTGACATTAAACCTGGTCTTTCTTAATTTCCTTATACCTTTCATTGGTTGTCTTTTCCTTATCTTTATACAACACTTAAAAAAGACAACCAACAGCTTGTAAAACAAATCAGAGCGGAACCATTGTAGTCGCAGTGGGGATAACAGGGATCAATTTTTACGAACCGCCTTCACAGCTTTCAGCGAGTGGGTTTCCACACACTTAAACGCACTCACTCACAAACACACACCCTTTCTGTAACACTTGATTAACATAATGCATCATCCAGCACTTTCCTCTAACGTCCGCCATCCCCAAAAAATGCCTATCCCTAATGAAGATATTGAAAGCTATGTTTCCATTTTTTTAATCCCCTTTTTCAAAATGGCATGCTTTAAATCTTTAAACTTCTGAAGATTTTATTTGTTTAGGTGCCAGAAAAATGGCGGAAACAATTCCAACTGTTTGTTTGTGATTATTAATTTAATCTAATAAGTCATTCTTTGAACACTGTTTTCTGTGGGAGAGAATAATTTTCGTTTGTTGTGGAATTTGGGTCTTGCACAAGTATGCTTAATAATGCATCGAATGAAAGTAGAAAAGCAGAACAGTGAAATGTGTGCATTAAACTAAGACCTGAAATTCCGCATTTTGTGTTTGCAAATGTTTGTGTAATATAGCTAAAAAAAAAGTGTACCTCATCTGACATACTGCATGAGTCCTTTTAAGTAATTTAAAATAACTTCAGATAATTAACTGATGGATGATGGATCTTGAATGATGGAAAAACAGATTTGCAGCTACTGCAATGTTTATTTATTTGTTAATATTTTATTTAAAGTCATGAGCTGCATTTCATCTATATGAGTTGGAAAATGTTTTAACTGGAACTTGTTTTGCTGGAACCTTCTTATTGACCTGTCCGATTTTTGTGTGCTTTTACATTATGGGGTGCAAAATAACACAATGATAACATAATGATTATGTAAATTACTTCTACTGCAGAGTGCTGCTCAACCACTGAATATGGGAGAGATAGTCCTATGTGGGAAATAAAAAGGTTTTAGGCAATTAAGCTATAACAGATAATACTGTCACAGTGAATAGATAATATAACTTACATAAAGTCACTGCCTTTAAATTGTAAAAGTAAGAAAACCTTATTGGGATTTTGCACACAGAGAGGGTGCTCTGGTCTGGAGTACAACCCTGGGTTTTCAGCCCTAACTTTACTTGACAGAAGGTACATTCTGATACAGGATTAAGATCGCTTCCAAGTAGGGTTGTCACAATATTCAAAATCAATACCAATACTAAAAATATCACTTGATATGTTTTTGAATAATTTTTAATACAATAGGTTTTTTATAATAAAGGAAACTACTAAGTTCATGACAATATTTTATTGTCTTAATTAGTGCAAAACTCGTTAATACTACAGTGCCTTTAAAAAGTACCAGTTATACCATGTTTTTGCTTTTACAAGTCAGTCATGATCAACAAAATGTGACTTTTTTTTGACAAAAGATGTAGAAAAAAACGCTTTAATGTCAAAGTGAAACTGATGAATGAAAATCAAATAAAAATATGAAACATAAAATATAAATATTTTGCAGGTAAAGGTTTTGAAAAAGAATTGTTGCAGACTAATATCAACTGAGAACGATTAAAATATATGTATATAAAAATAACAAAACATGTGGAGAACTTTTTGACTCAATGCAGAAAGACCCCAGGCAGACATCCCAATCAACCACCTTCTTGCTGCAAGAAAACCATGCTATAAACTGGGCCACTGTGCAGCCTGGTGTAACATTATAAGGGTTTTTACCCTTATAATGTGTGCTGTTCATGATGGACTTATAAATGGTGGGCATGGTGAGAATCTATGTGTGTGTACCTGTTGATGTGACAGAGGCAATAAAATCTGTGCCCCCCCCCCCCCCCCTGCAGTAATATTAGTTTACATCAATTTGGACTGACACAAGTCAAGTTATGGTTATTGTATCACCTTTCCTTGGCCCAGCTGATGCCATGGTCTTTGCTCACTGCCTCCAGTGATCTGCAGGCAATTTTAAGTCACCAAAGGGATGCTGTATCCCCCGAGGGATGACGAGCACTAATCAATTGAGCAGCTGCAGCTGACAAACAAAGGCAGACAAAGTGGGGAAAGATGTGGCAAAACGGATGTTAGTCTGTCATCCTCTGTTGTTGTGATGGTGGATTCAATTTCCTATTTCTCTTGTGAGTTACAAACCTCCTCTGTCTCATTTCTATTTTTATTGACAGGTGACCTGAAACTGATTGCAAAGGAGGACAGGAGAACAAATGGACGAAGAGAAGACAGAAAGTGGATGAGAGCAGAAGCAGAAGAAGGATTCCGACAGGGGAGTCCCTTTCATTGCAGGGTTTTGATTTAAAAAACAATCAGGGGGGCATTACCTGAAGAAAGCCTGTAGGATTCTGACATCACTTCAGTGTTATGAGCTGTAATAATGAAAATGATCTTTTTTAAAGTCTTAAGGACAATATTCTAAAGGCGGAAAGAGTTCATGTTTTACCCCTTCTTCCCTGAAGCTGTCAGTTCCTACGAGATCCTTCATGATGGAGAAGACATACTCACTAACTGCCCACTATGATGAGTTCCAGGAAATAAAATACGGCGGTCGCTACAGCAGTGACATCCTCAGCAATGGCATGACCCTTCACCTGGGGGGCAGCCTGGACCGTCATGTGAGCCGTGGGAGGGGAGGGACCTGGTCAAATAGCCGAAACAAAGAACTGAGCAGCAACAGCAACAGCGGGGGCCTTCCTCGGTGGAGCAGGAGGGAGATCTGCCTCCTTTCAGCATTGGTCTTCACTGCAGGCATGTGTGTCATCCTAGGGAGCATGCTGGCACTCAAGTACATTTCACTTGATGCCCAGCAGGACCCACTGTGCAGACAGGACTGCCAACGCAAACGCTCCCTTCTGCGGGCAGCTCGCTTTGTCCAGGCCAATATTGACCCAACCATCCAGCCTTGCCAGGACTTCTATTCCTTTGCCTGTGGGGGCTGGCTGAGGCGCCATGGTATTCCCGAGGACAAGCTCAGCTATGGCATCATCACAGCCATTGGAGAACATAATGAGGAGAAGCTACAGCGCCTCCTGCTGGAGCCAATTCAGAGGCGTGGGCCAGAATCTGCAGAACGCAAGGTCAAGGAGTTCTATCGGTCCTGTATCAGCATCGGGGAGATTGACAAACTGGGGTCGGAACCCATGACAGAGGTGTTAGACAGCTGTGGCGGATGGGATCTAGTGGGCGCTCCTCCCGGTGCTGCTGGGTGGGAGAGGGAGGGTGCCCCCCAGAGGCCGGATTTCAATGAGCTGCTCTACAGGACGCAGGGGGTTTTCAGCACTGCCGTCTTCTTCTCCCTCACTGTCAACGTGGATGATAAAAACTCCTCCAGGAATGCCATCAGGGTGAGATCAGAAAGCTAAGTGGGAATCATTTATGTCTTTTCTGTACTTGTGTTCTCTGAGCTTTTTTGGTTTGTTTGCTTGCTTGTTTATTTAGGACATTTTGTGGCACAATCACCTACCCTTTTAAGATCAGCTGTCTTCATGAAAACTAAAGTTTTGTTTTAATGCATAGTATTGCAATTTTTTGGTTAGGAATGAAATGGTTTACAAGTTTTATAAACCTCAGATAGTGCTTTAACAATCTCTATTCAGTGTAAGATTATCCAGTTCAGGTTTTCATCGGTTAGCTTGATTAGAATTAGAGCCAGAGTTAATAAAATACAGTCCAGACTGCTTTTAATTGTGGAATTACCAATTATCTTCGAAGCAACAGGTAGTTTTGATACAGATGATAACATGAACCACCCGGTCTTATGAGCAGAGGCATCTGTGGCTCACTGGTAAGAGTAGTTGTGAGTTTGATTCCAACTTGCCCCACCACAGGTCCATGTCCCCTTGGGCAAGGCACTTAAACCAAAGTTGCCTATTGCTATACATAGAGCAGTGACGTGCAGTCAGGGGAGACAGCAAATTCGGCATTAAAAATGATAATCGAAAATCTATGTTTCTGCTCTATAAATTTGTTTTCTCAAATATTTCAACATGTTTATGGTCAAAATCACTGAATGTATATAATATAGTAATAAATGTATGCATTTCCAGGAAGTTGGTGGATGCTCATTTCTGTCTCTCTTTATATCGCCAATATACAATTCAATTCAATTCAGTTTATTTATATAGCGCCAATTCACAACAGATGTCATCTCAAGGCACTTAACAAGAAGTCATTTCAATACATTTATACAAACATTCCAATCAGTTAAAAAGTTTCCTATTTAGGGAATCCCAGGAGATTGTGTCAGTCATTGGCGTGAGGTTGGGCCCCGTTGATGCAGACTTTCCAACCCCAGCAATCCTTCAGCAATCCCTCATACTGAGCAAGAATGTAGCGACGGTGGAGAGGAAAAACTCCCCTTTAACAGGAAGAAACCTCCAACAGAACCAGGCTCAGGAGGAGCGGCCATCTGCTGCGACCGTCTGGGGGTTTGAGAAGACAGAGCAGAGACACAGAAGGAACAGAAGATCTGATATAAGAGAACTTTCTATGGTACAGAAAGTAAAAAGTTGATAACATGACACAGTGGATGTTCAGTTACTGGGAGCATCATCCCAGTCGATGCCACCCGTCCAACAGGGCATTGCAGCCAAGCAGGATACCAGACCAGGTATATCTTCTATGGAGAGAAAAACACTGAGAGAAAACAAAGTTAACAGTCGAAAGAACAGAATGTACTGTAATACAACTGGAGAGTCGTAGGAGAAAAGGATATTGCAGAGTGAAGAAAATTGGTAAGTCTGTGCTCCAGCAGTCTAAGTCTATAGCAGCATAACTACAGAGATAGTTCAGGATGACCTAAGCCACTCTAACTATAAGCTTTATCAAAAAGGAAAGTTTTAAGCCTGGCCTTAAAAGTAAACAGAGTGTCTTCCTCACGGACTAAAGCTGGGAGCTGGTTCCACAGGAGAGGAGCCTGATAACTAAAAGATCTGCCTCCCATTCTACTTTTAGAAATCCTAGGAACTACAAGTAAACCTGCAGTCTGAGAGCAAAGTGCTCTGTTGGGAACATATGAAACAATTAGCTCTCTGATGTATGATGGAGCTTGATTATTAAGGGCTTTGTATGTAAGAAGAAGGATCTTAAATTCTATTCTGGATTTAACAGGGAGCCAATGAAGGAAAGCTAAAACAGGAGAAATGTGATCTCTCTTTTTAATATTCATCAGAACTCTTGCTGCCGCATTTTGGATCAACTGAAGGCTTTTAATGGCATTTTGTGGACTTCCTGATAGTAAAGAATTACAGTAGTCCAGCCTTGAGGTAACAAATGCATGGACTAGTTTCTCAGCATCACTCCTGGACAGGATGTTTCTAATTTTAGCAATATTCCGGAGGTGAAAGAAGGAAATCCTAGAAACCTGTTAAATATGGGATTTAAATGTCAAGTCTTGGTCAAAAATAACGCCGAGGTTCTTTACGCTATTACTGGTGGGTAATTGAATGCCATCCAAATGAAGTGATTGACTAATCAGTTTCTTTTTTAGAACTTCTGGTCCAAAGACAGCAACTTCTGTCTTGTCAGAATTTAAAAGCAAAAAGTTTAGGGTCATCCATGTTTTTATGTCTTCCAGACATGCCTGTAATCTACCTAACTGACTGGGTTCATCAGGATTTATGGATAAATATAGTTGTGTATCATCGGCATAGCTGTGGAAATTTATCCCATGCTGTCTAATGATTCTAACAATTGGGAGATTATATAGGGTGAGAAGAATTGGTCCAAGCACAGAACCCTGTGGAACTCCACAAGTAACCCTTGAGAGCGAAGAAGATTGATCATTTAGATGAACAAATTGGAATCTGTCAAGACAAATATGATTTAAACCAGCCTAGTGCTGTTCCTTTGATCCCTGCAACATGTTCAAGCCTTTCTAAGAGAATATTATGATTGACTGTGTCAGAAGCAGCACTGAGATCTAACAAAACCAGAACAGACACCAGTCCATTATCTGAGGCCATGAGAATATCATTAGTAACCTTCACCAGTGCTGTTTCAGTGCTATGATGGGCTCTAAAACCTGACTGAAACTCTTCAAACAGCTCGTTACTGTTTAGATGCTCACAGACTTGATTAGCAACAATTTTCTCAAGGACTTTGGATAAGAAAGGAAGGTTAGATATAGGTCTGTAATTCACTAAGTCATCTTGATCAAGGGAAGGTTTCTTGAGTAAAGGTTTAATTACAGCTATTTTAAATTCCTGTGGTACGTATCCGTTTACTAAGGATAGATTCATCATATCCAAAATGGGGCCAGGAACCAAATGTTTGATTTCACATGTGCTACACATGTTGATATTCTACAGTATGTCTAATATATTTAATGAATGTGTGTGACAAATTTTGTCTTTCTGATCGGCCTTAAATGCGCAGTCAAAATGCGCAGTGTGAGGCAGAAAATACTATGCCTCACCGATAGGGGGCAGTGCTGAGCTCAATAGGCACAATGGGAAACAGACGTTCTTCTTCTATGCATTGGAAAGACCCACAAACAGTCGGAAAAATGCAAAAAAGCACGATCGGAATAGAAGCAATCCTGAACAATGTTTACTCCTCATGGCTCATCTCCAGTGAAGCAGCCAGATTTTTTAAATGAAGGCAAACAGAGAGGATTTTTACATGAGACTGATGGAGATATTTGTGGAGCAGGATAGGTGCATGCGCATCATATACAAACAAAGCTAAGGTTATATATGATTTTCA
This sequence comes from Valencia hispanica, assembly GCA_963556495.2. NCBI lineage: Eukaryota > Metazoa > Chordata > Actinopteri > Cyprinodontiformes > Valenciidae > Valencia > Valencia hispanica. Next base: position 49,639,013 of record OY747700.1, on the reverse strand, counting down.
ATTTTATTTGGAAAAAAAAACAGTCAAGAATAAATACATTTAACAGAATATAAAATATTATATTGTTTTTCTTGCCATCATATTATTAAATAGCATGGAATTGAGTAAACCATAATTAAAAGTTGTTTAAACAACAAAATGTTCCAATTAATAAAAAAAAATTAAAGCTTCTAATTTGGGTTTAATGTGTCCGTCTCCATTGGAGTCGGTGCCTCAGCGGTCATTAACCTCACCACACGTCACTGGCATAGAGGTATACGAATGTGTGAGCACAGAGAGCTGGGTAATGTTAGCGTAGTCGAAAAGCACTTTGTGACAAGATGACTAGAACAGTCATATATAAGTTTAGTATATTTACCCTTTGTTAAATTTGTCAACACAACAGGGTAATTAAAGAACTAATTTCCTCTTTTACTTCAAAATAAAAGTCTCAAACGTAGATGTAAAGCCTCGAGGTTAGTTGGTAAAATGGCCGTATTGAGGTAACAGTGGCTCGCTTGGCACTTATCCCCAAGTTGCCTACCAAGCTCTGTCGGTGTATGAATGTGTGTGTATTTGTGAGTGTGAATGGGTGAATGTGGCTTTTTCAGTTTCTGGGGATTCTTTTACATTTTGGTGTAAAGTTGTTTAATTCTACACTTTTTGGTCTAAAAACGTCTTAGTACTGCCCTCTTAGGGGTTAAACTGTGGCTACTGCATTGGAATTTTGTGATTGGTGGAGAGCGGTACATCTTTACGTCACAGGCATTGACTGTGTCACAGCAGCCATGGTCTCACAGACACGCCCCGTGGGTTTGGGTATAAAACTATCTCTCAGACAAACTCGCTCCGTGGCGAGTTTGGAGTAGGATTGCGTTTTTCAGGTTACCATTATTATCACATTAGCACTTACTTAGCATAGCTAACATACTGTTTTGAACATTAGCCTATGTTAGAATTACCACTCAGAGACCGGACCCATCCTGTCTCCCTCTGCCTCAGCAGCAGCGCCAGACTCGGGTAGCGCTGACTCAGCGCCCTGAGCCAGCTGCTCAAATTGATATGGCTCGCGGCCGCCGGGCTCCTTAAAGCCTCCCTCTACTCCTCTATCTCCGGTGACGACGGAGGAGATCAGCTGGCTCAGGGCGCTGAGCCAGTGCCGCCGAGGAAGAGGGAGACAGGAGGAGTCTAGTCTCTGAGTGGTAATGCTAACGTAGGCTAACGTTCAAAACAGATGAATGTTGATCAGATCAATCAGTTGCAAAACTGCCAACGTCGCTTTGGTCACTGTCCATGTTTCAGTGTCAGATTAGGCGAGCTGTCACTGTCCTCCTGAACACACCCCCACGTCCCCCCTTAGCTTTTCCTCCATAAGTGGCCATACCCCTCCGTTCTTCCTGGCACCGCCCACTTTGTAGGATTTTTCAAATGTTGTCTGGGGGCGGGGTTATGATTTTTCATGGGGTTCAGTTACACTTTAAGTGAAAGCGCTTTGAGTGGTCAGCATGTCTAAAAAAGACCCATATAAGTTCAGTCCATTTACCATTTGTATAGTGCTGTTTCAAGTCAGAGGACTAAAAGTGCTTTGCATTACAAGCAGTCATTTACCAATTCATTAACACACTGATGGTGGTAAATTACATTGTAACCACAGCTGCCCTGGGGCACACTGATAGAAGCGGAGCTGCCATTCGGTCGGCGCTACTGTGGCCTCTGACCACCACCAGCAGGCAGGTGAAGTGTCTTGCCCAAGGACACAATGACTGAAATGGATTTGGTGGGGCTTCGAACTGGTAAATCAGCTGTAGGACGAATCCCTACCTTCTGAGCCACTGTCTTCTAAAGTACATAACCTTAATGACTGGCCTCATAGTAGTTAGAGATTATTCTGATTTCAGTCTGACAAAGTCATGCTGACAGAACTTAACACCACTTCAGCTTCAGCTTACATCACTTTGTAAAAAATAAAATAAAAGGTGTTTTATCGTAGTAAAACGTTGTGCTATTAGTGTTACACCCCTAATGATCTATAATTTTGACAGAATGTTCCAGTCAGGAACATATGATATGTCATGATAAAGAATCCTTAGGTCTCAGGATTCAAAGACAAACAAATTCCTTACCCCGTGGGAACACTCAAGGGGTCAGTTAGTTAACCTGAAACTAACACAGCAACCAAAATCCACCCACCGTGTTTTCCACAAGAAACTGTAAAGACCTTTAAGTCGGCTAATGTGTGAAAGTAATACTCGTTCAGCTGTGTGAATTATTAATAAAATGTTGTAAATAATTCTGATGTGAGGCATTCAGTGTGTTGAATGAAATGTTGGGATTACAGCAAGGCTTTAAATCATTCAGCAGCTGTTTGAATGTACATCTGTGGAGCGCTTACAGGGAGCCACAGAGGAAAAAACATTTGTATATGAATCGAATTGTATTCATAACCTTTTTATATCTCCGTTGTGCATATTTTTGCAGATTGATCAAGAGGGACTCACTCTGCCAGAGAGAAGCCTCTACCTGGGTCAGGATGAGGATAGTGTGAAGGTGAATAAGATTCAATGGTTCTACTTCTTTCTTTCTTTTTTGCTGTCATCTCTCAGCTTGTCTTCATCTCATTTTAATTCCTTCCTTTGGCCCGTTTCAGTCTCTTATTTTCCTGACTTATTTACACTTTCACATTTTGTCAAGTTCCAAACAAAACATCTGAAGTATTCGACTGATTTTAAGTGACAGACTAACATAAAGTAGTGCATAATTCCAATAGGAAACGAAAAGGTCCCATGGTTTTCAGTTACAAAATCTGAAAAGGCTGTCGTGCATATCTGTTCATCCCCTCTTACTTTGATATCCCTAAATAAAATCCAATGTAACCCACTACACAAATACTAGATAGATTCCAACTTAATCTCGGCATAACTCCAGATGTTCTGTGAAGGCCGCTGAGGATTTGTTGGAGAATATTAGAGAATCAAAAGCATCAATAAGACCAAGGAACACAGCAGGCAGGTCAGGGAGAACGTGTTGGAGAAGTTTAAAGCAAAGTTGGGTTATATAACAACATCCCAAGCTTTGAATCGGCTTCCGAAACAGAGTGCTGTTCAGTCTTTCATCTGATAAAAGGAAATAGCATGGCTTAAGACCAAACCTTTCTTTCTTTTAGCAAACCTTTGGTCCATTAGGAGGCAAATAGCATCTTTTTTTGAGTTAAAACACATTAGAAAATACAGTTTTCTAATTCTTTAGAAAATGAGAAACAAGTGGCGTTTGTGGTTGGGATCACTTCACAACTAAATGTATTGAAATTGAGGCTACAGGGCAGGGACGATTCCATTTTTGAACTAATGGCAGCAATATCAGAGGAAACTTGGGATGTCCAAGCAAAACCTGCAAGGAGACAGGTTCAGAGACAGCGAGATGTGTCTTCTTTTATTGACTTTAATCATAAGCTCATTATAAGCGTCAGCTCAATTTTGACAGCCTTATTTGATAGACACCATCTCATCGTGTTCATTCAGAAAGCATTTCTCATCACAGATGTCCGAAGCTTCTCAAAGGAAGTAACACAGCACCTTAAACTAGTAAATGCTGAGTCTCTCCCTCACATTTGGCCCTGAAAGAGCAGTTTGTCAGAAGGTCTCCAGATCTTGACCATATTTGGCTCCATATCCAACCATGAGGCAGCTTTCTAAACCAAATATCATTCCAGGCTCACTAATGAGCTTCTCCATGCGTGTAGGAGAATGACCCTAACTCCATTCAAGCCCAGATTTAAAGTTCTGGCAGGACAAGTAAGAACTCACTCTAATAAATATTAATTTATCAAATGCGTTGAGATTAAATGTCTTTAAAGTTGTATAGGATGGGTTTAGCCAAGATAAGAAACTGAATAGTGGAAAAATCGAGCTTTTTCTCCATTTAGTTTCCTCTATTTTTGAACATGCTCCATTTTTATTTTTGACTTATTTTCTCTATTGACATGTAATGCTACTTTACTCAGAAAACAAGAGAACATCATACATATCCGAGAGAGAGATCAGGTAGAGGATCTGTCCAAAGGTCCAGGGAAGCTGGTTAACGTAAAAAAAAAAAATTATTGTTTCTGAATGTTCAAAGCTGCGAAAGACATACAGCAAATAAACCTGCAGTGGGTATGCTGCGTTTGATTTGTCTCAGAAGACTGAGCTTGGGTCTGGCAATGACAAACCTGAGTTGAGGGCATTCTAGTTGCAAGTCAAAAAACAGTGGCATTTATCAGCTGGTTTTGGTGCAAGCTGCTATTAGCAATGCAAGCCAAAAAGAATGTGTTTCTCTGACTTTTTTTTTTTTGAAAAATAAACTCAAAAGGAACATGTTCACAAATTTGTATTTTACAGCAGATGTGCTAATAAATAGTTTTTATCTGCCACCTTCACTACATTTTATTTGTACGCTGGCATGTTAGATACTAAACTACCCCTTGCTTAGCGAACTCCAATATTCCCAGTCAGAACTTTGACTTCAGCGGCAACTCCTAAAACCCGACTTCTGAGTTGAAGAAGAAGAAGCGCTAATGTTGCAGTGAAAGGTGGTTCTACACAGTGTTGAGTTTGGGGGCTGACAACAGAAGTGCAAAAGAGGCTTATTAAGTAGTGGGGAACTTATTTAGCAAAAAAAACAAAACAAGCAAAGAATATATAGAATTTATTTTATCATATACATTTCCACATTAATAAGATTGGTGGTCTCACTTCAACAAAATGTGTAAAAGATGAGGGTGGTAGGATGTCTTCCATGAGACACTAACATGTCAATTCTCCCTTCTTTTTTACCTCCCTACCTTCTCCTGTAAAATAGACCTTTCTTTTCCTATCTGGCCTTGTTTTGCTCCCTTCTGTCCCTCCTTCTCCCTTTTCCCCCTAAATCCTGTCTGCCTTTTCTCGCCCCTCCATCTGGCCCAATTCACTCTCCCCTCGTTCTTTTTCATCAATCCACCTGTTTTCCTCGCCCACCCGCTGTGCTTTTGTTATCCCTTCCACTTTGCCACATGTCACCACCGCCACCAGTCGTTACTGGTGCCGTCGCCGTGGCGCCTCCTGTCCTTTAGTGCTGATGTCGCTGTGTTTCCTAGATCCTGGCAGCGTACAAGGCCCTGATGGAGCGCCTGCTGAGCATGCTGGGCGCTCACAATGCCACGCAGAAGTCCAAGGAGATTATAGAACTGGAGACCCAACTGGCCAATGTGAGTTGAAAGAGGACGGTCATCTGCACATGTGCAATCACGTGCATCTGCACATGTGCAATCACGTGCATCTGCACATGTGCAATCACGTGCATGTGCATTGTTCAACCGTGTCTTTCTTTCAACAGATCACTGTGTCGGAGTACGATGACCAAAGAAAAGACATCAGCACAATGTATAACCGAATCACCCTCAGGCAACTGCAGCGCATCGCACCTAGCGTGAGTGCAGCACACACTCACACACCCTTCCTTTTACTATTGCTTTGCCTCATCCACGTCGAAAGGTTTACACGTTTAAAGTCAGACTACAGCAGCTCAATCAGATTTAAGTCCAGACTTCATTGTCAGACCACTGTCCTGTTGCATCATCCAAGTCTGCTTTAGCTTAAGGTCAAAAGGTTACCCATGGCCAAATGATCTCCTACAGCTTCTTCTCGTAGAGAGCAAAATTCATCAAATATGGTGACTCATCCAGGTGCTGAAGCAGCAAAACAACTACCACCGTGTTTGACTATCAAGATGATGCTCTTTTTTTTTTTCTTTTTAGAAAGATGTGAGGATTTTACACCAGATATAGTGAGACACACACCTTCCAAAACATTCCACTTTTGTCAGTCCAAGGAATTTTTTTTTTTTTTATGTTTTGTGCATCACATCAAAAGAGTTCTTTTAGCGAATTTGAGAGAGACCTTTGTGCTCTTTTTGGTCAGCAGTGGTTTTGACTCTCTAGATCTACCATGGAGGCCATTTTTGCCAAGTCTCTTTTTTTTTGTTGAATTTTGAAACTTCAGAAAAGTTGATCCTAAGACACTGAGATAAATGAGGCCTGCAGTGCTTTTGATGGTTTTCTGGGTCTTTCTGTGACCTCCTTGATGTGTTGTCAACGTGGTCTTGCAGCTATTTTTGGTAAGTAAGCCACTCCTGGGAAAGTTAGCGAATGTTTAGTGTTTTCTCTATTTGTAAATACACTCCAGACTTATTGAAATCATTGAATTTGGGGCATGGGTTATGATGTGTTACATTTTCATATTTTTTTAGCCTACTTCATGTTGTCAGATAGGTTCTATTTAATTAATTTACTGATTCACCAAAACAAGGTGGTGCATCCTGGTTTAACAAGTGAGGGAGAGTATTTATTGGTTTATCTTTGGTCTGATATTAAAATTAGTTTGACGATCTGAAACACAAAAATTAAAATAAATAAAAAAACAGAAAAAATCTTTAATAATCAAATGTTTTTCACAGCACTGTTTACAGTGCCTATAAAAAGTATTCAACCCCTTGGATATTTTGCCATTTTTGTTGCTTTGTCAAATCAATCATGTGCAAGAAAAGTTGACTTATTATTTTTTAAAGGAGATTACAAAAAAGCAGAAGGAAAAACTGATTTCTTGAAAAGGGCTGTTTACAGCTGATCCCAATGCAACCTGACAGAGCTTGAACAGTTTCGTAAGTAAGAATGGAGTAAAATTGCAGAGTCCACATGTGCAGCCTGATTGTGGCTCCAGGTTGCAGCCAAAGGTGCATATTTTTATTTAATCATCATTATTTTGCAGAAATCAGTTTTCACTTTGACATTAAATAGCGTTTTTTTTTTTTTTTTTCAAAAAAGCCACATTCTGTTGCTGATTTGTTAAAGCAATAAAAAGGATAAAAACATCTTAGGGAGTGAGTACTTTTTATAGGCACTTTATTTAAGGTTTTTTTGGGTAGTAGCTAAAGTAATAGAATAAGATTTGAATTCTCGCGGCGCATTTTAAGCAGTGCTGTGTGTCTTGTGTATGTGGACGGGAAGCGATGAAACAGTGGACAAACACACACACTCACAGAGAGAGAGAGGCCTAAGTGGCTCTCAAACGCAGAGGTGGAGAAGCAGATTGAAACACGGAATGGAAGAAATCTTTCAAGAAACAGAGAAAATGAGGAGACATTGGGGGGTACATGGGGAAAAAAAATGGATAAAAGGGAGAAGTGGGGGGAAAGAAACAGGAGATAGAGAGGTTAGGAGGAAGAAAGAGAGAAAGGAAGGAGGAAGAGTCCCTTGGGGTGCTTCAGCTTGCCTGGAAAGGATGGATGAATGTTGACTCGGAAGAAATGGAAACTGCGCAGAAGAACCAGAGCTGAGTTTAAGGAGGCCAGCAAACAACAGCTTCGATAAAAACTTAGCAAAACCTTAACACAAGTGTCAATAGAACGGATGTGAGAGAGCATGAGTGGTGTGTAGCAGATTGGATGATGCTGCTAAAAGGCAATTTGTTCCAGCAATTTCTTCAGAATGATGTATCAGTTCCTCCGCTGTTAGCTCATTAACTGGCCAGGTTGGTCTTCTCAGTAGCAAGCCTGCGGTTGAATAACCGATTCGATAACACTTGCAGCGTTTTACAAACATTTATTGTAAAACTAAGTTACACTGAAAGGAGTATTGGGGCACACTTCTGAGGCGGTAAGCAATGGCTGTGAATGTTGTGAATAAAAATGTGTTCAGGGGGAAGAATTCAGGGGATTTCCCCATCTTGAGACATCATACACAGCTGACTGACAAGCAGTACAAGAAGGGGTCGTACTTTACATCAATAAAAGATGCCACTGTCTCTGGCATGATATGAAAAACAGCACACACAAAAACTACAAGAACATAATGATGTAAACAATTTCTTTTGTGGCTCTAAGTTATTTGTGTGTCATGACTCTAGAAACTGGGCCATGCCTGTTCTTTAGTTAACCATTTCCAATAGGATAAAAACCTTAAACCAAAGCTCCGATCAGTGGAAAGATGTTTTGTCATCAGTGAAGCGTGCATTGTGACACATGTAATGACATTTTTACCTCTCATTGGATGCATCATGTTGAGGTTTCCTGAAACATAGCAGATTACTAAAGATCAGCTGTGGAGGAAGAAGCAGCAATCAGAATGTGCCTGAATTCTGACCTCTGTTTTTTTTAAGCTTTGACTAACTTAACAAACGCAACATTAGAAGATATTGGGACAGCTTTCAGAGGATCTCCAAGAGCTAACAGCATACACACATGAAGTAAAAATATATACATTTAGAGGAACCAAATGCAGGATAAAAAGAATGGTTTGTACATGTATATTTATGTAAAAAAAAACAAAAAAAACTTTTTTTTCCCATTTTTAGAAAAGAAAAAGAGATAGGCAGGGTGTGGTTACGTATATGCTTGTTTTGTTTTACAGTGTTATAGCTGTCTACTCAGGCTGTGAGGGGTTCATTGTGTTCATTAGAGAAACAGCGTGGGGGAAGAAACTGTCTCAGTAGTGGCTGGTTTTTCGATCTGAAGTTAAAAGCCTTCACAGTTTTAGTCCAGGATGTGCGGGTTCTGGAGATATGTTAGCTGCTTTTTTCCTGAACCGTGACCTGCACAAGTCCTGATATGAGTTATAATAGATCGCTGACTTTGGAAAAACAGCATTCCTTTGTTTTACTCTGTTTAGCCTTCCTGTTTTCTACTGAAACTCTCTTTACCTCGCATACATGCCCCGACATGTAAAGAGTACAGTTTCCTTTCAAGTAGCTTTTTTCATCTCTGTGCATCTTCTAACTTATTTTTTTATCACTGTTAGGTAACTTGGGTTTTTGTTCACTAGTTAACAGCTTCCATCCCATAGTCTGTTGTTGTTACTGCGACCAACTTTTACCCTCACGTATTGTACATTCACTATTCAGAAAAATTGTTGATGATTTGAGTTTCTAACCCACCTGTCAGAGGTCAGCGCCGGTCAAACTCAAAACCAGTCAATTTAGGCCAACCTGTGATTTCTTGGTGCATCTCAAGCCATGTATAGATTTATCACAGGAATCTATTCCTGTGAATACTACAGGTTTGAAAAGAATTGTTGGATGAAATGCTTCGGAACATTGGCCACTTGTACCTTGTAAACTGTTGTTCCTGTTTCTCCTTAAAACTGGTTGTACTGGTGGCGCATGCCTGCCACTAATGTTAATTAATGCCGATTTGACACAAACCAAGGGTCACATTGGAAGCATTTTGCCACACATCTAGTGGTTGGAGTTATGTTTGATTATGCCAAATTTTTCTAACTGGTTTATTAAAATACATACTTTTCTATCTGTTAAATGTTATATCTGTTAAACCAATCATTTTAATGTGTTTCAAATGACTATGGCACTATGGCGTTAGGTTGCTTTCATAGAGGCATGATAAGACTTATCGGTCTATCTTCTTCCACAGCTTCACTGGAAGCGGTTGTTGGACAGAATTTTCCATGACAACTTCTCTGAAGACGAAGAGATTGTGGTGCTCGCCACTGATTACATACAGAAAGTCTCAGACATCATCAAGAACACTTCAAAGAGGTGAGGAAAGAGAAAACGGGCTTAAGTGTGGAGCTGGACTTGGATAGCAGTTAGAGAAAGATGAGGGTGGGGAAGTGCATGGAAAATCGATTTAATTAGATTCATGCATTTTTTGAAGTTGTACCTTCAGAGCGTAAGCAGTTTAGAGCGGGGTTGTTTGTGTGTTAGTCTGTGTGCTGCCTTTGGTTGAAGCCCGTCACTGGCGTTTGGAGCACAACACCAGTCACCAGATATAAAAATTGGTTTTCGAATGCCGCTGTGCATGTATTTGTGTTTGTGCGAGTTTGGCATGAGTCACTGTTGGGTGAACTTCCAGTTCTAATGCAGCTGATTATTATTGATCTACACCCACACCTTCCTACCTCCTGCAGTCCCCGACAGAGGCACATGAACAGATCCCCCGTGCATGTACACGCTTTCACCTCCTTCTTCTTCTTGACAGCCACTGACAGCTCGCCAATAGTCACTCTGCTCCACACATATACACGACTTCTCTCAGCCCCCATGCATGGCTGGCTGGTTGCATGACTGGCGGGTGGATTTCTTGCTTGTCATTTCTGCCTGAGGCAGGATACATGTCCGTGTAACAGCATAACCAATTTAGACATTTTGGTAATTTCATGAATGGCCAGTTCATGACGCTGTAGTCTCATTTAGTCCTGCCATTCCTTCACCTCCTCACAATGATTCAGCCGTACCTCCAAATGTTTTATCCTGCAACTTTTGATTGATTTTGTGCAAATCTGGGACTGGATAACTTATTGATCGCTTATACACAAGATATGTAATCAATTAACCAGAAACATTTCCACTTAAAGTCATGGTATGAAATTGCAAATTGACAGAAGTCTGACTGCGGTTGGAGATGACTGATGGCTTTTGTTTTGCAGAAGCTAAACTAATCAACTTATGCAGTAATAGATCCATGTGAGAAAGTTCTTTGTTGATCTGTGTGGTCTCAGCGGTTGTTCTAGAAATTAATTACCCAGAAACCCCTGCTTGGTTTCCTTTAGCCAGGGATTGTTCAGTTGGTTTTTGTTCTCGCCCACTAACCAGTTGCAACTCCTGCATTTAAACTCAACACTGTTTTAAAAAATTACTTAATATTCTAAAAACTTAGGTGTGGCCAGTAAGTCATGGTTCTGCGATGTGACACGTCTGAATGTCCTGTACATGGTAATGGTAACTGGTAACTGTTGTTTTAAAAAATGTTTTTTTTTCAAAGAATTTCTTTCATTGAAGACAAAAAAAGCTGTATGGTCAAAACAAATGCATGTAAAGACAGTCTTTTTAAAAGAAAAAGCATAATAGGCAAATTTGCCAAATATTTACATTCTCCGAGAAAAGAAAATATGACAATGGAGAAATCTGTGTAAATAATAGTAATTTCATAGATTGCTGACACCAAATGTGGACCTGTTACCTGACATGGCTTTAAAATAGCGAGAATGTCCCCTAAATCTTCATGCGAAGATGGTAGGGACACAGGTCAGTGGACATTTAGTGGTTCTTCACCTGCACAAAGAACCATTACTCAAATATCTGCAGCGATCATTCATCTGCACTTTGATACCTGGAATGAGCAGATCTATTTCAAAAAGGTCAGTGTGGTTATCATTGCATTTTGAAATGTCAGCTGACTAATTTGCCTAATCTTTGCAGATAACAAAGTCCGGCAGAAACCTTTCGTTCCTGGAAAGTTTCCAAAAGATTTTGTCACAACTTGAGTCTTTTGCTCTGGATCATCTTCACTGTTGTTCAACAAAGGAACTTGTCCTGATTTTAGCAAATTAGTGTATAAAGATGGGTATTGATTATTAATAAAATGCATTGCTTTTGCCAAGCACCATCAAGCGATAGGGATCGGTGGCTTTTATTGGTAAAAGCATTCGAAATATTTTAATTTGGGGGTTGTCATCTCACGGTTCACATATTAAATGATAATAGACCAATTCTTCTGAAATGATCAATGATCAATGTTTAAGATTGATTGTGCTAGACTCAAATAAGTACCATTGTCTACTAAAAAATATTCTATTAACCGCATTTACAACAATAGGGGAGTGTTTGCGCATGTGTGTGAGTGTGTGGCGTGAAAGATATTAAAAGATGCCATGTTTTGAGACTGTTTTTTTCGGACAGTGAATCCGATGGACCTAATGTGGGGGGAAGATATGACAGATTGAGTAACAAAGGAAAGTGTGTCAGATGACTGATAACCCTTGATAAAATAAGCACAAACCTAAATAAGAGTAAATAAAAACTTGTTGAACTTGAGTTCAGGGTGTTCACCAGTTTTGTGCTTAGCTGTGGGCTTTGTTCTAATGCTGTTCTGTTCCCAACTTCTGTCTTGTCAGGATTTAACAGTAGACAGTGTATAGTCATCCAGGCTTTTAAGTATTCATTCTCTTTGTTCCTGAAGTCAGAAGCATGTTTCTCTCCTGGTGCAAATTAATTTGCTTATGAAGAGAAAAGAGCTGGTAACTTTCTTTTTCCATTGTCTGGGTGCAGTTGGTTCTCTTTATTCTCTTTGAAGAAGGAATCTGGTTGCTTCTTGACCTTGAATATTCAACCTCTGAGCTAATTTGATCTGGACACTCTGTCTCCCTAATCCCTTCATAGCTGGAGTTGTCTGGCTACTGGGGGAATGTCTCTCAGGCGTGTGCTGCTGGTGAAAGTGAAACACTGGGAGAAATAGCTGTACTACTGCAGGAAGACATTGCTCTGTGAGAGCCTTTCAGGAAACCAAATGCTAGCAATTTCTTCTTGGAAGGCAGAAGTTTTCTTCACACCTGGAGGCAGCTGGTATTGAAGGTCTGCGGTATTGAAAGCACTATTGAAAGGTCTGCCCTACTAGGCTGAGCTAGAGAACATTAAAGTGTGTTATCATTCCACCAGAGAATTTTCATGTCATGAGGAAAAAGCTAGTTTTTTTGGTCTTGTTTTTAAAGATTCTGTGTTATTTCTGTCAAAAGGTATGGCTACACAAGCTTCACCACACACATGTCATTTGAACCACAGTGGCTGCAAGTAATAGAATAAAAAATTTTCAGTTAGACACTTAGGTAACAATGTAACAACGTTAGTCTATTTTCCTACATTTTTCATAAATCGTTTGACTTCTCTACTGCAGGCCAGATGATTGCCTTGCATAGGCCCGGGACAAGATAATCTTACATTGACCCCCACCCACAGTGTTCTGTCACTTGTAATGAACTAATATATACAAATTCAAAATATGATTGATATTGTACTTCTCCCCTCTCCCTTTTCACTCACTCTCCTCTTCCTTCCCCCCCATCCTATCTGCTCCATACTTTAGTTTTTTTTAGTTTTCTTCTTTAGCAAAGGTTATATATATATTAGGGATGTCAATTGGTAAATATCTGGCAATACGATATACGATTTAGGGGAGAGGATACAATATATTGCGATACTATGAGTAAGACTATATATTGTGATTTTTAAAAATGAATTTAACAGTAGAAAAACTGTCACAGCGTTCTAAACACTCCAACCTGTTTCAAACTTAATGTCATGGTCTTTGGATTTTGTGTGGCAAGTTTGAGTTTTTCCTTCCACTTGGTTTTCTTCCCCTTTTTACCCCAAGGTGCCCTCTTGTTTTGTTCCTCCTGTTTGTGTCTCAAGTTAGTAGTTTTTCTTATTCAGTTTAATTATATTTTTGTATTCTGGCACTTCCTGGGTTCTGTAGATGTTTTTCACCTTTGTCTATGTCCACCTTCCCATTTGTGTTTCCTTTATGTCTTTATTTAATTCCTCCTTCTGTTCTCCAGTGTGTCCTTACGTTTCCCTTAGAGTTCTCTTTAGATAGTTTCTTAAGAATCCTTTCTAGTTTCTTTAGAGTCTTCTGTCTCCATCCCAGCTGCTAATCAGTTCCACCTGCTCAATCCCCCTCAGCTGCAACCGCTTTTACTAATTGGTCTCCTGCTCCTTCCGTGTTCACTCTTCACTCTCCTCCTCAGTATATATTCGGTTCTCATTCAGTCACTACTCGCTGGTTCGTCCGTCTTTCTTCCCCGCCTGGTCCCTGCCTTCCTTGTTGCCTGTCTGGTTCCTGTTTCCCCGTTTGCTGCCTTATAACCGCAAAACATGACAGAACGAACCAGCCTCAAATTGGACCCAGCAGAGTATCAGCACACCGAGGAGGATTGGTCTGAACTGGTTGACTGGTGCTGCAGCCAAGGGTTGGTGGAGGACTCACCTTTTGACGGCACCCGTCTAGCCTACTGTCCTCCCGGTGTGGGGCCACGGAGGCACGAGGCGGTTCATACCCCCGCCCCTAAGTTTTCCGGCCGTCGTCGTCGCCACCGTCACGGGCGGCTCCCACATCCTTCCGGGAGGGTGCAGTGGATGACGTCCTAGTTCCCGAGTTGTCCGTCAGACACCACGGTCTCCAGACCGCCCAGGCTCCGGTCCCGGTTCCCTGGAGCGGCAAGCCGCCGGCTGCAGACGCCGCCCGCCTGCACCCGCGCCTTCCGGATCCACTCCCTGAGCAAAGCTGGCACGACCACTCTCCGGTCGCGGCGCCCAGCAAGGCTCAAGCCCCGCCTTCCGCTCCTCTTTCGGATTCCGTGTCTTTTTGGAGCACGGTGTCTGAGGAGGAGTTTGCAAAACTCTTCCACCAGTTTAGGGATGACCTTGGCATGTTGGGAACTTTGTACGAAGCGTACTTCGAGTCCTTCTAGAGGAGAGGCCACACTCCCGCTCCTGCCCCCGCAGGGGGTGTTCCGGAGAACACGCCTCTGGCTCCTGATTCCTCAGGGGGTGTTCCGGAGGACACGCCTCTGGCTCCTGATTCCTCAGGGGGTGTTCCGGAGAACACGCCTCTGAATCCTGTTCCTGTCTCTGCCGGGGGTGTCTGGGAGGACACGCCTCGGGTTCCTGTTTCCGCCGGGGGTGTCTGGGAGGACACGCCTCGGGTTCCTGTTTCCGCCGGGGGTGTCTGGGAGGACACGCCTCGGGTTCCTGTCTCCGCCGGGGGTGTCTGGAAGGACACGCCTCGGGTTCCTGTCTCCGCCGGGGGTGTCCCGGAGGACACGCCTCGTGCTCCAAACTCTGCCGAGGGTGTCCAGAAGGACACGCCTCGGGCTCCAGACTCCGCCGAGAGTGTTCAGAAGGATACACCTCGGGCTCTTGGCTCCGCCCAGGGTATCCAGAGGGACATGGCCGTGAGTCCAGCGCCACGTCGCGGGTCTTCAGCGCCACGTCGCGGGTCTTCAGTGCCCCACGCCACAAGGTTCTGCTCCGCAGCCGGCCACCACGCCACGAGGTTCTGCTCCGTCGCCGGCCCCCACGCCGGCCCCCACGCCACGAGGTTCTGCTCCGTCGCCGGCCCCCACGCCGGCCCCCACGCCTCCTGGTTCCTCGTCGCCGGCCACCTCGCCTCCTGGTTCCTCGTCGCCGGCCTCCTCGTCTCTTGGTTCCTCGTCGCCGGCCTCCTCGTCTCTTGGTTCCTCGTCGCCGGCCTCCCAGGTTCAGATCTAGTTGATCCACTGGAACGAAGAAGGTGAAAACAGCCACAAACTACCAGTCATACTTTTGATCTTATTGCAAAAATTACTGTCCACTATAATCGTTCCATTCAAATTCTAAAAAAAATCCAAAGTTTCAATTCAATTTGCAACTTAGTTTATTTAGATGGCGCCAGTTTACAACACATGTAATCTCAAGGCACTTGACAAAAAAATACATTTCAGTTCAAACATACATACATTCCAATTGATCCTTCAGTTTATTATTCAGATCACTCCAAAGGTTTTCTATCTAAGGAAACCCAGCAAACTGCATCGAGTCATTGAGCATTCATTCCTCCTGAACGAACATGTAGTGACAGTAGAAAGTTGCCAGCGTTGTGTTGTTGACTTCACACCAATCCCTCATACTGAGCATGCATGTATCGACAGTAAAGAGGAAAAACTCCTCTGGCTCCACTGAAGAGGAGCCTTATAGCTAAAAGATCTGCCTCCCATTCTATTTTTAGAAATCCTAGGAACCACCAGTAAGCCTGCAATCTAAGAGCAAAGTGCCCTTTTAGGAGGATCTTAAAGTGGACCTGGCATGAAATTCCCTGCGACGTTTGAGCCCTTTTTAGTCACACTCTAAGTACCTTAATACTGTATCAAAGGATTGTTTGCCGTAGCTCAGGCTTGTTGTAGAATTGCAGCCCCTACTAGGAGGCCCTTCTTTTAGTATTAGCACAGAACGACCGAGTTTTGGTGGGCGGGGCCCAAGCCATGCGCCTCTATTGTCAATTGAGTCTCTAACGTCTGCATCTGATGAAACATTGACAGACATGCATTTGCGCACCACAAATTGCCCAAATTCCAATATTTTGTATGAAATGTAATTAGGTTTAGGCCTAATTATATTGTGTGTTGAACAATATCTGTTTACAAATTACAGGCCTAATAAAATATTTGATCATCCATCCACACATCCATCCGTCCTCATTACGTCTCTAGCTTCACCACGACAGTAATGGCTCAGTTATCAGCTACTATAACTAGTTATGGCGTTTCAATTTGATCCGGAATCTGATTCGGACAGCGAGGCACCTGAGGAGGAAGCAGAAAGGTGGAGGACGTCTTACACAGGTGATCCGACGGGCTGTGCACGGAGGGGAGGGGCTGTGTGTGTGTGTGCGAGAGAGACGTGAGTGACAGAGAAACGAAGAGAGAGCAGGGAATGGAAATGCTGAACGAATGCGCTGCGTGTTTTAAATAGCGTAAAAAAGAAAAACGAAACGCAATATGTGACGGTCAGTGTTGATTTATTTATTTTTGGTCGGTGTTGAATCTGTGGCGGTCGGAGTATAATCTGTGGCGCACCACCACAGTTTCGTCTATGTGTGGGAAATGCTGGTATATAACAGCTAAAGGTCATTATTGCAGAAATATGCTTACTTGTATAGGGATATTTGCTGGTTCATGGAGAGTTGGTATTGATCCTGGTAAAAGTTTAAGACGATCTGCGAATCCACTGCTGTATTGTCCAAGTTAATAAAACATTTGTCAGAGAAATGTTTGCCACAAACGACCACGCGCTTCGGGAGTCGGTCGGGTACATTCCCTGCATAAATAAAGTCCATCCACAAACTTTTTCAGTGGGGAGGAAGTGGGGAGGACAGTGTCGATGCAGTCTAGACTCCATGCTGTCGGTTTGTTGTTTGCCTTTTACCGTAGCTCTTGTTTAGGTTGTAATACGCGCCCCCGGGGGGAGGGACTTGGAGAGTGTAGTTCAGAGAAGGGGGTAATTAGCTGGAACTCAGTGACAACATATGCCAAAACGTGTGGTCATATGCCGAACTGCAAAACAGCCCGTTTCTGAGTGCTAATTTCACTATGTAGGCAGACATACCCGGGGACAAAGGAAACACTAATCAGTCATTTTAACCCCTTAGGGGTCATGGGCAGGCTGGGGAAACTAAAAAAAATGACCAAAAAACTCAAAAAATGCAAATTTCATGCCAGGGCACTTTAACGGTGAGCCGATGACGGGAAGCTAAAACAGGAGAAATGTGATCTTTCTTTTTAATATTCATCAGAATATTTATACAGTAGTCCAGCCTTGAGGTAACAAATACATGGACTAGTTTTTCAGCATCACTTCTGGACAGGATGTTTCTTATTTTCGCAATATTTAAGAGGTAAGAGAAGGAAATCCTAGAAACATGTTTAATATGGGTGGTCACACCAAATATTGATTTAATTTAGATTTCTCTTTTGTTCATTTACTGCTTTTTGTTGATTGATGAAAATAAATTATTAACACTTCTATTTTTGAAAGCATTCTTTGTTTACAAAATTTTTTCACACCAGGCTAAAACTTTTGCACAGTACTGTATATTTTTTTTCAATTTATTTGAAATGTCTTAACTTATTGCTGAATGCTAATTAAAGTTTAAATCAAATATATGTTAATAACACAGATCAAATTCATTTTGTTTATTTTTATTTTCATTCTCTGACATAATATATTATGAAATAATTTGAACTGCTTCTATGTCTCGCAAAAGTAAAACCTTATCATCTGATTGGTTATCCTGGACAGCAATTGAGCTGCAGACCGATTACTTTTTATGTATAAGCATTAGCCCTGCTGAATGATTTTGATTTTTAAAGTGGAAAGATTTAGTGGAAAGAGTTTATTCATGGTCATAAAGTATCAATTGCTATAGATATACATTAAAAAACAAATATTTATATATTTTATGTACTTAAGATAAAAGTTGAATTATTTTGGGGGTAGTTTTCTTTCTTTTTTTTCTTCATGTATAAATAGCAATTTTTAGACTTTTTTTTATTTATTTACTGAATTGCAGCACTTCTGGCTTTCCACAACTGCAGGGTGGTTCAAATAATTCATATTCTAGGTTTCTACCTTTGGTACACGTTTAGATTTGAGCTCCACATACCATGGTCCTAACTTTCCCTTTAGCAGTTGAGGTTCTACAGCAGTATCTTCATTTCATTCACGGCCAATCACCTCCCACCCAGAACCTGTGTGCAGCGTTGAGGCCTAGTAGAAACGTCAAACTAGAGCAAGTTATGAAAACAGCACAACCATTAACGTTCACCAGCCTCCAAACATTACCCTTTGGAACTGTTTTGATTATAACTTCTATTAGTGAACATACACAATAGCTCTGATATATGCTGCTGACTGTATAAGGGCAATTAGAGCAGAGGACTCAGAGATTAGAGATTTACCTGCTAGGCTACACTTGTGGCTTGAGGCATGTTCCTAAGTTGACAGTGGGGGTACCATTTCTTTATTTCAAAGAGATGGAGCAGCGATCTGGCCTCTCTGCATGTAGCCAACCGCGCACAACATACTTTATAAAGTGGGATTAATAAACCCAAAATCAGAAGTTGTTTCAGCGGTCAAACCATTTTTGTGTTTGGGTTGAGAGACGTTTTTTTCCCCACTACTGGATGAAAAACAATAGAAACTATTTTGATGTCAATTAGCCAGTTGATGATGACTTAAATTTAATTATTCTTCACAAAAAGCCCGTTTTGAAAAGAAACAATTCTTGACCGTTAGCTATGGATGGAGAGCCTAGTTCTGCTTTTTCCGTCATTATAATTGGCATGGGACAACTGACCCAAGGAAGAGATTTCTCAGTGAAAATCAGCTGTGTTGGCAACAAGGAAGCATCTATCTGAGATCTGTTCAGGAAGCATCTTTTGTGGAGATGTTCTGTAGTCATAAAGCTGGTATCCTGCGCAAAGAACAGCAACAAGATTTTACTCATGATTTTGTCTTTTTTTTGTAAGAGTCAGAAAACATTTGCAAGGGCATTATGAATATACTGAAAGACTAGATTATTTATGTCTTCTGTGATATCCCTGCCCACTGTGCAGCAGGTTTGATTTTTTTTTCCCTTTTCCTATTTGTATGTCAAATTCTTCACTAGCTTCTCATTTTTTTACACAATCTGCATGTTGTAAACTGCACTGGGGTTTCATCAGATTTCTTATGCACAAAACAGGGTCGGAAAATTGGGTACGTCACTTTCCGCAAACATTGTGATTTCTTTTTTTTTTTTTGTGATGGAAATATGTACGCAACTTTATGTACACTAAGACCCTTGCTTACGCTCATTTTGGACACGGAGGACACTGGCAGTGCATCCAGTGAGATGGCAAAATTGTGAACCTAAGCCACATTTTCAGACTTGTAGACCCTTGCACACACAGAAATACACAACAGTCAGCCCCCACCCCCATCTCTGAACTGAGAATAAAAATGAGAATATGAATGAAAAACATGTTACGTTTAAGAATTTTGTCACAGTATGTTCATGTGTACATCTTCAGATTATAAAGCAATTGGACTTATTGGTGTATTAATTGTGATGAGTAAAAATATAAATACTGTGACACTCCTGCATAATGCTGCACAATGGATGCGCTGGCTGCAAAGCTCTAAATAAACATTGATTGAATGATTGGTTAGTTGGTCGGTTGGTTGATTGATTGATTGATTGATTGAAATAAAAACATTTTCTGTGCCTCTACGTCACCCATAAACACATCTCATTTCAGTCTCAGTGGAATTGCGCTTTCCCCTCCAGCCATCAGCCATCTTAAGTCTATGCTTAATATTCACTAGGCACTTTGCGCTGGCCGTTTTTGGCAAAAAGTGAGTGTGTAAGACGCAGGATATGATCCAAAATCACCTGAGCACATTTCTAGGGAGAGTGTGATTTATAAAACAGCTGTTCGTACTCAGGGTTTTATTGATCGGAAAATTTCTTTGCGCAAGTAAATATTTTGCTGAGCTTAAGTACGATTTTAGTAAAGATTCTACGGAAAAGTTAATAAATGAGACCCCTGATCTTTAAGAATCAGACACAGTTTGCTCCAGATGTAATATACATATGACTTTTTCCCTGTAACTAAATGCGGAATGCCTCATTTAAACATGGATAAACTGTATTGCTACAGAAAAATATTTGCTCAAAGTTTTTAGAATTCAACAAATGCTCAGACTCTGATTTGCACGTGCTCATTGCGTGCAAACAGCTTTGTGAATTCTCCTGTCTTTGTTTCAAGGAATATTACATATAGTCGGGTAGTTATATGGATGAAAATAGTGTCGTACATGGGGATGTTACATGGAAATGACTCATTAATATGGTATATGAAGTACTGACCCTAAAAAATTTTTTTTTTTCTCATTTACATTTTCTGGGGCAAATGTGAAGTTATCTTCTAATAGTTTTATGTGATTTCTACTTTTTTTCTTCGTTTTGCTCTCTTTTTTGTCAGTTATGTAAGTGTTACCTTAATATTTTGTTGTTTTGCCCAAATATTAAGGGATAATCAACTTTGTTTAGTGTGGTACTATCCATGCTTTCACATCCATTAGGCTTGTTTGAGTCCTCTTCTAATGCTCTGACTGGTGCCATGTTGTTTACCAATCCGCCCTTTCACTTGTCCATCTATCCATCCCTCTTGATGGCTTTTGCAATGAGTTCTACACTATGTTTCAATCATCCCTCTCTACCTGTCATTTGTTTTCTCCATGAGTGTCTGACAGTATGTGCTTTCTCCATTTTATCACTCACTCAGCGTTTGGCAGATATGGGTTTCGGTTTAGAGCTACAAACACTTTGCACTCAAAGGGTGCAGTCGTTACCTTTGAAAACTTGACTCTCTTCATCCTTAATTGTGTCAAATGATCAGTGGTCAACAGCAGTGTGTTAGGTAGTTTTTTCCTGTTTTCCTGCATTTGGCAGGGGATTAGTGCTTGCTTGGTTGGCAGAACTCTGTGAAGGTGTTGTAGCTTCGTGGTTGAGGCTTGTTTTATAGATTTTACAACCGAAAAACATCTGGGGTTTTTTATCAGATGAAATAACACTTACTTTACCAATTAGCCACTCTTCATTGTTTTTTGCAATTAGTTGGTCTGCAGCATAAAGGTACAGTACTTGTAAACACAATGACAGCATCGAAATGCATCCGCGAGGCCAGTCTTTGGAGTACATACGTACATTCAGACATGTTTTTAAAAGTTGCAATCTCCTTCTCAGACACTACAGGCCTCACTTAGCATGTTAGATGTCAGGAATGATATAATTAGAAAACGTTTGAACAAGTACAGGATATCTGAAACAATGTCTTTCAGACAGATGAGACCAAAGTAGAGATGTTAGACCATAATGCACAGCCCAATGTTTGCGAAATCAAAGCTCTGGATATCAATGCAGAGTTGTCAAAATAATCTTGATATAAATTGATACTAGAAAAATTTATTATTTAAAGATGTTCATTTGGGTCAAAATCAATAAAAACCTGACTTATTTACATTTGCCCAAATTTTCCCTATGAGACAGACAGGAAAAAAGCAAGTCCTGAAGGACACCACGTGTTCGCTGTGCTAAGGCTAGAAGCTAACTTAATGCTGGAAAATGTTAGTTCCCGTTAGTACACATATTTGTATCAAAAATATTTAACACAGCCTTGTCGGTTTGGACAGACTTGTACTGAACTAATACAGCATTGTTTTACATCTGAACACATGCAGAACGTTTATGTGCGGAACTAGGTGCCTCATACGACGTTATGTAGCGTAACTTTAAAAAGTGACACCAAAACAAAACAGAGAGAACTCCCAGCTATGAATAAACTCTGCTATTTGGGAACATCAAGGTTTCTCATGAAGCTACAGTGGAAAAACAAAGGTGGGTCGAACCAGAACACATCTTTCAACAGCAATAAGGTACGTAGCTGGCTCTGCACTAAACTGAATCGCTCACCTGAAACAACATCAAGCTCAATGTAAACATCACTCATACTGGAGAAAGTTTTCAATACAAGTTTTAGTATCTTTGTTGATGAGAGGAGAACCTCCCAGCATGCTTTATTCTCCAATATGGGCAAAGGCTTTTTAGAAAAGTTCGAAACATCTACATTGATTATCCTCAGGTGTTTATTCTGTTTTATAATCTTTCTATGCAGGCATTGGCTAAGCCTGCTTATGCTACTTTATACTTTGAAATACATCCAATCAAATATCCAATCAGTTCTAGGCTTTGCACTCTTTAAGTTTTAGAACATATTAAAGTCAAATTAATTTCAGAATGAAATAAAAAAAAACAGTACAAAACTGTAACGTACCGAACCATGCTTTTTGTTTACCCTTACACCCCGATTTGCTAATATTGATGTCCCGTTAGTTTTAAAGGCCATTGCATTCCCCGTAATCACCTGGCAGACTTACCATAATGTTGCAATTTAGTTTTCCATCATTAATAATTGAGGCTAGTTGGACCTTACCCTCCTACTGACTCCTCCTCAGTTCTCCTGACTCAAAGTTTTCTCCCTCTCTCTCTCTGATCCTCTTCAAACTTTTCACTACTCATCTGCTCCTCCTGTTGTGCCCATCTGTTTTTTTCCCTCACCCCTCTCTCTGCATCTGCCACAACTCTGTCTGATAAAATCTTTTTCCTTGCAGTTCTCTTTCAATCCCCAAACAAATCTATACTCTCCTTTCACTCTAGCTACACTTTGTTCATCTCTGCCACTCCTTTCTTACCTGTAACTCTTCCTTTTCTCTTTCAGCTTCCTGTACCAATTAATGTTTTCTTATACCTCAATCTCAGTATATTCCAGAACTCTTTTTCACCTGGTTCTCACTCATAGAAGGTAAATTGTTGAAATTGTAGAAAGATTAGGAGACTTGAGTTGGTATTTTTTAATGGAGTGTCTCGTTTGTTTAGTTTAGGACCTAAATATGGACCTTATTAAAGAAGGTCCTTGTCCTTACAACAATAGTGCAGTTTTCATTTAGTCAGGGATTGAAAATTTTTTTTAGAGGACTTTGTTAGAGATACATGTGTGCATAGTGTGGTGAGTAATATACAGTTAAAATCAGAAGTTTACATACACAGAATAAGAAGACACATGCACATTTTTCTCTCACTGTTTGAAGTTAAATCAGACCAAAGTTCTTCTTCTTAGATCTTCATTGTGTTCCTAGATCCCTTATTTTTTTTGTTCTTGTGCTACTTAATCACAACTGATTAATTAATAGATCTGGGACTTGTCAAGGCAAAATATCCTCTAGAACCAATACTTGAGCTTGCATGGACAGTACATCACCATTGAAAATTTAAGAAGGAGAAAGTCATTCTAAAAAATGCATGCTGCAAGATCAAGCAACCTAAACAAGTTCAAACGATTGTAGATTAAGTAGAAGTTCCTCAGGAGTGTCATCACTTTGCCAAAGACTGTATTAAGATTCAAAATGTCACCTTAATAGAATAGAATAATCCTTTATTGTCCCACAAAGGGAAAATTCAGCTGTAACAGCAGCAAAGTAACAGGTAATAGAAGCATTTAGATTCACACAAGAAAACTATTTAAAAAAAACAGTATTAAGAATAATATATGTTATATAAACAATATGTTATGAAAAATAAAATAGCATACTCAGATTTGAATGTGCAGCTGAGTAGGATAATAAAGAATATATATTTACAGAATGGGTAGGATGTTCTGCAACCACTCAGGACTCAAATGCTGGATCACCAGTATCACTGTCCACAGTGACACTAGTTTTATGTCTCCATGTACAGAGGGGGGCCAGCCAAGAAAAAAGCTCCTGCTCAAAGGTAATACTTCCAAGAATGATTAAAATCTTCTGCTTTCCACGTGGAGAAGTCTACAGTATAAGTTTTAGGAGGGAAGGTTCATGGTTACAAAAACAAATACTGAGCTATTTGATCACAAGGAAATAAGTATGTTTTTAGAATTAAGGAATTTTCAAAGCTAAGAACACTGTACCAGCTTTTAACTTCTTACAGCAACCATGTGAGGAGTTGGTGGTTGGGACAGTTTTGATTTTTTTAATATGAAGACAATAAGAAGGAAAACTCTGACTTCTTGCTGCTGAAGGGAACCAGTAATAAAAGGCAGTTTGTGTAAGTCAAATAAAGATCCTGTAGATGCTTCATTCACCTCTTAAATTAAATTTACACAATTGCATTTCAAAAATACTTTATTTTTTCAATCAGGAAAGTTAACTGTTCCACTAAAGGGTCCAGAGCAGCCTTACTGCACAGAGCTAGTATCTTTAGCAGATTCTTCCATTTATTTCTGTCACTTGCTTTAATGATGCTGACTCAGCAAAAAATTGAAAAATAAAACTCTCTTAGGAAGGTTAATGCAACCTCTTAGTGCTAACGTTGGCGGTCCTAAGCCGATGCAAATGTAATGCCTGCTTTGATCTTTCTTCGAAACACTCTTGCTTCATTTCCACTGAGCGGTACGGCACAAGTCGGTGCAGTTCAGTATGCTATTTGATCTGTGTACATTGTAAAAGCGGGTGATACTACTGACCCGTACCACACCATTACTGAGCCCCCTTTACTTGTAGGTCCATAGGAAAATGATACGGTATGGTTAGGGTGGAGCTATTGGCGTCCCACAGTCCATTGATTGGAGAACTGAAAAATGCCACTGCTTGCGACGAGCACGAGACAAACTGCACCAACTTATGCCGTACCACTTAGTGGAAGCGAGTCATCTCAGTGCCTCGTTTTCAGTCTGGGCTGTTTTCCAGGTGAACATCCATGTGTCTTCCCCTCACCAGCCCCACCTTTTCTCTTAAGATAAAAACAGTGTTATGATCCTTCCTCTAATAAGACAGACTTTGCTTTTTTTCCATCCTTCCAAGATGAGGTGATTGTTTCGTCATCATGACACAAAGCCAGTGGCATAATAAGTTTGGTGGGGCACAGCAACTCGACACAACCTGCTGCACAACCTTCTTCTTCTTCTAATACATTTCTGGCAGACTGCACGCCAGATGGCGCATGGCTGCCTTTCTCTATTGAAAGAATCTCACCTTGGGGCTGTGGCATTTGGGCCTTTCGGCTGCCTGCTGAGCGCACGTCGCGCATGCACACTAGGATTTTAGATTTTTATCATTTAGGCAAATGTTAATGGGCCGGCCCCAAATCGCTGCTTCAAGAGGATTTAGGCTACTGAGCTTGTCAGTATTCTGGCAAGGACTGACATAGTTATACACAGATGGTTATAACAGAATCTATTTGGTAACAGAATTAATCTTTATATAATATTACTCTGTAAAGAACGAAATCTGTGCTACTGATTAATTTAAACATGCCGTGCATAGAGTTCCACAGCAACATCTGGTGGGGCCGGGCCCCACCGGCCCCAAATGCAGAGACGCCACAGCACAAAGCACTCAACTACTTTTGTATTTAGCTCTCTTCCCAGCACTGATAAAGCCTTGAGCTCCAGGGTGAGCTGTGCGTTTCTGTGGATGACCACGCTGTACAAGCTTTAATGGTACTCGTGAGCAAGGGATTGCCACCTATGATCCACAACCTCAGTTTTAAAAACAAAGGCCTGTTTGTCAGGTAGTCAATAATCCAGGCAGGTGTAGAGACTTTACTTGCTGGCTGAACTGTATTATAAGCACTGGGGAAATCAAAGAACATGATCCCCACAGTGATGCCTGAAGAAGGTAGATGGTGGCATCTTTAGGAACCTGGCAAAAAGCAAACTGGAGAGCATCATGAGAGCAGGCTACTCACTTACCAAGGGGCAGAATTTAACAGACTTGACATACGCTCTACGCTGTGTCCTCGTGGAAGGTTGTTTCTCTTCGTCTCTCCCAGTGGCTGAGTTTAGGGGTTAGTTTTTGAAGTTAGCTTCTGTGAAGTTATTAACAAAATGTGTCCCCTCTCTTTAGGTCCCTTTGTCTTTTGAGTTGTTTTAAATGTGTTAAATCGGAAAAATAGCCAGTGTACACCTGGTTTATCTAATAAACTCAGGTATACTGTACCAACAAGGTCTCCCTCTGCTATTTTCACCATCCACCGCACTTTACTCCCGATAATAACATGCTTTGTGCATGTTCTCACTGGTCAGCAATTAGAAGAAGGGTTTTATTACTGTAATGTCAGTAGAGGACTTTTAATTCCAGAGATTTTTCATTGATTGTTGAGAAGCGTATAACAAATGTATAACTGCATACTTTGATAGTTCTAAAACCAAATATTAATTAAACTGGCAAAGGGTGTTTAAAAAAGATACACAAAGGTTTAAAACGAGACACAAAGTACACTGATGGCTAATGAAACACTTGAACAGCAAAGGTCTACGCTGTGAACTGGCGGAGATGCGAACTCATCTCCATGGGACAAAGTCTTTGGGGGGTGCAGCCAATCCAGCGGCAAGAAAAATGAATGGGACTCTTCGAGTGGCTGCTTTGGTAATAGCCTGACAAGCAACATTGGGTTTAGGAATTTTAGCTACCCAAGCTGCATTTTCATTTCTGGAAGCACAAAAAATGTGCAAATCATGAAGGTATATTTGGTGCGTAAGTATTTGCATGTGGTAACTGTTAAGTTGAGGTCACACAGAATTTTATCATGTTTTTTTTTCCTTGGCACAGACACAAGTCGTTGGATGCAACTACACAAAACCACTGACGCGAATCACAAAAACTGCTGTACAAGCCAGACCTTCTTTTTCCATACTCTCCTCCTTTTGTTCCATTTGTCAAGCTAATGTGGGGCTAAAAGAATCTGTGACTTGTGGGTAATGGCTATGCCCATACAGCAGAGGGTGCTGCCGGACTCAGTATTAACATACCGGAAATACGCCCATGCTTGGCACTTTGGGGTATGAAAGGGATGTTACAGTTACAAGGCACAGATAGTTTTACACCAAATATCCCCCCATCGATTTTCAGTGAATAATTTGAGTTAGGTTTCACATAAAAATCTGTGAATAGGTTAATCTGCCACTATCCATCTATGTATTGTCTATACTGTTAATCATTGCAGGGTTGTGAGGGACTCTCTAGCGGTTATTCAGTAAATGACAGAGTACACCCAGGACAGGTTGCTAGTTCTAGCTGGGCAAACATGAGATACACAGAACAGGCAAATACGCATTCAAACCAACTCCCAAGGGCAATTTAGAGAGACCCATTAGCTTATCAGTCATGTTTCTAGACAGGTTTGAGAAAGATGTAGTACCCAGTGAGAACCTACACATGTACAAGGAGAACATCCCAACTCTCAGCAGAATATCCCCAGGCTAGATTCAAACCCAGGACACTCCTGCTGCAATGCAACGTTGCTACCAACTGTGCCACGATGCAGACCTAAAATCTACAGTGGGGCAAAAAAAATATTTGGCAGCAACTGATTTTGCAAGTTGTCCCACTTAGAAAATTGAGAGAGGTCTGTAATTTTTATCATAGGTACACTTCAACTGTGAAAGACAGAATGTAAAAAAATTCCAGGAAATCACATTGTATGATTTTTAAAGAATTTATTTGTATAATGGTGAAAAAAAAATAAGTTTTTAGCACCAACAAGCAAGAATTCTGGCCCCCACAGACCTGTTACTTCTTTTTTAAGAAGCTCTTCTATCTTCCACAGAAGTGGTCAATGACCTGAGGAGAGCTGGGACCACAGTAACAAAGGTTACTATTAGTAACACATTACATTGCATTCGAGGTTAACCTAGCACATGTTCAGGCCCCTCTAAAGTTTCCCAGAGGCCATCTGGATGATCCAGAGGAGGATTGGGAGACTGTCATGTGGTCAGATGAGACCAAAATAGAACTCTTTGGTATTAATGCCACTCGCCGTATTTGGAGGGGGAAGAATGCTGAGTTGCATCCCAAGAACACCATACCCACTGTGAAACATGGGGGTGGAAACATCATGCTTTGGGGCTGCTTTTCTGCAAAGGGAACAGGACGACTGATCCGCATTAAGGAAAGGATGAATGGGACTATGTATCATGAGATTTTTGGAAAAAACCTCCTTCCATCAGTTAGAGCACTGAAGATAAAACGTAGCTAGTTCTTACAGCAAGACAATGATCCCAAACACAAAGCCTGGGCAATGGAGAAGTGGCTACATAAAAAGCATTTCACGGTTCTGAAGTGGCCTAGCCAGTCTCCAGACCTCAATCCAATAGAGAATCTGTGGAGGGAGTTCAAAGTTTATGTTGCCCAACGACCGACATAAAACATCACAGCTCTAGAGAAGATCTGCATGGAAGAATGGGCCAAAACAGCAGCTACAGTGTGTGTAAACCTGGTGAAGACCTACAGGAAACATTTGATCTCTGTCATTACCAACCAAGGTTACTTTACAAAGTAGTGAGATTAACTTTTGTTATTGACCAAATACTTATTTTCTGCAACATTATACAAATTAATTCTTTAAAAATCTTACAATGTGATTTCCTGGAATTTTTTTACATCATGTCTTTCACAGTTGAAGTGTACCTATGATGAAAATTACAGACCTCTCATCTTTTTATGTTGGACAACTTGCACAATCGGTGGTTGCCAAATAATTTTTTGCCCCACTATAAATAATGTGTGATTATATTTCTAAGCCATTTCTTTTTTGCCCTCTCTCTGTTTCAGATCACTTTTAATCTTTCTAAAGTCTTTTATCAACCACTACATCTTTACATTACAAATTCTTATTTTTTTCTCCCCTACTCCATCAGCCTCATGTTTTCGCATTGATGAAGTTCCTGTCATATAAGTCTACTGACAATAGCCGTCACCCCTTGATGTCTCCCCTTCATCCATCCATCACTTTTTCTCTTTCTTTTCCTCTTTCTCCCTCTTGTGTGAGTGCATGTGTGTGTTGTCCCTATCACAGTTGTGAATGCTGCCAATCCCATTAGCCAGATGAGCGGACCTCCAATGAGGGGGAAAGCATAATGACAACACCGGCGTCTCCTCCACATTTCTCCCTCCCTCGCCACTGCCGTCTGTTCTCCCCGTCACTCATGAGTAGGTGTGTATGCGAGTGTGAGAATTCAGTGTGTGTGAGTGTCTGTCTGTTTGGGCCATGCAATCTGAAGCCTAGCAGGGGGAAGTCTGTCAGCTGTGTATTTACTTAGGTGAGTTTGGGTGCACTGTGTGAGTGTTCATCACTGATCCAGAGATGTAAAACAGCAGCAATTGAGGGTTCACTTCCCGCTGGGGCCATCAAGTATTTTCAGAGAAAGATTTTCCCCAAACAACAGTGGATTATATGGTGCCGTGGCTGTCAGCTGTCAAAATCTGATTCCCAGCAGGGCCTCCTGAGCAGGAAATACATGCCTTTTAGCTACCATAAGGTATTATGTAGGAAAGTCCTACTAAAAGCCTTCCTCTATCTGCATAAAGTTAGGTTGGACGGTCTGGGAATTAGCATATATCTCTAATTACTCTAATATAACACTCAGAAAGATCAAACTCAGAAAGTTGCCCCCTAAGTGTCCATCTAAAATAAGTGTAGCTGGAGTGAAGTTTGGAATAGAGGAGGCCCTCCCTCCTCCATTACCTGCATGGTCATTACCTGCAGTAACGTGTTAATGTAGTGCAAGGGGACAGTGTCTTTTCATCTCCTTAACTAGGCCCATTAAAACTCATTCAGTTAATGAGCCTTCACTCAGTCCTGTGGTAATTAAAGCCTGCTGCTTAAAATGTGCAGCTCTCTAACAGACAACACTTTCATTCCCTTCTGCTGTGGCTCCTTTTCTGAACAAAGTCTACTCTAGGAAACAGAGTAGACATGCAATAAAAGAAGAACAAATTATTTCAAGTCGGAAAAAGAACCGTAAATGTTTGTCTTAAGGCTTGGTCACGAATGGCTGCAAATACCTAATGAACAATTTTTGACCATTTCCTACAGCTTCCTTAAGGCAGCCTTATAAGAATCCAGTTTTTATAGCTCGTTCATAAGTTTGTGGCCAGGTTGATGATCTTGTCCAAGATTTTCTATGAACACGCCACGAAAACCGTCTTTGTAGGGTGTCTGAGCAAATGCCTTAGGAACAACCAAAGAATGGGTGATGTTAATGGATTATTAGGGTCAGGAGACCATTCCAGAATCTGATATTCCTACGGTCTCTGTTTTTGGGGGGCTCTTACGGTGTTCCTATGAACGCCATACAGATATTTTTTTCACAAGTCTGCCATTCGTAAGGTGAAAGTAAGATGTTCATAGGCTGAAGATCTGTTCTTGCTGTTCTTGGGGGTGGGGAGGTTGCATATAAAACCTTTTAACTTGTGGTCGAGCTCATGGAACAGAGTCTCGTACTGGCTGTAGAGGTGCCGCCTCTGTTTCCACCAGCCAGTATCGCTGTCTTACCTCTAGGTCTTCATGCTGCTGCCAAACGAAAACAGCGAGTTCAACTACTAGATCTTCTTCCTCTTTGTCCTGTAACTGCACCTGCAGAAGGTGCAGCTGTAGTCTTCTCGGCATTATTGCCATCTTGAAAATTAAAAACTATTCCACAAGTTTTTCAGCAGATGTGATAATGAAAACACAGAATGTTGAAGATATTGGAATTGCTGCTGTGATCAGAACGTTCGGACAGCCGTAGGATCTTCTTATTAACGACTTGAGATTACCGTGAGATTCTCATTGGGGTGTCGTACGGCCACTTTGAGACAATAATTTCGTAAGGTAGCTGTAAGTCTACCGTAGGAAGGTTCTAAGTCACCTTTATAAACATACAGGTAAGAACTTGCCAGAGTACGACAGAATATCACCTCAATGCCTCAATTTCCTTTTACGACTTGAACAGCAGCCATAACTTTGTGAAAAGACTTTAGGAAACTATGACCCCTCCTCGAATGTCTAAAAACTCCAGCGTTGGTACAAACTGTGAGATTTGTACAAGCCCGCCATTAGTAAGAACCATTGTGATCGTAGCTTTAATAACAAGAAGACGAACAGTTTCTTTTTGGGTCCAATGTTTTGTATGTTTTTGGTCTAAAAAGTATTTTTTTAAAGTATTTTTTGACTTTTCAGCAACAAAAGAAGAACTGTTTCTACAACCTTGCTTTATTTAGTTTATCTATGGTGTACTCACTTCTGTTTTTGAGTGAAAGTTGCTGGATGTCTGTGTCGCTACTTACCATGATGTTAAAATGAAAGCAAAAAAACCAGGGCTAATAAAAGAAAAATACTTTGGGTTGTACCTAACATTTGCCTTTCAAGAAGATATACATTCAATATAGAGTATATCATCCAAGTTACAAAAAGTGTCCATCTGCATCAGCTACAATTAGAGAAGGGCTAATTGTATAGGATTCTTAAAATCACACAAAGTTTTTAAAGGGTCACCAATGCCCTAATGTTTCTTCTTTTAGATAAATTTGGATTACCAAAATTATTTCAGCTTGATAATTTGTGACTTAAAAGTCAGAGGTTTATATATACCAAAATTACTATGCCTTTAGACATTTTTGGAAACCCCATAACTGATGACATAATGGCTTTGTAAACTTCTGATTCGCAACATTTGAGTTATTTTGAGGCTTGTGGATGTGTTTTAAGGTAACACCTTAAGAAACTGCTGCCTTAATGTCTGTGAGTACTTTATCAAAAGCATCAACAAAGATTTCAAGGAGACAATTGTGAACCTTCACAAATCTGGTTAATCCATTGTTATAATTCAAACAATTTTAACAAAGATAAACAACATGGGGATTTCCAGGTATTGTAAGATGAACATGTTTTAGTGCAAAATATGTGACTCAGTGCCAGCACAAAAGCAAAAGACCTT
Source organism: Valencia hispanica (assembly GCA_963556495.2). Taxonomy (NCBI): domain Eukaryota; kingdom Metazoa; phylum Chordata; class Actinopteri; order Cyprinodontiformes; family Valenciidae; genus Valencia; species Valencia hispanica. The sequence goes on along the minus strand of OY747700.1, from coordinate 49,607,371 downwards.
GTGAACATTTGGGGTAAAGCTGAGAGTTTTATTTTTCACAGTGAATTGGTGCCAACATGGGCTGAAAGCCCACTGAGAGAGAAAGAAGCTATTACTTCAAAAGTAACAAAAAACACTGTTGTGCCACAGATAGGTAGGTTTTGGCTATGAATGATTATGAATAATTGCTTAGGGCAATTATTAATAAGATTAATAATTTTATGTAAAAATTACCAAGTTTAGGGGCACCACCTGGATTCTAGGAATATCAATAGCCAAATTGTTCAGACTCAGTTAATGTTTATGTCTACCTGCCTGATAAGGCTGAGATAATTAAACAATAGATGAAGGAATAAGTTATTGGCGTTCTTTGAACAGCAAGTTACTACACATGTAGGTGGAATAACAACAACGGTTTTCCAAAATACAAGTTTTTTACAAAAAAGAATTCAACTTTCAGTTAACATGCTTTAATCAAGAAACTCAGCAAACTAGTAACACACAACTAAACCAATAAGAAAAGAATAACTATAATAAAACTAACACCCAAAAGTAAACAGTAAAAGTGATAAATATGCACAGAAATAGAAGCAATAACCAATAAATTGATAATGATGTCACAGTTCAGAATGAATATGTTTGCTTGAAGACCAAGGCTTGTATTGAACAGTTTTGGGAAAGAAGCTAAATTAGTTTTAAACTAATTGTGGTTAGTTCAAGACTAATCAGAATCTTCTGGTTTGTTTTCAAACCACCAATTCACAATGTAAAGCAGAAGTGAAGAAAAACGTCATTTGGAAGAAGTAATGTTTCAATAAACCATTTGCTGAATTAGAAATCAATTTCTTGTAGATCATTGATTCTATTTTATGGATAGGTCACCGCAGTGATTGATCTAATTTAAATATTTAGACTTTATGTTGACTTTAACGGCCGCACCAATTATGTCGATCTAATTTGGGATTTTGACTTACCAAGAAGGCGGTTTCAAAATTGACTTAAAAGATTAGTTTTAGTGTTTAAACTATCTGTTTTAAAGTCGATCTCTATTTTGAATAGCATTAATGGCAGTCTTTATTGTTCATGAATAAAGAGCCGTCAAAGGCGAGCCCATGTGGTTCACTAGAGCATGTAGCTTTCAGCTAAGCAGCTTCACATGGAGCTGCTTAAAGCCGCTCTGGTTCATTTATTAAACACCAAACAAAAGGAAAACTGTCGGATTGAGTAACTCAGGTTGCAGGATATAAAACAACTTCCCATCAGAAACCTCGAATATCACTGTTTAAACCTCCAGGCCGACCGGCCTGTTTGTACCCAAACAATAAATGAAATCTTACACAAACTAACAAATCACAGTGAAAATAAACAACCCTTTAATCTTTTTTATCTTAAACTAATCTCGCCTCTGCCCAGACAGATCTTATTGAACGGTTAGAGTTCTCCAGGTTGCTCCGTGGATGATGGGGGAAGCTAACACAAAACGTTAGTGGGCCGGCTAACAACAGCTGCGGTCCGTTAGCAGTCGGAGGCCTTATGGCTGTTGGGGTGCAGGTAGCCTTAGCTTGAAAGGCGTCCTCTCTGGCTTGGCTAAACAGCAATCAGCTCCACCTTCTTTCACTGACACAGTACCTTTTCTGCAGGTTCAAGATAGCATTCGTCCCAGGCTTTGTCGCGGTGGGGTTATGCTCCAGTCTGGACGCGGTTCTGCGGCATTCAGTAGCTTGTTAGCGGCCCCTTCCACACGGCAGCGTCTGTTCAGAAAGCAGGGCTCAGGGCGGAACAGTGGGGTTTATCTCAAAACACACTGGGTTTGCGATTCACCTGATCGATCAGCAGTCTATGTCATCCTTTGAATTTCTCCCAGAAACTCGCGTGCTTCCCTCGCCAGCGAAGGAAAGATGGGGTCCCTCCTAGCGCTGTCTGGCTGAAAAGCCCAAACGGAAGAGAGCGAGAAGGCCGGCGGCGGGGCCTTATATAACCTCTGGTCCTCTTCTTCTCCTGTTGGAGCTAGAATGTGGGTTAGCGCCACCCAATGTCTGTGTGTGTCGCAACAACACTAAATTACAGTTTAGAGGTGTGCATTTTTACTACTTAATCAATTAATTGCAATATAAAATGTGCCAAATCGATAGTGTTTCATAAGTGTTCAAAACCGATTGTAATTCATAACTAAATAACAGGAAAATTAAAGTCTGGATTGCCGCCCAGACATTTTAAGGGATGGACCAGCGGAAACATGATGGCGGCAGCTAGTGTTTTCCATACAGTGCAAAATTTATTCAGGGGGTTTGAAGGCAAGCTTTTCAAGCCGTTGCTCACTGCTTCTTCTGCATATTACGTGTTGCTACTGGAAATGCTCCAATCCAGGATTATGATTATGATACAACCCAGATATCTGAACTTAACTCCAAGCTGATACATCTAATGTTGCATTTTGTTTGTGTGTTTGATAAGCAAATTAGAACAAAATACATAGGCACTGTTTTCACGTATCCCGAATCGTATTTGATTGTTACGAATCACATAGGGCAACTGTGGCTCGATGGGTAGAGTAGTTAGCTTGTAATTGGAGAGTTGTAGGTTCGATTCAGCTTCCTCCTGTCACATGTTGATGTGCCCCTGGGCAAGGCAGTTAACCCCTAGTTACCTACTGACATGCATATCGGTGTATAAATGTGTGCACATTTGAGAGTGCAAATGGGTGAATCTGGCTTCAGTGTAAAGCTTTTTAACTTGAGTAGAAAAGCGCTATATCAATCAAACTTTATTTATAAAGTGCTTTTCATACAAAGATTGCAACTTAAAGTGCTTTACAGATTAAAAATGACCCCATATAAACCACATTCCCATCGCTCCCCCAAGGATTTAAAAGCATGTTCACGTTTATATCCCACCACCAAACCCCCATGCGCACACACACTCAAGAGCAACATAAAAAGAACATTGGGCAGAGTACAGGTGAGCCAGGTAAGGTAAGGAAACACCATCAAAGGAGCCCTCTGCACCAGCAGCAGCACATCAACAGCAGCAGCCAAGGTGGAGGACTCTGGCAATGTGAATTAGATGACAAGAACCTTTTTTAGTAATGTTTTTAATATGAGGGAGAAATGTCAGCTCAGAATCAAAGATCATGCCCAGGTTCTTCACTTGTAAAGAAGGATTAAAAGACAGTTATTGTAGTTTTGGAAAAGGTTTCTCTCTCTGAGCCTCAGGGCCGCAGACTAAAACTTGAGATTTGTCCTGGTTGAGTGGGAGAAGGTTTTCTGCCATCCAGGATTTGGTGTCTAAAATGTAGTTAAAAAGTGCATCCATTGGCCGTGTGTCATCAGGAGACACGGAGATGTAAAACTGTGTATCGTCAGCATAACTATGAAAGTTAACTCCACGTCTTCTGATGACAGTCCCAGGAGGAAGCATATAAAGGTTAAAAAGCACCGGGCCTAAAATTGAACCCTGGGGTACACCAAATGTAATCTTCTGGACCTTAGAGGAGCAGGTATCTAAAATTACCATAAAAGTCTTCTCTGAGAGATAGGATGTGAACCATTTGTGAACAGCACCAGAGAGGCCAATTTGTGTTAAACAGGTTAAAAGAAGAGTTTGGTCTGCTGTATCAAAGGCAGCACTTAGATCCAGTAGACCCAACACTGTCACCTTCTGGACATCATAGTTTAATCTGAAATCATTTAAAATCTTCAAAAGGGCCATCTCGATGCTGTGGTTCACCCTAAAACCAGACTGAAATTTTTCTAGCACATTATGTACATTCATAAAATCATTACATTGAATTAAAAGAATTTTTTCTAACATTTTGCTTAAAAACTGTAAGTTAGATACCGGTCTAAAATTGTTAAACTCAATAAAATCTAAGTTGCTCATCTTCAACAGGGGTGTCACCACCGCCCCTTTAAAGGAAAGACCCCTGTCTGAAGGCAGCAGGTTAAAATATCATCTCTAGAAATTCCATAAAATGGCTTAAAAATGAAATAGGAATTGGGTCTAAAGGACATGTGGTGGGCCTCACTAAGGAGAAAACCTTGTCAAGAGTCTCAGCTTCTACCAGGACAAAACTGTCCAGTGTTTCCTCTGGTAAAGACACGTGCTCAGATTTGTCTAAAACTATGTTACTTTGAGAAGATAAAATGTTACATCTGATGGTGTCTACCTTTCCCTCTGAAGTGGTCTGCAAGCTCCTCACAGAGAGCGTGTGAGGGGGTTTTCGTAAATGCTATAGAAACATAGTTCACATTTTTGTCAATGGTTGAAAAATAATTTTGGACATATTTTTAATGATCCGAGATGATTTTGGAAAAGTATGCATTTCTTTAATTTCTTACTATTGCATGCTTTGAGAAGTTCTGTGTATATTTAGCTTTATTGTGATGTTATTTTTCCTGCATTTTCTCTCTGCCACCCTGCTATTTCTCTTTTGTTTTTTGAGGTCTTCATTTCTCCACGGCGATGCAAGTTTTGAGTGTGCACTTTTAACTTTTAGTGGAGCAAGCATGTTGAGAGTGGACTGAAACCTACTGTTAAAATCCTTGAAGATAAAGTCACAGGGGGCAGGTAAAACAATAGGAAGAATCTTTTCAGACACTTCAAGAAAACCTGCAGCCACTTCAGGGGTTAGATGACGTTTCTCAAAGGTTCTCACAGAGGTCTCCCACTGGATAATACTGGTGATGTTAAAAAACATACAGAGACAGCCAGGTCAACAACAGAGGACACACTAGTCACAGATCATATGTGATGACCAAGTCCAGGCTGTGTCCTCTGTTGTGAGTCGGCTGCGTAACATGTTGATTAAAATCCATATCATTCAGGACATTCAGGCTAAATAAGTTCAGTATATTTACCATATTAAATCACTAACCCCAGAATTATGTATTTATTTATATATATAAATATATATATATATATATATATATATATATATATATATATATATATATATATATATATTTATGTGATTATATAATAACATGAGGCTTCAAAGCTACTAAATCCATACACAAACTGCTGAGAGGGGGTACAGTGAAGTTCAGAATTTTAAAAAGCTTCTTTCAACTCTGTGGCTTTGATGGGGTGTAAAAAGGTGTAAAATGGTCTGAAAAGTTGCCTTTGCCAAAAACAAAATCGCTCTGTAATTGTGTGGCTTTACTAGCCTTGACCTGAGAGAAAGAAGCTGCACCAAGCTAAAAAACTATTGAGCTTTCTATTTTAGTGACACAAAGTCCAAAGCTTATGATGGTGAAATCTCCAAACAGTTTCTGCACTTTTTGATAAGCAACTTTATTGGTTTGCCCTGTTTGCATTGCTAACTCTAACATCATCCCCATATTTATATTCTAGACTGTAAATATTCATATCATGTCTCAGTCTTAGACTGCCAACCTTTTCAGATCCTGCACGCTTCATGGCCCATCTAAAAAAAGCAATATTCTGCATTAGTTACCCTCATGTTTCTTCTGAAACTCTTTGTTGCTGCTCTGTAGAGCTCCAGAATTTCCCCCAATATGTGACACTCGCACACAACTTCCCACTGCTCTAAATGTTTGCAAGCAGCGCATGCTGTAAGTAACGTCTGTCTGGCAGTTTCTCCTTTTTAACACTAAGATATCTCCGAAGCACAGAGTTCTGACACTGTTCACTGCCTGTGGGTTTACACAACAGGCTCTGACCATATCGATAACCTTTATTCGTTCTGCTGCTAAATCAATACAGTCCATCTACTCTTACTTGAAACATCTGTTTACATGCAATGTTTCCAGATTTATTTGTGTTTTATTGCTTATGTGTGCAATATTTATTTGACTGCTTGAGTAAAATCATTCAAAATTTGACCGCCATCAACAGCAAAACCATGTTCACTAGCAAGGACCACGCTACAGATCGGAATTAAGCCAACAAAAGCAAATTATGGAAATCTCATAAAAATAAATAAAACTTTGACTGAACAGAAAAATAAATCTATTAAATGTGGTTTATTAAACATAAGATCTGTCTCCTCAAAGACTTTGTTAGTAAATGACTTGATTTGTGATAATCACATTGATTTCCTTTGTCTCACAGAAACCTGGTTGCAGCAGGAGGATTATGTCAGTATAAATGAGTCAACTCCTTCCAGTCATTTAAATTTTCACATTCCTAGAAATACTGGGCGAGGAGGAGGAGTTGCAACCATTTTTCGTTCTGATTTACTAATTAGTCCCAGACCAATTGATAGCTACAGTTCTTTTGAACATCTAACCCTTAATTTTCCTCATCCAAGTTGCAAAACATTAAGACCATTTTTGTTTGTGGTTTACTCTCAATTCTTGGATCAGATCTCACATTTTTTATCTGATTTAGTATTAAATACTGATAGGGTTATTATAGTGGGGGACTTTAATATTCATGTGGATACTGAAAGTGATAGCCTAAATGCAGCCTTTAATGCTATTTTAGACTCAATTGGCTTTACTCAAAAAGTACAGGGATCGACCCACACGGGCAAACACACTTTGGACCTTGTACTGACATATGGTATTGAGTGTGAGGAAATAACAGTCCACCCACATAACCTGGTCCTGTCTGACCACTTCTTAATAACTTTCAAATTTACTTTAACTGACCATCTTAAATCTGAAAGAAAATTTCATTATAGTAGAGCTTTAACAGACAATGCTGTAACAATTTTTAAAGAGTCTGTTCCATTCTTACTTTCCTTAGTGTCTCAGGGTAACACAGTGGATGGCAGCAATTCTATCTCTAACCCTTCAGAAATTGATGATCTGGTTCACAGCGTTACGTCCTCATTGCGTTTGGCATTAGATAGTGTAGCCCCCTTAAAAAAGAAAGTGGCTAGCCATAGGAGGCTGACTCCTTGGTTCAACGCAGAGTTGCGTACTTTAAAGCAGAATACTAGGAAGTTGGAGAGAAAATGGAGCTCTACACACCTAGAGGATTCCTATTTAACCTGGAATAACAGTCTATTGCTGTATAAAAAGACCCTTCGACAAGCTAGAACAGCATATTTTTCATCATTAATAGAGGCGAATAAAAACAATCCTAAGTTTTTTTTTAGTACAGTTGCCAAACTTACACAGAGTCATAGCTCTGTTGAGCCAACTATTCCCCCAGCTCTTAGCAGTGATGATTTTATGGGATTCTTCATAAATAAAATTAATTCTATTAAAAATAAAATCATTGGCATCCTCCCAAACATGATTACTTCTTCCTCAGTAAATGAGGCAGAATCGGAAAGAACTGTAGAACCTCAGTTGTGCTTAGGCTGTTTTGATTCAGTCGAGCTATCGGAATTATCAAAAATATTAGCCTCATCTAAACCTTCAACTTGTATGTTGGACCCAATTCCAACCAAATTATCTAAAGAAGTGTTCCATTTGGTTCCTGGCCCCATTTTGGATATGATGAATCTATCCTTAGTAAACGGATACGTACCACAGGAATTTAAAATAGCTGTAATTAAACCTTTACTCAAGAAACCTTCCCTTGATCAAGATGACTTAGTGAATTACAGACCTATATCTAACCTTCCTTTCTTATCCAAAGTCCTTGAGAAAATTGTTGCTAATCAAGTCTGTGAGCATCTAAACAGTAACGAGCTGTTTGAAGAGTTTCAGTCAGGTTTTAGAACTCATCATAGCACTGAAACAGCACTGGTGAAGGTTACTAATGATATTCTCATGGCCTCAGATAATGGACTTGTGTCTGTTCTGGTTTTGTTAGATCTCAGTGCTGCTTTTGACACAGTCGATCATAATATTCTCCTAGAAAGGCTTGAACATGTTACAGGGATCAAAGGAACAGCACTAGGCTGGTTTAAATCATATTTGTGTGATAGATTCCAGTTTGTTCATCTAAATGATAAATCTTCTTCACTCTCAAGGGTTACTTGTGGAGTTCCACAGGGTTCTGTGCTTGGACCAATTCTGTTCACCATATATATGCTCCCAATTGGTAGAATCACTAGACAGCATGGGATAAATTTCCACAGCTATGCAGATGATACACAACTATATTTATCCATAAATCCTGATGAACCCAGTCAGTTAGGTAGATTACAGGCATGTCTGGAAGACATGAAAACATGGATGACCCTAAACTTTTTGCTTTTAAATTCTGACAAAACAGAAGTTGCTGTCTTTGGACCAGAAGTTCTTAAACAGAAACTGATTAGTCAATCACTTCATCTGGATGGCATTAAATTGGCCCCCATTGATTACGTAAAGAACCTCGCCGTTGTTTTTGACCGAGATTTGACATTTAAATCCCATATTAAACAGGTTTCTAGGATTTCTTTCTTTCACCTCCGGAATATTGCTAAAATTAGAAACATCCTGTCCAGGAGTGATGCTGAGAAACTAGTCCATGCATTTGTTACCTCAAGCCTGGACTACTGTAATTATTTACTATCAGGTAGTCCACAAAATGCCATTAAAAGCCTTCAGTTGATCCAAAATGCGGCAGCAAGAGTTTTGATGAATATTAAAAAGAGAGATCACATTTCTCCTGTTTCAGCTTCCCTTCATTGGCTCCCTGTTAAATCCAGAATAGAATTTAAGATCCTTCTTCTTACATACAAAGCCCTTAATAATCAAGCTCCATCATACATCAGAGGTCTAATTGTTCCATATGTTCCTAACAGAGCCCTTCGCTCTCAGACTGCAGGTTTACTTGTAGTTCCTAGGATTTCTAAAAGTAGAATGGGAGTCAGATCTTTTAGTTATCAGGCTCCTCTCCTGTGGAACCAGCTCCCAGCTTTAGTCCGTGAGGCAGACACTCTGTTTACTTTTAAGGCCAGGCTTAAAACTTTCCTTTTTGATAAAGCTTATAGTTAGAGTGGCTAAGGTCATCCTGAGCTATCTCTGTAGTTATGCTGCTATAGGCTTAGACTGCTGGAGCACAGACTTACCAATTTTCTTCACTCTGCTACTTCCTTTTCTCCTACGACTCTCCAGTTGTATTACAGTACATTCTGTTATTTCGACTGTTAACTTTGTTTTCTCTCAGTGTTTTTCTCTCCATAGAAGATATACCTGGTCTGGTATCCTGCTTGGCTGCAATGCCCTGTTGGACGGGTGGCATCGACTGGGATGATCCTCCCAGTAACTGAACATCCACTGTGTCCTGTTATCAACTTTTTACTTTCTGTAACATAGAAAGTTCTCTTATATCAGATCTTCTGTTCCTTCTGTGTCTCTGCTCTGTCTTCTCAAACCCCCAGACGGTCGTGGCAGATGGCCGCTCCTACTGAGCCTGGTTCTGTTGGAGGTTTCTTCCTGTTAAAGGGGAGTTTTTCCTCTCCACCGTCGCTACATGCTTGCTCAGTATGAGAGATTGCTGAAGGATTGCTGTGGTTGGAAAGTCTGCATCAACGGGGCCCAACCTCACGCCAATGACTGACGCAATCTGCTGGGATTCCTTAAATAGGAAACTTTTTAACTGATTGGAGTGTTTGTATAAATGTATTGAAATGACTTCTTGTTAAGTGCCTTGAGATGACATCTGTTGTGAATTGGTGCTATATAAATAAACTGAATTGAATTGAATTTAACAGTTCATTGGAGGCATGGAGGAACGAATGGTCTGGGGAGAAGTGTCGTCAGAGGAAGACTCAGTGTGGGGGTGCAGTGGCGAATTCGTCTTTCCGAGCCTGCTCAGGACCCTCCCCAGACGGAACCTGAAAGAGAGAGATGTTAGAAGACGAGGTACAGGAGTGCGAAATGGGGAGGCTGCGTCTGATGATGGATGCTGTGAAGAAGGGCAGTGCCTGAAGGGGCCGGTCGGCAGGACCCAAAGGGGTAGGGAGTGGTCTAATGGGATGAGGTTAGGCCGGGGAGCGTGTCGGGTAGGAAGGGGTGAAAAACGAATAAGACGGATGAGGAACAAGAGGCAGGCAGAGTTTAAATATGGATCGCTGAGTGATTAGAAATGTGAAAGATGCCCGGGGCGCCAGGTGAGACGAGTTAGAACTGATTATGAAGTACGAAGCGGGTTTGAGGCGTGGTCCTGCTCCTGAACCTAAGTTAACCTGTTAACTCCATATATTGAAATTGGTGAACTGGTCAGTGGCCTCAACCCACATCAGATCCAAGATTGACATCGGTATGGGGTAAAATACCAATACTGGATCTGACTGGCCCCGCTCCGCAAGAAGTAGAATTCAACTTGAACAGGAGCTACTCTTTTTGTAACTATACAGTTTGACCACAGCTTTGCATAATTTATTTTTGTTTGTTTATGTCACATCTTCTTTTTGTTTTGGTGAGCCATGTCTGTAAAGAGCAAACCTGCGTGCAGACTCCACCCCACATTTCTTTATGTTTCGCCACCTGCTGGATGATATGTCACTATCAATAACCCAAATGCGCCAGCCTCAAAAAACAGAAAACCCCCAAAGAATACACCAATGCTTTCCTATTTTACGGTCATGAATAACAAACAGCTATTAATTGAATGGCATTGTGGGTTCGGTTTTATTCACAATTAACTCATTGTGGATTATCCCCAGACTGTCATCACTTTTCTTCTGAGATGCTTCAAATAAAGCAGCTCAACCCCCTCTCCCAGATACACAGCAGATACACGTTTTAGTTTCACCATTATCATATAGATGACTTCCACACAAGTATGATAGCTTCACTTTGAGCACACACTACCAATCCTACGCAACTAGATACTGGCGCTGGGCGTAGCTGCAGTACAAAAAGCAAAACTCGGAACTACAACGGCGCTAACACATGTATTATAACCAGCACATTGTCTTTAGCTGTTACCAAGAGTCCAGTCATTCATTAGACCACCCACTTATCTCCCATTCTCCCTCCTCTTTCTTTACCCGTTAATTAAATTGTCTTCACAACTGTGCTGTTCCATTGGACCTTAGGGTGGTGTTGCCACGGCGCTTTTGACTTAACATCTGTCATGCATAAGCAAAATTATTCATAAAAACAGGGGGGCAAAAAACATGGAAAACAACAACAACATGCCTCGAGTTTAGCATGCAGCTTCGCAGTAGGAACAGGGGGCATTTGTCCCTGCGAGGCAGATTGGATGCGCGGACCCAGTGGGAGCACGAGGACACACCAGCGCTCCATCGTCTGGGGGGCAGGAGACACAGCTTGAATACATACATGAATGATCCATTTTCTCTTCCTCTGCTTGACATTTTCCTCAACCCTCTGCTGCCTCGCTCCTGTTAGTCAGTCTGGATCGGAGGAAGCTCTTCCTTAAATGTTGGACCCTGCTGATTTCTTACTATCCAGCAGTCTCTCTCCGACTCTGACCCTGGCGACTGCACGTGATAGAAGTAGGAGGTTTGCTCAAGATACAGAATCCTGACTTAAAAACAGTTCTATTTTATTTTAACTTCCCTATATTTTTAATATTTATATAAAAAATAAAATATAGGTATTATGCTGTAAATGTAGCTGTGTATGCATTCGTTTGGGCTTGAGGGAAACTTGAAGGAAATGCCTCCTCAGGCAAAACTCTGAACTGCCTGATTTCAGATTCATAAGAGGATTTATCAAAAATTATTTGCATTTAATCTGCCACCAAACAGAATTACCTAGGCAATAACATATCATCAGTAGAGTAAAACTAACCTGTCTCACAGCCGTCTAAATGCGCAAATGTATTAGTTTTCCAGTATGTGGACCTTTAAGTCTGATTAGCAACAGGAATGGGGGCCAATTTAATGCCATCCAGATGAAGTGATTGACTAATCAGTTTCTGTTTAAGAACTTCTGGTCCAAAGACAGCAACTTCTGTTTTGTCAGAATTTAAAAGCAAAAAGTTTAAGGTCATCCATGTTTTTATGTCTTCCAGACATGCCTGTAATCTACCTAACTGACTGGGTTCATCAGGATTTATGGATAAATATAGTTGTGTATCATCTGCATAGCTGTGGAAATTTATCCCATGCTGTCTAGTGATTCTACCAATTGGGAGCATATATATGGTGAACAGAATTGGTCCAAGCACAGAACCCTGTGGAACTCCACAAGTAACCCTTGATCTGTAATCAAATGGTGGAGTGGCAGAACCGTAAAAGAGTGACTCATTAAAGATGTGTAGAATAATTTCCCTAAAATTTGAAATAAAATACCTTGTTACATTGCAACAAGAAGGTCCTGGGTTCAAATCCCAGCCTGGAGTCTTCCTGCATGGAGTTTGCTGTGCATGTGTGGGTTCCCCCTGGCTTCTTCCCACAGTCCATAAACATTGCTGTTAGATTAATTGGTTTCTCTCATTTTTCCTTGAGTGTGTGCAAGCATGCATGGTTGTTTGTCCTGTGTGTCTCTGTTGCCCTGTGATGGACTGGCGACCTGTCCAGGGTGTACCTCAGCCCTGATAACTTCTGGAGGTAGGCACCTGCCCTCCACCCTGCAAAGGATAGACGGGTTTAGATAATGGACATGTGTAGATCATGTGCGCATGATTTAAACCATTTAAAGGTTGCCAGTCTAGCAATAATCTGCATGTTTTGGGATATTAGTTATTTTATGTGAAATGATTCATCTCTAAATACCCTTCACAGAAGAAATGTAACAAAAGGTAAATAAAAGGTAATATTCTCTACTCTTCAGGGTTCTTCATAACTACATGCTTTGGCGGATTGTGGCAGCGCTGAGTGAGCACCTGTCCACTGCCTTCCGGAGCACCATCCACGAGTTTTCTCGAGAGATCGACGGCACCGAGCAGCAGCTGGAGCTGGGCCGGCTCTGCCTCACTCAGGCCAACAAGCACTTCGGCATGGCCTTGGGGGCGCTGTTTGTTCAGAAGCACTTCTCTACACAGAGCAAGGCCAAGGTTGGAATATATGCAGACATAGGTCTTTCCATCTAATGTGAATGAAAAGCTTTAATATGATCATAGTGTACACCACACACAAACAAATTTATCATGAACATCTAACATCTGACACATATCAACTGATTTTTTTAGCTTTTTTTTACATGAAGCTCAAAACTACCAAACCTGACTATTGTTACTGTCAAAGGCTTAAATCTCTGCCTTGAAAGACTTTTCACTTACCAACCACTTTATTAGGTACACCTTGCTAGTTGCAGAATAGCCAGAATAGCCGTCTGAGCTGCATTAATTCATTGTACCATAGATTTACCAAGGTATCAGAAAGATTCCCTTAAACATTCTAGTCCAGATTGACATGAAGGCAACACAGAGTTGCTGCAGATTTGAATGCTGAACATCCATGATGTAAATCTCCTGTTTCATCACATTCAAAAGGTTCACTAATGGACTGAGATCTGGTCACTATGGTGGCCACTGGGGTACAGTGAACCCACCATCAGGATGTTTGTGAATTCTACCAGGAAAGGTTTTTGTCCAATTTTTATGATCCTTTTTTAATTGTAGCCTCAGCTTCCTATTCTTTGCTGAAAAGGCTCACGTGACCTCTGATGCCAACAATACATTTCATCCTTACAACTCCCATTGATTATTTTCTCTTTTTTTGGACCATTCTCCATAAACCAGAGAGATGGTTGTGTGTTAATCAACATTTTGTGAATTACTCCAAGTTGTACCTCTGGCACTAACATTCAACACATTCAAATTCGCCAAAATCTTTCTTTCATTTCATCAATTCAGTTCAACTTTTGATTTAACACACTTCTAGATGCCTTAATGCATTGAGGCATCTGATTGACTTGCTTTTTCTTTGTTAAAAAGGAATTGAAGAAGACCTAATAAAGTGACCGGTCTGTGTATTTTAGGTATTGAGAAGTAAAGACCTAGAACATCAAAAAACAGTTCCATAGACCAGGACTATAGATCATTTCAGGAACCAACAGAGTACCAGTCTTGGGGTATGTACTCGGAAATGGCCCGGTAGTGTCACTAGGTGGGAGCTGTGGTTAAGTCACGCTTATTGGTTGTAACTCAGAAGGTAATGAGCAGACGTTCCCAAATAATCGGCATTGTAAAATTAGAGTAGTTGCTGGTGAAGCAGTTTATAACAGCAAACAGAAACACAGCAACCATGCCTGCTTCTTCCATGTCGATGTCTTGTTGTTTCTGCTGCTGTGGGCGCCTTTTGGCGCTGATCAGTGACGCTGCTCACTGCCGAAAGAGTCGTGATATGCGGATGTCTTGGCATATTCTTTTAAGGGCCAGTTTTGGAGACACGACTGCTAAGAGGAGTGGGCCAACAGATTACTCCTTCAGATAAAGATCCGGAGAAATTACCCTGAAGTGGAAACACCTAATGTGTATAAATTTAGCTATAGCCTCGTGGCAGCTACCAGTATCAAGGACTATCAAGGTTTTGAACAATTGTTCTACAGCCACTAAACTCCTCCTACAGCTTAAAGTCCATTTAATAAGAGGACAGTGTAAACACAGAGTTTTCCATCACATGTTGCTGCACACTGCCAGTCAGTTTGCTGAAAGAAAGCTACCAGAAAGCTCAATTTTGGCTGATTGGAAATAGGCACTGACAGTCATATATGGAAATAAAAGAGTATTATCCCTCACTCGTATTAACACTTAAAACCATTTTAAAGTTTTTAAAACAATATCTGTTATGAAGCTGCAGGCTAGCTGCTGGAGCAGATGGCCTGGCTAATTACTACTAGCTTGGTATTGTTGCGTTAATTTTTAAAGAGCTGGGTGAAACTTAGACCCACATACTAAAAGAATCGTACTCATATGTTCTAAGTTTACTAAAACTGCTCTAATGTTGTCAGAAAGACTCACTGTTTTTTTCCTCAATTACTCAAATGTTCCTAACGGCAGTTCTATCCCAAAATGCTGTAAATGTCATTTTTCACAATTTAAGAGGGAACAAAAAAACACAATCAGCTCTGACAGCAGAAAATAACAAAGACTTATAGAAACAAAGCTTTTGTCAAAACACATTCTAGCCTGCAGCTACGACAGCTCACACTGTGAAGTCAGAATGCGAACATAAGCATACGCTCGCTTTGCGGTGAATAATAACTTTCTGTTTTAAATCTCCAAATAGTAGAATTTTCTTGAACTCAAAGTGTTCCGTAATAAAATGTCCATTTTGATCAGGTCCAGATAAAACTGAATGCAGGTTAGCATCTTTGTAAGTTTCTGTCGTCTGAAAGGTAAATACATGACAGCAGCTCACACGTCATACCCCCAATTAGATTGTTTACAGTTCAGAACTGATTTTCTTCTTGATTAATATATGTTTCTTTTTAAAGGAAAACAGAAACCCATTTCACATTCATTGAAACTGTTGTGAAAATCTATTTCCATTTTCTATCTTTTGGAGGTTGTCATTATATCAACTTTATTTGAGTCTACAGAGACAGTGTCCAGCAGAGTATTTTGACATGTTCGATGGCTCTGATGACTGAACTGGGATCTTGAAATCCCACCAGCACTAATCTCACGTGTCTACCCTGTCTAGTGTTTGTTCGCCGCTTTTTGTCTCATTTTGCGCTCTGCCTTGGTCAGTCACAAACATTTGGCATTTACTACTGTTGCACCCGAGTACTCCTTCATATGATTTTTTTATTTTTGTCTGTGTCTGTTGTCCATTCTAGGTCATGAGGGTATGGACTCCAATGGGCTTTCTAACCTCTGTAACCCCATGCTTCCCTCACTGTATCCCGGTCCTCCTATATAGTTACTCTCCTAACCACACACATCATCTTGCATAAAGCATTCCTTTTCTTTCACAGCCTTTTACATTCCTGCCAAACTCTGAACTTTAAAGCATGAAGCATTTTGACTCCGCTAAATAAGCTTTGGATGCTAATTAATTTTTCCGGATGGTATCTTAATTGAAAGTTAAATTCCTGAGTTCCTTATGTTCCAGTTAAGATTCTAATAAGATAACTAGGCTTACTTTCAGAAGTTCTTCAAACTAATGGAGCCTTTCTGATTAATTCTAGGGATGAAAGCTTTTTTTTATGATCAAGCATTTAGCAGCGGGGGCAAAACAAAAGCATTTCAAAACAACATCAGTGGTTTTGAAGCTTCATGCGTGTAAATTCTGTAATCTATGGACTGGAGGGAAGGGTTTGAACGACCATGCTGCATTTTTCACTGGTTGAATTTTTGTTTCGCCTGCCCGGTGTTGTCATGACCACACAGGTAGCCGACCTCATTAAACATCACTCAGGTACCCTACCTTAGGCTAGTGACATTGTGTGCAGCGTTCACTCATTTAGAGATGCTGCTTACCTCAGCATGTACAAGAATTAATGAGACTCAGGAGCGGAAGCTGAGGAGCGGAGGCTGGGTAGAGAATGACTGGCTTTCTTGTTAAGCTTGTTGTGGTGATTGGCAAATGTAGAAACACGCATTGTCCGAGCGTCTCTTAGGAGTGGCATTTTTAAAAGCACACATACAGTATAATGTCTGAACAGGTAAAGAAAGGTTAAACACATAGCTATGTCACAGGATCTTTACTTTGGAACATTGTTCTTTAGAAGCAGAGATGCTAACAAAATATTGTTTGTGTAGAATGATGCTCTGATTTTGTGGCCTAATTCGGATATCAAGTTTTCATAATTTAATTGAATTCTGTTTATGTATATAGTGCCGATTCACAACCGATGTCATCTCAAGGAACTTTACAAGACAAGTCATTTCAATTCAATCATACATACATTCCAATCAGTTTAAAAGTTTTCTATATAATGAATCCCAGCAGATTGCATCGGGACATTATCTTGCAGTTGTGCAAGCCTCGATCTGCTGATGCTGACTTTAATCAATTCTAATTTCACCATCTTTTGAGTCCAAGTCACACTTGAGTCCTTAGTGTTCAAGTCAAAAATAAGAGAGCAGGGTGTAGCTTTTAAGACTAGAATAATGGCAGCCATACATGGTTTACTTTTTTTAATGTACTCATTGCCCCCACGCTATTACCATGCCGACACAGTTGCATGTAAAAAATAATAAAACATCCTTAGAACAAATTTGAAAACAATAAATAATCTGCATGTCACTCTTATAAATGCTTTACCTAGTTGTGGTTATTAAATTTGTCACGAAATCTGACCTAACATAAGTACATAACATTGTACTTTTTAATGTGGGGTTAACAGAAAGAAATGGATCAAAGGGGTTTTCAGGTGGTTTATAAGGAAAGTCAAGAATTAGTTGCTGTTTTATAGTTGTCACTTGGAAATAATTGAAAAACTGCTTATCAATGTTTCAAATTACCAAATGGTTCAACCAGCTGGGGGAAGGAAACAACAGTACTGACTTAAAACAGCCTTTCAGGCCTTTACTATGCCAAATCTGTAACACGCCATCAACCCCTGAAGGAGGAAGTAAGTGATTAGCTACCATTGGAACCTGAAGGAAAAAAATACCTGCAATCCAAAATGTTTTCTAAATTATTTCCAAATTTGAAGTGAATGATTAACACTTGGTTTTTTGGTTGGAGAGGCGGAGCTCAGAGGGGGGGCCGCGCCTAAAGGAGCAGGCATGGAGAATGGCGCTAACTTCCACTGTTACCCAGTTTGTACATTCAGAACTCAGATGGAAAGACTTTCAGTACTTATTATTGGCTGCCCATTAGTAGTAATTCGAATTTAATTAATAAGGAGTCTCTTACCACCATTAACAAGAACCTTGTATAACTACTTTTTTTTTTATTTAACATCAGCGGGTCACCAATCAGGGCTAGTCAAGCTAAAAAAATTGAATGATTCCAGAAGAAGACAGAAACAAAAACAAACCTGAAACACAGTTTCATGGTAAACGTGTTCACATCCCCTGGTAATATTAAAGGTCCCAAATGTGTTTATGAGCAGAGTCTCAAATTCTGTTCATAGATTCAGGTGAAAGTGGTGACATGGAGTAAAGCTGTGAGGTCCAATTACCTACATTCATTACGTGATGGTCGGTAATGAAACAAACAGCAGGAAAATGAGACACAGCGATGAGACACAGCGAACAGTGCTAAACTGAGCCTTTTTATAAATTTGAAGCTCTGTGTTTTAATTTGGTAGTGATCTTGGAAGTTTTAAACATGACACAGAATAATTCTTCAATTCTTGACAAAAGCAATTTTTTTGTCTCTTCCTAAGCTAAGATGTAATCTCTCATTTTTACTTTGTTTTGGACTCTGTGCTTTCAGTAGTGGTACGGGAAAGTACTGATGCCACACAAGAAGCACTATTACAAGTTTAGCCCTTAAACTGGTTTGATTCAGAGAGCCTCATGTTCTTCCCGTTCAGTAAAAGCTGTTGTTTGAATTGCAGCACAGCTAACTGCTGCAGGAGCCCAGAAAAGTAGCAGTTTAAAACCTTCATGAGCCATTGCTTAGAATCAGATTCATTTAATTGATTTTTACAATGAGGTGACCATTTAGATAAACTGTTGCGAGTGTGGTCAGTAGTTTTCAAAATTTATGTTGCCAAGACAACTGCTTTGATGCTGGCAATTCATCATTATAGCAGTGGCATTGCAGCCAGTGTTTCTTGGACGGTGAGGCTAAAAAGCTAAAGAGTCAGTATTCTGACTCACTTAGATATGCACTGAAGGTATACACTGTCTCTAGTAGAGCAAAGGCAGGGGGAAACTGGACCAGGTATAAAGTCCTTAAATGCTTTTTAACTAATAAAAGATTATTTATTTACATCTAATGTTTTTACTCCCAGTGTGAATCTGTATGACTTCCTTCAGCCTATCTTTCAATCCTACTGACGTCCCTGCTTCCCACACACCTGCAAATGGTCACTATAATTATAAACTTACTTATAAAATACTTCATGTCCTTTCCCTCCAGGTACAGGAGTTGGTGGAGGACATAAAGCACTCTCTGGATCTTCGGCTGCAGGAGCTGGATTGGATGGATGAGGCCACCAAGGAGGCTGCCAGAGCAAAGGTTTGAAGTCTAAACTGAACCTTAAAATCACTAACACGGCTTCCTGTGAGATCCGATTAGTACTTGAAAAGGCTTTAATAACTTCTTTGTGATTCTTTTCTGTTGAACGAGTTTGACTGATTGCTTGGTGAGATAGGATACATCAAGGGCTTGACATTGAGAAGTGAGGATTGCCTAATCCGGATCTCTCTGTGGTGCTGATTTAGGGTCTGCACTGCAAGATATCCCTTCTAATACTTTTACAATCTAAAGTTATAATCCTTTTAGAGGGCCATGCTGAATATAAAGAGCTTCCCTGTAATCCTATTAGACTGGGTTTGCTTGATTAGTTGATGTGTGCGAGAGTGGGTCAGAAACCAAGTACACACGTCTGGTATTTAGTTACTGCAAAGTAATCTGTTTGTTTCTTCCTTCGTACCACACTAATTTCTTCTCCTCTTCTCCCAGCTCAGGCACATGATGGTGATGACAGGATACCCAGACTTCTTGCTCAAACCTGAGCTCATTGATCAGGAATATGGGGTGAGTCATGAAGCTCCCATTTCACTTTGGTCCATGCAGTCATCCAGCACCCACAGATCATCCCTTCCAGTCATTCTTCCTGGCATCCGGCTCTTTCTGCGTAGCACTTGAAGGATTTATCCACAGATTATACCATGCATCACTGTGATTGAACTTGGTTAGAGAAAAACGCACTATCATTTACAGAATGGTGATCAGACCATTTATAATAAAGAAGTAGATACAAAGATTGTTGCTCCAAATAAAAACCCCTTTGTCAAACAATATGCTTGTAAAAGACTGCTGACAAATAACTCAAAACCATACACAGAAATGAAGGATATACATTAAGATTGTGTGAATAAAAACAAAATCCGACTAAATATTAACACTAAAAGACAGAATCAACAATGTTCGCAGTTGTTGCGAGGAAATACAAATTCAGAGGGGTTGGAGACACCAGTGCCATCCTTAAATATTCACACCGCTGGACATTTTCAGGTTTTGTCACATTGCAACCAAACATTTTATGTATTTAGTTGTAATTCAAAAAAAAATTCAATTCAGTTTATTTATTTAGCGCCAATTCACAACGGATGTCATCTCAAGGCACTTTACAAAAAGTCATTTCAATACAATTACACAAACATTCTAATCAGTTTAAAGTTTTAGTTCGTTTTCTATTTACGGAATTCCAGCAGATTGCATCGAGTCATTGACTTGAGGTTGTGTCCCGTTTATGCAGACTCCAACCACAGCAATCCCTCATACTGAGCAAGCATGTAGCAACAGTGGAGAGGAAAAACTCCCCTTTAACAGGAAGAAACCTCCAACAGAACCAGGCTCAGTAGGAGCGGCCATCTGCCACGACCGTCTGGGGGTTTGAGAAGACAGAGCAGAGACACAGAAGGAACAAAAGATCTGATGTAAGAGTACTTTCTATGTTAAAGAAAGTAAAAAGTTGATAACGGGGGATGCTCAGTTACTGGGAGCATCATCCCAGTTAATCCCCCTGGTCCAAAAGGGTATTGTAGCTAAGCAGATTACCAGACCAGGTGTTGCTTCTATGGAGAGAAAAACCCTGAGAAAAAACTAAGTTAATGGTTGAAATAACAGCAAATAATACAATTGGAAAGTAGTAGTAGAGAAAAGTAGCAGAGTGAAGAAAAGTGGTAAGTCTGTCCTCCAGCACTCTAAGCCTGTAGCAGCATAACTACAGAGATAGCTCAGGATGACCTTAGCCACTCTAACTATAAGCTTTATCAAAAAGGAAAGTTTTAAGCCTGGCCTTAAAAGTAAACAGAGTGTCTGCCTCACGGACTAAAGCTGGGAGCTGGTTCCACAGGAGAGGAGCCTGATAACTAAAAGATCTGCCTCCCATTCTACTTTTAGAAATCCTAGGAACTACAAGTAAACCTGCAGTCTGAGAGCGAAGTGCTCTGTTAGGAACATATGGAACAATTAGATCTCTGATGTATAATGGAGCTTGATTTTTAAGGGCTTTATAAGTAAGAATGAGGATCTTAAATTACATTCTGGATTTAACAGGGAGCCAATGAAGGGAGGAGAAATGTGATCTCTCTTTTTAATATTCATCAACTGTTGCTGCCGCATTGTGGATCAAGTGAAGACTTTTTGGGTGCTTTCACACCTGCAGCATTTGGTTCGATTAAAAGAAACTCAAGTACGGTTCGTTTGAGCTGGTGTGAATGTGGACCAGAGAGATTTGGTCCGGACTAATGAACCAGACAGAGACCCACATTTTGAGGTGGTCTCGGTCCGCTTTCAAACAGACTCTGGTGCGGTTCACTTCAGGTGTTAATACGAACCAGCCTCGGTTCGGTCCAACTTCCTGATAAAAGCCCTTTTTGTTCTATGTAGGCATCCGTAACGCGCTGCCCTTTGCACTGTGGGAGGCACCGTTTCTGTGTTGGTACTTGTTAGCATTAGCGTCAACAATGAATCATTGTCAAACGTGGAGTGGGGAGGAAGTCCAGTGCTTCATCGAGATTTGGTCGATGAAAGATGTAAGTATAATATATTACGACCACCACAACAAGAAGACAAGCGCAATCCATCTTTGTATGCAGAGCTAAGTCTGTTTATTTCCGGAATGACTGACATCATGCATCCGTTTCCTGTTTTTGTTTTTCTTGGACTTTCTTTCAGCAATTATTGCTACAGCGCCTCCACACAGCAGGGGGATATACAACATGTAAAAGGTTTAGTTAATTTGTCAAAAGTGCAATGTGAACACGAACCGCACCAGCTCAAAGTTTCAACAATGTTGCAAAAATGGACCTTAATCATACCGAATCGTAAGAGGTGTGAAAGCACCCTTAGTTACATTTTGTGGACTTCCTGATAATAAGGAATTACAGTAGTCCAGCCTTGAGGTAACACATGCATGGACTAGTTTCTCAGCATCACTCCTGGACAGGATGTTTCTAATTTTATCAATATTCCGGAGGTGACTGGAGGAAATCCTAGAAACTTGTTAAATATAGGATTTGAATGTCATGTCCTCGTCAAAAATAACACAGAGGTTCTTTAAGTTATTTATGGAGGCCAATTTATGTCATCCAGATGAAGTGATTGACTAAGCAGTGTGTTTTGGGGGGGGGGGGGCTTCTGGTACAAAGATGAACATTTCTGTCTCGTCAGAGTCATCCATGTTTTTATGTCTTCAAGACATGGCTGTAATCTACCTAACTAACTGGATTCATCAAGAATTGTGGATAAATATAGTTGTGTATCATTAGCATAGCTGTGGAAATGTATCCCATGCTGTTTAATGATTTAACCAATTGGAAGCATATACAGACCCTTTCCAAAAAATTTGAATATCGTGGAAAAGTTTATTTATTTCAATGATTCCATTCAAAGCGTTACACTTCCATAGATTATAGATTCATGGCCCACAATTTAAGCAATTTCAAGTATTTACAGTCGTGGCCAAAAGTTTTGAGAATTACATAAATATTGGAAATTGGAAAAGTTGCTGCTTAAGTTTTTTAACTCAGGTGAGAATGTTGACGAGCACGAGGCTGGAGATCATTATGTCAGGCTGATTGGGTTAGAATGGCAGACTTGACATGTTAAAAGGAGGGTGATGCTTGAAATGATTGTTCTTCAATTGTTAACCATGGTGACCTGCAAAGAAATGCGTGCAGCCATCATTGCGTTGCATAAAAATGGCTTCACAGGCAAGGATATTGTAGCTAAAAAAATTGCACCCAAATCAACATTTTATAGGATTATCAAGAACTTCAAGGACAGAGGTTCAATTCTTGTTAAGAAGGCTTCAGGCCGTCCAAGAAAGTCCAGCAAGCGCCAGGATCGTCTCCTAAAGAGGATTTAGCTGCGGGATCGGAGTGCCACCAGTGCAGAGCTTGCTCAGGAATGGCAGCAGGCAGGTGTGAGGGCATCTGCACGCACAGTGAGGCGAAGACTTTTGAAGGTTGGCCTGGTGTCAAGAAAGGCAGCAAAGAAGCCACTTCTCTCCTAAAAAACATCAGGGACAGATTGATCTTCTGCAGAATGTATGGTGAATGGACTGCTGAGGACTGGGGCAAAGTCACATTCTCCGATGAAGCCTCTTTCCGATTGTTTGGGGCATCTGGAAAAAGGTTTGCAACAACAGTTTGGTGAAGAACACTGCATTTTCCAGCACGATGGAGCACCGTGCCATAAGGCAAAAGTGATAACTAAGTGGCTCAGGGACCAAAATGTTGAAATTTTGGGTCCATGGCCTGGAAACTCCACAGATCTTAATCCCATTGAGAACTTGTGGTCAGTCCTCAAGAGGCGGGTGGACAAACAAAAACCCACTAATTCTGACAAGCTCCAAGAAGTGATTATAAAAGAATGGTTTGCTATCAGTCAGGATTTGGCCCAGAAGTTGATTGAGAGCATGCCCAGTCGAATTGCAGAGGTCCTGAAAAAGAAGGGCCAACACTGCAAATACTGACTCTTTGCATAAATGTCATGTAATTGTCAATAGAAGCCTTTGAAACGTATAAAGTGCTTGTAATTATATTTCAGTACATCGCAGAAACAACTGAAACAAAGATCTAAAAGTAGTTTTGCAGCAAACTTTGTAAAAACTAATATTTGTGTCATTCTCAAAACTTTTGGCCACAACCGTAGTTGTTTATCTGTACATAATTTGGGCTTCCAGCTCATAAAACCCACGAAAACAGGAATTCAAAAAATTAGAATACTGTGAAGAAATCAGCCCAAATTTTACAGGGCATGAATGTTTTAAACTGAGTGTCACACACTACTCATCGACAAAACTCAAAGCACCTGAACATATTTTCCCAGGTGTCATTAAATTGCTTCACTTTGGTTCAATTGTCTCAGTTAGATTCAATATGGGGAACGGGGCCCAACCTCACGCCAATGACTGACGCAATCTGCTGGGATTCCTTAAATAGGAAACTTTTTAACTGATTGGAATGTTTGTATAAATGTATTGAAATGACTTCTTGTTAAGTGCCTTGAGATGACATTTGTTGTGAATTGGCGCTATATAAATAAACTGAATTGAATTGAATTGGAAGACTGCAGACTTGACAACTGGCCAGAAGACCATCATCGATACTGTCCATAGGATGGTGTAAACCACAAAAGTTCATAGCTCAACTGGGCCAAGGAGAAGGACTGAACTGTCGGCCAGGGGTCCAAGGTCCTTTTTTCCGATGAAAGAAAAGTGTGCCTTTCATTCGGGAATCAAAGTCCAAGGGTTTGGAGGAAGACGGGTGAGCAACAGAACCCAAGCTGCTTGAGGTCCAGTGTGAAATATTCACAGTCAGTCATGATTTGGGGTACAATGTCCAGTGCAGGTGTTGGTAAACTCTGCTTTCTTAAATCCAAGGTCACTGCATCAGTCTACCAGAATGTTTTAGAGGAGCTTATGATTCCTTCTGTTGAGGATCTGTATGGAGATGCAGATTTTATCTTTCAGGAGGACCTGGCCCCTGCCCATACCGCCAGAAGCACCAAAACCTGGTTTGATGCCATCACAGTGCTTGACTGCCCAGCCAACTGGCCATAACTAAACCCCCTTAAGAATCTATGGGGTATTATCAAGAGGAAAATGAGGGGCACCAGACCCAAAAACAAAGAGGAGCTGACAGCAAGCATCAAGGAAATCTGGGCTTCCATAACTCCCAGGCAATGCCACAGTGATTGAGGCAAAAGGATTACCTACCAAGTATTGAAGATTGGCATATTGTTTTGAAAGAACCATATTTTGATTGATTTGATGTGATTCTAATTCCTTTCTTTTTTTGCTGCAAAAACTAAGAAGTAAATGCCGATTTCTTCAAAGTATTCTAATATTTTGAATTCCTGTTTTTGTGGGTTTTATGAGCTGGAAGCCCAAATTATGTACAAATAAACAACAAAAAACTTGATATTGTTTAAGTTGTGGGCCCTGAATCTATAATCTATGAAAGTTTAATGTTTTGAATGTATTTATGGAAATAAAAAAACTTTTCCATGATATTAAAATTTTTTGGAAAGGGTCTGTATATAGTAAAAATAATTGGTCCAAGCACAGAACCCTGTGGTACTCCAGTGGTAACCAAAGGTATACACCTTATATATTTTGAAGCGATAGACTAATACTAATTGGAAAGTGAAAACAAAATGTTTTTCAAAAGTTTCTTTTGCATTTAAATATTGGTAAATGGTCATCCATCCATTATACCATCTAACCTACGCAGGGTTGCAGGGGGCTGGTGCCTATCTCCAGCAATCATCGGGCGAGAGGCAGGGAACGTCCTGGACAGGTTCGCCAGTCCAACGCAGGGTAAATGGTCATTTGTATGCATTTGTATTCAGCCCCAGGTTTGTGCATTCATTAGACATAGTAGGATGGTATGAACCTGTTCTTAGTTCCATCCATCTGCTCAGAAATTCAGATCTGTTTCGATGTTCCTCAAGGAAATCACCCCTAAGGTAAGATGCTGCCACCGCAGTGTGTCACAGTGTGGAAGATTTCTACAGGGTGATGTGCAGTGTTAGTTTTCTACCATATGGCGAGTGTAGACTAAAACATTTAGCCTCATGTCACCAGTTAAACAATAAAGGGCCAGCTTTGTCGAGCGCACATTATTGTCCCCGTCAGATTCTTCCACCTGAGCTGTGGATCCCTGTTGTTCCTCCAGGGTCACCCTCTGCCTTGTGGTGCCTCTATAAAAAAATGTTCTCCTTACCTGGGATGTCAGTGAATGGTCAGATCTTGGAGGTGTGTATGACATCTGTGTTTAAAGCTGTTTGTTTTGAACTGACCAGAGCTCTGTGAGATGTCCAAAGGTTGGCATACTGTTTTACAACCTAACCCTACTTTATACTTTCTCCCCAACATGTCTGCTGTGTCTTGGTCTTCATGATGCTGTTAGTTCATTGGTATTCTCTAACAAACTTCTGATGCATTCACTGCTGTATTTACCTTTAAATGAAATAACACAGAGATTGACTTTATTTACTTATTAATTGTGTAGGGTTATCAAAGTAGAGGGGGCTGGTTGCAGATATAACATGTTTTAGATTTTTACTTATAAAAATAAAATTATTAACTACTCTATTGGTCTAGCACATCAAATTCCAATAAAATATAATAGTCTGTAGTTTTGGAAATCAGGCACCACATTCCTGACGTTTTAGGTTTCCCCTCAAAATATTATTTCGAAATCACACTAGTGACCAAAGACTCCATAGGGTACACCTACATTGAATAAATGGTATTAATTGTTGCTCTGACAGCGTAGTTTCACAACAGTAATGGTTAATTTGGATGTGTAGATGTAAATCAAGTACACAGAGATTGCAGAGCTTTTCTGAAAGCTAATTATGCCGTAACACAGAATGGGTGACTGATGATAGAGTGTATTAACTGAGAGAATGGAAGCTTGTGGGAGCATTAGCTTAAAGCATAGCTTCACAACTGGAAGACAAACTAAACATTTGAAGCATTTGTTTTAGTTTAATAATTTTCATATTTTACCTTCAACTTATTATTAATAACTGCAACCTACAGCATCACATTAAGCTTATTCTATGCGAGATGTTTCGATTTTCTAATTAATATAATGAATCTAGCTTTGAAAATAAACACTATAATCTATTCTAAAGAGTTATGTCTACTCCTTTTATTAAAAAATACAGACACAAATTCGCTACATAGTTTTCTGAAAAGTGTGGTGTTAATTTGTGTTCAGACACCTTATAGTGATACGGATTAATAAAATCCGGTTTGATGAAATTCTTATCAAAAGCCACCACCACCACTTAATTAGTAAATAGAGTCCACATGTTTGTAATTTAATCTCAATATGAATACAGCAGTTCAGTTAAGGACTGAAATAATACTTTTGGTCTATGTGCAAAATGTTACTTTGGTGTACATTTAACATTGCAAATTGATGTAGGAATGTTATTGAGCTTGCAGAGGGAATCTGATCAGTGTTTGTAAGAAGTTTGTTGTAGTTATATATAGGGAAATTGAATGAAAACCTGTTAAAGGGTTGCACCTAGAACTACAGTGGAACGCTAGTGGAAGACGCCATCCTCCATCTGCTTTAACCTGTTATCCACTGTCACCTGGATAAAGCAGGCAGCGCTTTGAGGATTATGATCTTTGATTCCTCCAGTACATTTAACCAAGTCCGCCTGATATGCTTTGTGAGAAACTCGAGAAGACACATGTGAAGGCCTGAACAACTGCCTGGAAAAACGACTGCCTGACAAACAGACCACAGTTTGTGAGACTGAAGGATAGTGTGTCAAACCAGGTGGTTAGGAGTACCACAGGGGATTGTACTCTCACCATTCCTTTTCACTCTTTATACCTCAAACTGCTAGCACAAGTCAAAGACCATCTGCAGAAATTCTCAGAGGACTATGCAGTCGTCGGGTGTATCAGAGATGGTGCTTTAACACAGACCGCTACAGGAGTTCTATTTCAAAGCACTCCAGTTCCATCCCAAATTGGCATCATCTATGCTCACATTAAAGGAATATTTTTCCCGACTGGGGAAGATGCTAGCAGAGGTGAGAAACTCTGTTACTGCTACTTTTTTAAATAGCTTCCTCTGAAAAAATTTCACAGATTGTATTTAAGTAGTTATATGCAAATATAGTTCCTTCACGGGACTCATTTACCATCATAGTCCTTCAAACCAACATCTACATTTCAATTTCTGAGTTGGTCTGCACTGCCTTCAAAATCTGAAATAGGTTTTGAACTTTCCCTGTGAAAAAAATGAATCTGCTTCACCTTATCACTGCTCTACAATTTAGGTAGTTGTAAACCAAGTTCTGTAGCTTAGAGAGGATAGAGAAACTTGCCTGATGCACAGTGAGATAGTGTCGTTGGTTTACATTCTGTATATTTTGTTAGCCTTGCTGATTTTTCTTCTTTTTTAAATCGTATTTTTCTCTTTTCTCCTTTTTTTTAACCTTGCTGTGAGTTGTCATATTCATTTATTAGTACCAGAGAAGACTTCCCACCTCCATAAACCAGGGTTTTACTGAATTTGTAAAGCAAAGACTAAATGATTTAGAGGTTGACATCCTTTATCAGTGATTAGCGGGGCTAGCTAGCATTACTAAAAGTGTGTAACGGAAGTTCCCCAAGTTTTTTCTTCTAGAATGTGTGTCATTACGTTTTCATGTGAGTAGTTTCTGATGAACGAACGATAAAAATTTATTAGTATCACAATCCCTTTTTCTTATTTATCTTGGAAATTAATAAAAATGCCAAAAAGTTTCCGGGGACCAATAAAGACAGTCAAATTACAAAGTACACCTTATCTGTTTCACCTTCCTGATATTTGATCTCTCCCAGCCTGAATGAACTGAAGACGGGTCTCGAAACTTGGGTTACTTTTTGTTTCGTATACCTGTGTGCTTCTTCTGACTTCCCCTTTAAAGGGATTCTAGAATTAAAAACCACATTTACCTTTTTGCTGTTGAACATAGGCAGTTGGGGTGTCAAATGTACCAACTAAAAAGTCTGGGCTATCTCCGACCAGCTTTCCTATAAAAACTTTCAATTCTATAAACCGGGGAAATGGTTGTGTCATGTTTGAGGGTAATCTTCAGACCCACATGCACTCAGAGACACAGGTAAGGGTTTTCAAATGTTTATTTTAACAAGAAATCAGTTCAGTCTAGGAAGACTTTTGGTCGTGGGAGGGAGAATCGTTAGAGTTGTGAGGAATAAATGCTTGATCTCAGAGGTCAAAGAAAAGGAAGGGGCTGACGTGGGAGGAGGCCGATGCTGGCTGGATGGATAGACTGTGGTCTTGAGCAGGTTCTGTTGCCGTCTCAGACTGAGAGTGGGCAGGCTGTCAGAGGATGAGTGGGGAAGGAGCTGCAGGAGGAAGCTGGAACTCAGGAACGAGCTCCTGCCCTAAGAGGGACAGCAGAGTAATCGGTTAATTCACTCGATAAGAGAGCTTGATGCGATGGAAATAATTTGGAAAGTTTTTCACAAGGATGTGGCTTGATACTACCAATCACGTTGGACCATCAGGCGATGAGTAGTTGTCCTGTAGCCTCCTTTATACCCCTGATTATTGAGGTAATTGCCCACAGGTCAATGGGTCAATGGGTCTGTTTCCACCAGGCAAGAAGCAGCGAGAACCGGACACGTCCCAGAAGCGTTGTGTCGCGGTCCTCTATGGCAAGCCAAAAGTATCAAAATTCCCCCACTTTTGAGCAAGTTTGTTTGTTTGTTTCTAATGGAGTATGGCCTTCATCATCTCAGATAGAGAATTTTGAAAGAAATGCAAATGAAATATTTTGTGACACCGGAAAAAGGGGGGATAACACCACCAGAACCATTTTTTTTCTGCTGCTTAGAAAAAATGGCGTTTCCTCTAGTCATTGAACGTGTTGTCCACAACTGCGGATGTCTTGACACTAATAAAATGAAGACATTGTCACAATCTGTCCCTAATAAAAGAAATCACACCAATTATACAGATAGAACTGATATTATGTTTGGAATCAGAGAGGTATGAGTAATATGTATTGCCATCTAGGGGACACTCATGTGTAACAAACAAGAAAGGACATTTTCAAAGTGGGTTTTTTCAGTTAGTTAATTTCAAGTTTTGTTTGTTTCTAATGGAGTATGGCCTTCATCATATGTCAATTTTGCTATAGTATAAAATGTTGGTTTCACTGTTTAGTTTTTATGGTCATTTTGTATAGTCATTGTTATAGTCAGTTTTTGGAATAATTCATACTCACTGTATTACAAAGTTAAAACCTGCAAGTCAGATTAAGAAAATATGTAAAATTACAATGCAATTATCAAACTAAAAAGACCATTACATGTATTTTATATTAGAATAGACTTTATTGATCACACAGTGGGGAGATTTATGTTAAAGTAATGTTAATGTCACATTAAAAAATCTGCAGTAAAATAATTGTTATAATTATTCAGCATATATAGCATATTGTTGTTAGTAGCAGTGCTCAAAATGTTACATGTTGTGTTATTTAGAGATAAGCCAATGACGTTTACATAACAATAAAGATATTTATACATTTTTACCTTTAGGAGGGGCCTGCATAGTCTAGATACAAACAGCGCTTTTTACACCATCAGGAGAGACACTAAGCGGCAGAAAAAACGTTGCTTTGGTCTGTAAAAGACAGCGTAAATTCCGCTGTTCAGTGAGAGGCTGAGTCGTGTAAAAAGCGGCATTTCCTGACCATGGGAAACACCGTTTTTTATGGGACTCCAAAGGAGCTGTATAAGAAGCGGAACAAACAGCGTTGTGGCAGTGTTTTCGCCGCTTTTTCCGGCGTCAAAAAATATTTCATAAAGTTTAATTTGTCATTCTCTAACTGGACATGCTCATAAGTGGGCAAATTTTGATCCTTTTGCCTCACCATTTATATTACGTTACGCAGCGCTTACGCGTCCAGTGGAAAGCGGGGGAAATGTTGGTTGCGTTAATTTACCACATTGTTGTGTCTCAACAATGTGGTAAATTAACCCCCCACGCTGATCATCGAGAAGTCCACGAAGCAGAACGAACTGCAGAACAATGCTAGCTAGCCCGAGCATAGTAGGGCATTATTGTTGGGTTATATTTGGCCATATATCTGGCTCCTGGGACATTTTCAGCCCCAACAATATTTCATATGCCACTTACTGATACTGAAAATATTTACATTTGACTCACTCAGTAACAGTTTCCACATTGAAAGTGTGTTGTCAGCTGAACCTGGTAAGGGGTGCGTGGGTGCGTTCAAGAATAGGAATTCACCAGTCAGGGCCGATAAAGCTAAAAATTGATCGATTCCAGTTTGACACCTATGGTAAATGGCCTGTACTTGTATAGCGCTTTATTTAGTCCATGAGGACCCCAAAGCGCTTCACACTACATTCAGTCATTCACGTACACACTGGTGATGGCAAGCTACAATGTAGCCATAGCTGCCCTGGGGCTCACTTAACAGAAGTGAGGCTGCCGAACACTGGTGCCACCGGGCCCTCTGACCACCACCAGTAGGCAGAAGGGTGAAGTGTCTTGCCCAAGAACACAATGACTGAGACGGACAGAGTGGGGACTCGAACCGGTTACCCTCCGGTTACAAGACGAACTCCTCACTCCTGAGCCACAGTCAACCCTAGGCTCAAAGTATTGTCTAGAACATTTGACGTGATTCCAATCAAACATCAGAAATTACTTTGTTCTTGAACAATTGTTCAAACTCAAGTCTACACTGTATTTTTGCTTTGCAGTTCGATGTGAACGAGAAGACCTACTTCAAGAATATCCTCAACAGCATTAAGTTCAACATCAAGCTGTCTGTCAAGAAAATACATGAAGAAGTGGACAAGACAGCGTGAGTGTCGCCTTGCCTCGAAAAGCATTTAGTTCAATAATTGCTGCTGAAGCTTCTACTATGCGCGTCTCATATGTTCGACATGCCTAACATGTGTTCCCAGAACTCTCTCTTTTGCCATGTTTCCTGATGTGCCTCTAAATTAAACAAACAGATCCTAAATCAGCATAAACAGCTGCAGAAAATCCATTTGACGTACTTATCTATAGCAGCCAGGCAGCAGAAGAGTGCTGTGGGACATGCAATTCATTTTTCTAAAATACAGCCCTGCTCGACTTGGATTGAGTGCCTCTCTGTTATGACAACACATTACAGTCACATTAGTATTCCAGCATGCCTGACACAACAGTATCGTTAGCCCACACTCACAAACGCGCTCTTTATCACCAAAAAGTGGACGTTCCCTCGCTCGCTAGGTTTTGTCAGTGTAAAATGAAGACAGAGCAGTCCGTCGTGTCGCCCCTCCATCTCTCCTCTGTCCAAGAGGAGCCATCACTCTCTCAGTGGGAACAAGGGCATCTCAGTCTGTCAGAGTTAGTCATTTGAGGGATCTATGCCAATCGATTTCACTGGCTTTAAGTGGATTACCATAAAGGAACCATCCGTGGTTTTGTATGCACAGAGGCACTTCAGCTGTGGAATGTTACAGAGTGGATATCTCAACAGGGGGTTTTGGAGGGATAAAGGCAGCAGTGTTTGTGATTCTGTTCAATGTGTTTTGAGTGGATAGATTGTGATGGGATCTTGTCTCTAAAACCTTTTTTTGTCCAATTTTTCTGTTCAGGTGGCTTCTCCCCCCTCAGGCTCTTAATGCCTACTACCTCCCTAACAAGAATCAAATGGGTGAGTGCATGACTTTTCATCGTTCACACACGTACAAGTGTCAGCTACCGTCACAATCAAGCACACGTACACAAGGGAAACCTTTACTGTTTCCTGTGTTTAGTGACATGCATCAATGCACCAATTACACCATGTTGCTGTCTCTTTCCACCAAGCCAAACACAATAGCTTCTGGAGGAAGAAAAAAAACATGCATATCTCCCAATACCATATTCCCTGTCATTGCTCACTTTCTACTTTAGTCGCATGTTTAATGTCCCACCTGACGGAAAAACAAGCAGTATCACCTTTCTGAGCTTTAACAGATCTAGCCTAGCAATATCGCCCCTCCCGTCGCTCCTCATCGTCTCCCAGGATTGGCCTGCCGTCTGTGTCTGCCTGCTGGATTCAATCTCTTCCAGAAAAATCAATGGTGTGCTCACAGGCTGATGCTTGAAGACAGAAGGAGTTTGACAAACACAGTCATCAGAGCCCACTGGAATATTTTGATGTTACTTCTCTCAAATTATTGAATATTTTTTATTTTTTTTTTTTTCATTTTCAACAATTCTCTACCTTCCTTGTGTTAATTTTTTTTTACATACTCAACATGTGTCACGTTTGATTTTAAGACTAAGGATTTCTGCGTTCTCAAAAGGTGCTGTGGTTTACATCACAGATTTTTGTTTCTTAGGGTGCATTCACACCCGCCCTGTTTAGTCCACTTTAATCAAAGTCCAATTCGTTTGCCCAGAAATGATGGGGAGGTGTGAAAAAAAGTGAAATGTAGAGAACCTAAAAACGTAGGTCTTGGCTCGGTTGAAAGAAACTCTGGTGCCAGTCGATTACATATGTGAATGCCAGGCAGGCCAGTGGACGCTCCGAAAGCAGAAACTAAACTATATAGCAGGGCATTCTGGGTAAATACACCCAAAACCACCATGTAACAGCCAATCTGCTTTCTTCTATGCTCATGCCAGCGAATTTGTCTGGCACATACCAAAGACAACGGAGCAGTTCTAAAACCGCTAAAATCTGATGTCACCCCATGTTTGTTTACATTTCATGGAACAGGAAGTGTCCCTGTGTTCAGTGCTTCTTGGTACAGCGCCACCACAGGCGAGGAAGAAAACATGTTGCTTAAAAATTTTGGTTCGTTTTACAAAGTGCCGTGTGAAAGCTAACAGTACCAGCTTAAAAAAGCAACAATGTTGCAATCTATATAAGAGATGTATACAAGGTGTGTGAGAACTGTGGCGCACATGTTGTGGAATGTTTTTTGACGTATTCAAAAACTCTATGGCAGATCTTCACGGCTGAAGATCAAGTTATGTTGGCAGGAGTGTTAGGAAAATAATGCTGGAGTGTAATTTACCTTTGGCTGTATATATTCCCATGCCATACAAAATAAAGCACATTGTATAAGAACTGGAAACAAAACACATAAGGTCTGATTGATCAATATTCCAAATTAAGACCGCAAAATTGCGTTCGCCGCAAAAACATTGCTCGAGAGGCGCGTTCCTGATTTGCGGGTGATCTACTTAGATTGTGTTCGCAAATCATAACAGGCACAAAGAGTAGTATTCAAATGAAGACTGCGTCCGCTGCTGTGTGTTCCAGCCTAAATGCCCCATGCACTGCACCACAGCCAGAGACAGCAAGAATAGGTTGAGTGGATTTATGATTCGTCTTTGGCAAAAAAAAAAGGGAAAAATAACGACATACCCGTCAAGTCTATGGCTGTTGTAGAGTTAATTACTATTAGGCTAGAATGTCTGTGAATGTTCTTTATTAGTTTGTCATTAATAAACTTAATGCGCATGTACATGTGCTGGTGTACATGCAGGTGTAGTATTCCAGAGACAGCAGGTGTAGACGCGTTGAGAGATCAGTGAGTTATGATGCGTCTTTGGGGAAAAAAAGGGAAAACGTTTACATAACTGTCAGGTTTATGGCCATGTGTGAAGGATATTTTTTATTTGTCAGTAATAAACTTCTGCTGAATCGTGGTGGCGCAAAGTTAAGACATGCCTTTCAGAGGCAGCCGGCGCACTGCGTCACACTGCACACATATTGGGAACTGCACACACGCGCTGCATTTGGAACGCCTACTTATTTGCATTTTCTGCTCCTATTATTTCCACCTTCTGACAGAAACGACCATATTAAATATTCATCAAGGGCAAAAGCGCTAAAGGGATTCCACCCATCTTGCTGCACATTTAACAGGCGCAGTTCTCCCTGCACCTGCTTAGTAAATCACATGCTGCATAATTGTGTCCCGCTGTGAGGTTTGCGCACATTTTAAAAGCGCGAATCTTTGATAAATCTGGGCCATGCTGTTTAAAGGCACCACAGAACTGCATTCAATTAAATATCATCGTTCTTTAATACAAAGAAAAGATTCTCCATTTAAGAATTCATTTTTTTGTACTGGTCAGCTTTCAATTCAACTAGCAGAACTGACCTGCAGAAGCAATCCTCTCAGTTCTGCATCATTCCTTCGAAATTCCCTCAGCTAAAGCTCAGATTCTATCTGGTGTTCAAGGCTACAATATAGATCAATAAGAGGGCCATTGTTATGTTCAGGTAAGATTTAGTCTTAATACATTTCTGAACAATTGTAACTCTCTCAAGTTGTGTTTTTTCTATCTGTCTCACAGTCTTTCCTGCCGGCATCCTGCAGCCCACCCTCTA
The DNA here is from genome assembly GCA_963556495.2 of Valencia hispanica. NCBI lineage: Eukaryota > Metazoa > Chordata > Actinopteri > Cyprinodontiformes > Valenciidae > Valencia > Valencia hispanica. The sequence goes on along the minus strand of OY747700.1, from coordinate 49,572,636 downwards.
CAATCCCGAGTTTCCACAGTGAGTATCCCCGCTGCCTCTCCACAGAGAGTCCACAGGCGCTCCGCAGCTACAGCTAAGGTCGTTAAAGCCCGCGTTAGTCTGGAAACCCTCTGCTTCTCCTGATGTCCCAGCACACCTGATTAAACCAATTTAACTACCCACCAAGAGCTCAATTACTGAACAAGCCCATGCTAATGGAGCAGGTGTCATTGAAAGGTCGTCTCCCTAAATTTAAGCCCGTCGAGTAATTTGATGGTGCATGAAAGTAGATCGCTTCCCTGTCTGTCTCTTCCTGTTCTAACTCTCTCACTTGTGTCCTGCTATTAGAGGAGATTCTTGAAATAAAGTATTATGAAATTACAGTAACAGAAATATTGGCCATAGCAATTTGTAATAGTAAGTCGCTGTCAGAGGTTAACATACCATCATCGTGAGCATTTAGAATATAATAGAATCCTCCTTTATCTGTCCCTCAGTGGGGAAATTCAAGTGTACCAGCAGCAAAGTGAGAAGCAGATGGAAGCACTCGTATGCTTATAAAATGAAGCAATAATATATAAACTGTACAGTAAGGTCAGCTATACAGTGTATGAAAAATTATACTGTCAAGAAAAATAGCTGATGCAGATTCTAAGAAATGTACAAAAGCATTAGGATCATCACCGATGCAGAGATGAACGGAAACCTGAACACCAGAGGTAAAGTCGATAGTGATGGCACTTTTACTTCACCATAGACTGAGAGTGTGCTAACCAAGAGAGAAAACATCGCTCCCAATCTAAGACCTTTCAACTTGACTGAAATTTGCATATGTGGACAAGCCAAATGACCAAAGGTTTCATCGACAGATGAGTCAAAGATTCAGCTGCGGACCGCAACGTATGAGAAGTCTAGATGAGGCTTTAAAACCGAAAAACGATTCTCCAGCTCTCACATATGGTGACACTAGATCCCATGCAGTTTTACAGCTCTGTAGATATTCACAAGTAAGAGATAATTAGACCTGGTGGCTGGTGCATTCAGCATTTGCTTACATTTGTATGTCTTCATTAGACGTTATCACCTCTACTTCTGCTTGTGGCAGCTACGCATGCGAATCAATTTTAATTAATGACTGTACGAACACACACACACCAACATGTTTCCCTGTAAAAGTTATTACTGCAGTAGCCCCAACCTCCCATAAACTCACACGCACACACACCTCTACACTGATGTTGAGTATAATGAAGCTTCAAACAGCCTGTTAGTTTAGCAAGGGAGTCGGCCCAGTGCGAGGCAGCTTATCGACTAGCTGTCAGAAAGTCATTTTCAGATGTAGCCATGTGAATAGCCTTAAGTCTGCCCTCTCATCGCTCTACGGATCTGCATGTGCAACACAAACAGCCCTCCTTCTCCGTAAAGGGGGGTCAAGGAGAGGAAGGGGTAACCTCATGTTTTCTGGGAGGGACACTGGAAACCTGGGGGCATTTACAAAATTATGGGAATGTTTTTTGTTCCATTTTTTTTTTAATCAATCACCAACTTGGGAAATTATGATTTATGTTCAAAGTCTCTCTATGGATCCGTGCGTTGCTTGTGAAACATATATTTGATCGTTTCTAATTAATATAAGCAACACAAAAAAGCTGGCATTACTCTGATTTTTATTCAATACAAATCCGAAACACATGGATCCAAGCAAGGTCTCATTTGCTCAGCTTTTTAATCCAGCTTAGCTAAGCAGAATTTGCAATGAGGACAAAGGGACAAAGGAAAATAAACCCAAGTAACTGACAGTAATGGCACACCTCAAATCAGTCAAATGTCTTTTTTTTTTGCCAGATGCTTTAAAGAGGCTGTACATACAGTACTAAAGCAGTAAGATATTAATTGTGGTATGTTGGGGAAATGCCTGTTAGGCAGCAACTTTAGGGCTGTGAACTGTAGAAACAAGTCTAGTTATTAGCAAATATTAACAAATGTCTAAAGAGAGTACTTTATTATTCAATAATTATTTGTGTTCAATCAATCTTGGAGATTTGGAGATCGAGAACTAATAGCGACTGTTGCGTCACTCTTAAATGCCTTAATGTGTCGGTCTGTAACAATATGACACTTGCAGTGTAAACTACCAAAGGTATGACTTCAGGGGCTTATGAACCAGCAACTTTACAGAATGCAAACCACTTCTTTTCAAAAACTACAATAGATTTTATTAACGGATCAATGACTGAAATCAATGAAACACTTGATTTTTAACTGCAATTCTAGTTATTAGATTTATAATTACAAATATCATAAACGTAAGCATGTGGGAGTGTGTGTGTTTGAGGTTAAGTGTGAAACAAGAGCATCAAAGGATTTCCAGGATGGCTATCATCACCATGTGGTCAGCCTGTTCTTGTAACAAGATGGCTGCTGTGGCTGTTCGTGTTTCAATACAGGTGGTCTAGAGAACTGCAGAGCTTTAGAAGGTTAGATATGTAAATCCCTCTATGGGACCAAGTTTTGATTTCACAAGAAAAGAGATTACCCTCTTTCACAAAACCTTCCTGTCTTAAACCTCCAAAGACTAGCTCAAGTTTATTTGAAGAGGACATTTCAGGAACAATGTGATTTACATGATAAAAACATAACACAATAAGCAAACAAAAAAAGGACATTATAGTGAAAAAATAAAAAGTAATGAAAGGCTGCATTCCAGACAAGAATTAATCTATGTTTCAGTGATTATTGATCAAAGGCAGCTCTAAACAGATGGGTTTTTAGCCTTGATTTAAAGGTTTTCTGGAAGTTTGTTCCAAAATAGAGCATAAAAACTGAATGCTGCTTCTCCATGATTGGTTCTGACTCTGTTTTAAAGTCTATTCTCTGAGCTACAGCGAGCCAGTATAGTGACTTCAGAACAGGGGTGATGTGCTCTATTTCCCTAGTTTTAGTGAGGACGTGAGCAGCAGCATTCTGGATAAGCTGTCTGTCTGACTTTTTAGGCAGACCTGAGACCTGAGTTCCCTGCTAAACCCCAGTTTAGCAACCTTGTTGCTGCTATTTCAAATGCTTCAAATTTAAATTATTTAACTTGCCTTCTAATTCCTCTACATAGAAAGGATTTCTGCGTCTGGTTTACGTTTTTAAATCTGGTGACTATCTGATTGCACAAACTATAAATCATCACTACATCACTCCCTCGACCTGCTAAGTTGGCTTGCCCCTAAATAAGTTGGCCAACGCAGGCCTGTGAGTACCTTGGTTTTTGGGTGAGTGGCATAGTAGAATTAGGCTGATTTCTACCCCCCTCCGGGGTAGATCAGTTCTTTCACATAACACATTGAGACAATGAAAAAGATGCCTTAATCCCACCTTAAATTGTTTTGCTTGCATCAACTTTTGCTCTGTTGGTCCAGAGTCCACCTCTAGCTTGAGTTGTCTGGCTTCCGATAGAATATGACCCAATTTTGTGTTGCTGGTGAAAAGATAGATAGACAGATAGATGGTTGCACTATGGTTGGAGCTTTTTAGGGAACTGAAGGCTTGTAATGGCAGAAATCGCTCTCAATGGATGCATCTAAAAGTTTTCTAAAAGTAGTGATCAAGGACTGGAGTTGGGCTCCCTGTGCCCTACCACATTGCTCCATGACAACACCCAAAAAACATGTAACTGTGTAATTGTGGGTTTTGACCCAGCAGAAGGATCAGTGTTATTTCCAGCTTCCCTTAGCCACGTAAAGTATCAGGTTATTGAACCCCAAGTTGTCCTCCATTTTGCACACTGGTTTATAAATGTGTAGCGCTTGTGTGTGGGGGTAGGTAAATGCCACCTGTATGTGGTAATGTTGTGGCCTTTGGGAGAGGCTTTTGATGAGTTCCAATGAGTGCAGGAGAATCTAATAGCCCTTTTCCATTGCAAAGAACCGAGAGCCTGTTCGGAGCTGGAGCTGGGGCTGGTGCTGGAGCCAGAGCTTTCACAAAACCTCCTTCGTTTTCCATAACAAGGAGCCAACTTGGAGCCACCGTGAGCTACGGCGCTGCGTCATCGAAGCGTCACTTCAGAAATCGCTCGCCAGAAATAAAGCAGATACAGGAGAAGAAAAACCATAACAAAAAAGATGGATGACCTCGTCAGAGTGCAGATGCTAATCGTCGCTTTACAAGCATTTGTTGCGATACAGCGGCAAAAGGCATCGCTGCTGCAGTTACTGTCGACAAGGCAACGTCCTCCTGCTACCACTGCTGCTTAGTCTTGATGCTATCCATGTTTTCAACAACAACAAAAAAAAAACATTCCCAGCAGTCGGGATTTAAATATGGCGGTCCTCTATTGTGTAGGGTGTAAATTCCTCCCCCTTCCCCCATGACGTAGTGAGTGCTTGGATAGCTCCGCTTTGGCCCCCCACAAGAGTGGTGCCAGAGTAGCACCCGTTTCTGGCTCTCGGAGCTGGTGCTCACGGGAATCGAAAACGAAAACGCCGGAGCTTAGTCAGCACGGGAGCCACGGGAGCTTCAGCTCCGCCTCAGTGGAAAAGGGCTATAAGAGACATGGAAAACTGCAGGAACATACCTATTTGGCAAGTACAACGAATGTAGCAGCTGCATGAATTCCTTGCCAATGAAGGAAGTTTTCCAAATGTAATGTGATCCAACTACATTCTGATAGGTAGACTCTTTAAACAGTGAAAAATGTGAAGGCCGTCCGTCAATTTGACAGATTAGTATTCGCACCTCTGACCACTTGGTGCAAATGCGCAAATGCAAATGAGTACAGTTAACTAAAAAGGATTCCCATGAGAGCATCTGAGCATCATCCGTGATGGAAATATTTAAAGTAATGTGAATTAATTTATTATTTACATGCTAGTTAATTCATCTAGGGAATATTTCACGTAGAAGATCATCAGTGTTTAAACAGACGTGTGTGAGGAGCAGATTTGATTAGGAGAACCTCTGACCTAGTTCCCTTTAGCTTTGCAGTGTAAGGTGGTGTTTTGTTAACCTTGGGGGACTAGACATCAGACAGGGTGTGAGGAATAATATTGAATCCCTTTGAGGCATTAGGCTTGAGGAATGGAAGGGTGCGGAAGACTTTGAGCTTTGCCCAGCTTGGGCACCTGTATGATTCTGGCCTCATCTTTAATGAAATACAAGAAAACGCCTATTGGGACAGAAGCTTCATCCTTATTTAAAGCAAGAAGATACTTACTTCCACATCACATCTCAGAAACCCCCACTAGAAGTTTTCTGTCCGAGGCAAAAATCCAAAGCCTCATGAACATAACCTCTGAAGTAACCCCACTATTTGATTATTCACAAGTGGGTGCGCATGCCAGCAGGAGGAGGTTGTGAGAGTGTGCCTTCACAGGTAACAGCAGATGAACTGTTCTTATTTTAAGTGGTATTAAATTTGATGTTTTAAATGTAGTTCTCTGTTAAACTTGTTCGGATTGAATATTATTTAAAATTAATTCAAAAATAAATACCATTGAATATGTTATCATTTTTTTAAAATGACCGGTAAAAATTCAATTCAATTCAATTCAGTTTATTTATAAAGCGCCAGTTCACAACAGATGTCATCTCAAGGGACTTAACAAGAAGTCATTTCAATAAATTTCTACAAACATTCCAATCAGTTAAAAAGTTTCCTATTTAAGGAATCCCAGCAGATTGCGTCAGTCATTGGCGTGAGGTTGGGCCCCGTTGATGCAGACTTTCCAACCACAGCAATCCTTCAGCAATCCCTCATACTGAGCAAGCATGTAGCGACGGTGGAGAGGAAAAACTCCCCTTTAACAGGAAGAAACCTCCAACAGAACCAGGCTCAGTAGGAGCGGCCATCTGCCACGACCGTCTGGGGGTTTGAGAAGACAGAGCAGAGACACAGAAGGAACAGAAGATCTGATATAAGAGAACTTTCTATGTTACAGAAAGTAAAAAGTTAATAACAAGACACAGTGGATGTTCAGTTACTGGGAGCATCATCCCAGTCGATGCCCCCCGTCCAACAGGGCATTGCAGCCAAGCAGGATACCAGAACAGGTATATCTTCTATGGAGAGAAAAACACTGAGAGAAAACAAAGTTAACAGTCGAAATAACATTCTACTTTTAGAAATCCTAGGAACTACAAGTAAACCTGCAGTCTGAGAGCGAAGTGCTCTGTTGGGAACATATGAAACAATTAGATCTCTGATGTATGATGGAACTTGATTATTAAGGGCTTTGTATGTAAGAAGAAGGATCTTAAATTCTATTCTGGATTTAATAGGGAGCCAATGAAGGGAAGCTAAAACAGGAGAAATGTGATCTCTCTTTTTAATATTCATCAGAGCTCTTGCTGCCGCATTTTGGATCAACTGAAGGCTTTTAATGGCATTTTTTGGACTACCTGATAGTAAAGAATTACAGTAGTCCAGCCTTGAGGTAACAAATGCATGGACTAGTTTCTCAGCATCACTCCTGGACAGGATGTTTCTAATTTTAGAATATTCCGGAGGTGAAAGAAAGAAATCCTAGAAACCTGTTTAATATGGGATTTAAATGTCAAGTCTCGGTCAAAAATAACGCCGAGGTTCTTTACATTACTGGGGGCCAATTTAATGCCATCCAGATGAAGTGATTGACTAATCAGTTTCTTTTTTAGAACATCTGGTCCAAAGACAGCAACTTCTGTCTTGTTAGAATTTAAAAGCAAAAAGTTTAGATTCATCCATGTTTTTATGTCTTCCAGACATGCCTGTAATCTACCTAACTGACTGGGTTCATCAGGATTTATGGATAAATATAGTTGTGTATCATCTGCATAGCTGTGGAAATTTATCCCATGCTTTCTAATGATTCTACCAATTGGGAGCATATATATGGTGAAAAGAATTGGTCCAAGCACAGAACCCTGTGGAACTCCACAAGTAACCCTTGAGAGTGAAGAAGATTGATAATTTAGATGAACAAATTGGAATCTGTTAGACAAATGTGATTTAAACCAGCCTAGTGCTGTTCCTTTGATCCCTGCAACATGTTCAAGCCTTTCTAAGAGAATATTATGATCGACTGTGTCAAAAGCAGCACTGAGATCTAACAAAACCAGAACAGACACAAGTCCATTATCTGAGGCCATGAGAATATCATTAGTAACCTTCACCAGTGCTGTTTCAGTGCTATGATGAGCTCTAAAACCTGACAGAAACTCTTCAAACAGCTCGTTACTGTTTAGATGCTCACAGACTTGATTAGCAACAATTTTCTCAAGGATTTTGGATAAGAATAAATTATGACCAGATTTTCTTGACCCCATCAGTCAAATTGATGGACAACAAACATATCTAGCGTGACCTCTGGTCTGCACGCCGAAAAAGTTTGAATTTAAGTAATTTCCCATGTTTCCATTCTGCTTCCAGATCTCTGAACTATGGAGGAATAGGAGCTATCATCGGCCATGAGCTGACGCACGGTTATGATGACTGGGGTAAGAATGACAACCTCTCTGCTCATGTTCTGTTACATAAACATCTTGTATTTAAATTTTTTTAAACATTTTGATTCATCTTCACAGTGTGATTCTTTATTATTTATTTATAACTTTTGATCACAGTCAAAACTATGGCTCTACCAGATTGCTCATCTCATATATTATATAAAAAACAAGTGGACAACATAAATCTGAAGATGGAGGACTTCATGCTTAATTGGAAGATAAAGAGATTTAGTCTAGAAACAAAGTGATGGGAACTCGCAGTATAATCTGCTCTTGCGACTCCCCAAAAGTGGAGCAATAGCATGTCTGGCAGTTCTTTGACTGTGAAGAAAAGTTATAGAATATTTGTTGACTTCATTCTGACATTCACCATCCCCCTGCACTTTTGCCCTTCATCTTAGTGATGCAATGGTTCATGTCCCTAGGGGGCCAGTACGACCGCTATGGAAACCTCAAACAGTGGTGGACTCAGGAGTCCTACAGAAAGTTCCAGAGGAAGGCCGAATGCATCGTCAAGCTCTACGATAACTTCACTGTGTACAACCAGAAGGTGGGCTTTAACCCACACACCACAAGTAACACTGACTGAAAATGTATTCGTTTCTATAATATGATAGAGATGATAGTTGTATACATACCTATCGCTGTAATATATTGATTCTGTTCATTAAAATCCTTTCTAATTTCTTCTGTTACTCTTGGTGAGCTTTGCTGAGAAAGCAGGTATGCCCCGTTAAATGGGAGCCGGCAGCTCTCCCAACATATGGTTAAAACTTGCAATACGACCAGGAACCACTGGTCCGAGTGTCCCGGTTCTGACTGCTCTGCTTTTCATCACATTCATTTTCTTTAGGTTAGAGTTAATATTTGTCTTGGTATCGTGGCCAATGCTTTTGGCAGTGACAAAATTTTGTTTTGTGGCCTTGGTATTTTTAGATTTTTCAGTGTTTCGGATGATAAAAAGCTCAATTTCAGAATGTTTAAAGTAGAACTGTCAAACATTTTTAAAATTTTAATCTAATAATCACAGGGTAGATGTGAATTAATCACAATTAATTGCAATTAATTAACATTCCTAAATAGGACTGAAAAAGTACAATTTTCAGTGTAAATAAAGGACTTGGCCCTTTTTACCTATTCATCTTTTAGCCATTTGCTAAGGCAAACTGACTGGTTAACATTTTCTGAATGTAAAGTTGATCGTTTCTTATTAATTTTGGACAACCCTGAGCTTCCTCTTCATGGGACTATATCTTACAACAACAGTGTCTTCAGTCAGAGGCTTTAACGTGTCGCTGCAACACAGCCTGCTACAGGAGATCCTGCCTCCACAGCCATCTGAATCTACAATGCCTCCTTGAAGAATTAAATAGTATGAGCTACAACAACGCTTAACCTCCCTCTGTGATCAATAAAGCGTTTTTGAATTAATTTTTTTTCTGAACAATAGAGTTGTGTTGTGTTTATCTACACCGCGATGCGTGCGCAAATGGTTTGACACAGAACCTTTACATTACTCTCTGGTACCCAGTGTTATTTGCACTTATCTTGCAGCTTTAGTGTTGGTTAGCTAGTTGTTAGCTCATTTGCTAGCCAAGGCTTGCCTGATTTGAAGTTATTGCTGCAGCTTGTTGCATTTTTTTATTATTCCTCGTCACTTTTTGTCATTTTTAATCATTTTAATCCCTTTTGTGCTGTGACACGATGTTTGTTCCATCATGTTGAAAAATATACCGACCATCACCAAATTGTGCCTTCATTGCTGCATTGATTCTCACTTTAAGAATTGATCTAATCTGCTGGTTTCCACAGATAGACAGCTTTTTGCTAATTACAATTTTATGATTAGCTAAATTCAGCTGTATTTCATTACGTGAAATGTATTTAAACTGAATCAGATTGATCTGACACAGTTCACATTGAATTGGATTCCCCATGAACTGAGCCTGTTTGTCATGTACAGAGCCTTATGATGAAGAGTATTGTTGTGAATAGGAAAAATTGGGTTGAGTTGAACTGAATTGAAATATTCATGGAAGTGTTCATGTGGAGAATTGGGATGAAACCTGAATGAGAAGCAGCTACACATATGGGTTGTACTGTGTTTAGATGCATCTCTGTCGGAACAAGACTAAATGTACCATTCACCTGTTGATTAAAAAATGAATAATTATTCAAATATCATTCAGAAGAAGGATTCATCCGATGAAATAACTATTACTGTCCACTCTTGGTATTCTCATGGTTTTAGTCTATTCTTGATGTTTTACCTGGACCAATGTGGCTTATTTGCTGCCCTTCTTGTAAACAACACCGTCGTCCAAAGGTCTTCATTTCAACGTGCATGCAGATGCATTCACACTAACCTGCTGCCAGTGTTGAGCAAGCTCTGCTCTGGTGGAAACACACTGTTGTGATGGGGTCCTCTAGAAGAGATGGTTCTGAACTTCTCTTCACTGGAGCTCCACTTCTCAACGTGACGTTTCTGATGATCTGTCAGACTGGTCTATCAACCATTTTCATGTAAAGCGATTAAGGCTTAACAGCTTTCTTTAATGGTAGCTAATGCTGACAGCCATCTTTATCATCAGCTGCTTATTCCTACGTAGGAATGTCTGCAGTTATCAATCTGTGAGAGTGAGTGTAGGCCAGGGGTGTCAAACCTCCAGTCCTCGAGGGCCGGTGTCCTGCAACCTTTAGATATGTTCCCGGTCCAACACACCTGAATCAAATGTTTAAATCGCCTCCTCAGCAGACAGATAGGTTCTATGGAGTCCTGTTGATTACCTAATTATTTGATTCAGGAGTGTTGAAACAGAGACATGTCTAAAAGTTGCAAGACACTGGTTCTTGAAGATTGGACCTGTGGTGTGGGCCATGAGCAGACCTGGGATTTAAACCCATGATCTTCTTGCTGCTAGGCAACAGTGCTGCTCCATTGCTAACAGCAAGATGACACCGATGATGCTTTGAGCACATCTGTGCTTTTTATAGCAATCAGCAGTCGGTTGAATAGACTGATGAACTGATTTCACCTGGACAGGTTAATTTGTATTAATGATTCAACTGAGGTCAACTGATTGTTTTATGCCTGGGAAAAGTGGGGTTTTGTTAAAAAAGAAATGCTTCTTTAAAATTTCTGACTTAAAATTCTTTGCATTGCTTTTATTATATCTGATCAAACTACACAATAATCTAAAACGACGTGCAAAATTGGCAAAACAACACTGGTGTCACTGCTAAACATTTTAGCCACGACTCCATAAAGCCAAAACTAGCAGGTGTTAGCTTTGGTAACAAAACAGGACATGGCTCCTGGAGATCACGATATCTGTCCAAAAACTAATATGTAGACACTTATTAAACCAGCATTGCCCCATTTATTATGTCTTTTTAAAATGACAAAGTCAAAATAAATCAAAACAAATGTGGGCTGTTTCATCCTGCTTCCAGTTGGAGCTAAGTCAATTTGACTCCATGGTACACAACATGCAGATATGACATGTAGAGTCAAAGTGACCTTTGACATGAGTCATACTACATTATAAAAAAATTGCAAACTCTACTGGAGCACTTAGCAGTGTTTTGGAACATGCGTCTCCTGGTCAGAGTGAACTAGATATGGCAGTCCTACCAAAAAGCTTTTTACTGTTTCTTAATCTCTCTTTCTGTGTGTGTAGGTGAATGGCCGCCTGACATTAGGGGAGAACATAGCCGACATGGGAGGACTAAAATTATCGTACTATGTAAGTTTAAAAAAAACATTGCAGTTACAGTTGGATTTTTTTTGTTCCCCCATAGCTTTATAAAATACAAATATTTCCATGTATGCTTTCTGAATATTTATTAAATCCTTTGATTGGCTTGAATCATTCTTTGAAAACCAGCCTACTTTGTTTCTTTAAATGAGAAAAGGCTGAACTGCACTAGACTCAAGTAAAAAGATCAGATTTATTTGAATTTCATTCCTTCAATATTTGAGTTTCCTTTGAAAGAAAAAAGTGGATGCTTTATAATTTACTTAGAATATCAAGTCTCCACTGAACTGAAGAGTATTTAATGCGGGCAAATACAAAAGTTCATCTTTCTACAGTTACATAATTAACATACAATGGAGTGAAGAAGTATTAATACCTCTTTTTCATATTTTGTCCCCTTAACATAATAAACTTGTATGTATTTCATTGGGATTTTTATATGACAGAACAACACAAAGTTGCACATAATTGTGAGGAAAATACAGATATTTCAGAAGAATGGGGTGCATTTTTATTCATGTCGGATGGGAGACTCTGTTGCCCGGACAACTCATGGTCGTGCTCTCTACGAATCTGGCCTTTAAGTTAGAGTGGTAAGAAGAAAGCCATAGTTGGGGGGGGGGGGGGCATTACAATTCCTATTAGCAGTTTTTTAAAAGCCACATGGATGAACATGTGGGTGTTGAATACAAATACATGCCACACTTTTCGGTTTTTTATCTACAATTCTGCACTACTTTGTGAAGGTATATCACATAAAATCCCAATAAAATAAATGTGCATGTATTTTGTAGCATGCCTTAACGTGAAACACCTGGCTTGGAAGACACTATAAGCGCATTTCCACTATCGGAACTTCAGGGTAATTTGACAGGACTTTCCTCATTGGCTTAAATCTGTCGGACAGCTTCTCTCAGCCTCTGTGTCCCCATACAAAAGTGGTGCTTTAAGGAGTTAGTTAAGACGTCCACATATCACGACTCTCTCGGCAGTGAGCAGCGTCAGTGATCAGATCTTTTTCTGACAAGTTAAATCTGTTGGCCAGCTCCTCTCAGCCTCTGTGTCCCCATACAAAAGTGGTGCTTTAAGGAGTTAGTTAAGACATCCGCATATCACGACCATTTCAGCAGCGAGTAGCGTCACTGATCAGAGTCAAAACGTGCCCACAGCAGCAGAAATAACAAGAGATCCACATGGACGAAGCAGGGACTGTTGCTGCGTTTCTGTTTGCTGTTAATATAAACTGTTTCACCAGTAACTTTTCTTATTTTTGCAAATCCGGTTGTTTGGCAACGTCTGCTCATTTCCCTTTGAATTACAACAACGGCCAGATGAAGTGGAGACACGCGCATATTGAGAAGGTCCGGTCAAACTACCCTCAAGTTCCGATAGTGGAAACGCGCCTTATGACCTAATAAATAGGCTACAGTAAATATATCTGTTTTCTGATTTTGCTTTGTAAAATGAGAAACATTTTAACATCTAAGTTGAAGGTTGTTTATCCCTTGACTTTTCCTTGCAGGCATACCAGAAATGGGTGAGGGAACATGGTCCAGAGAGGCCCCTCCCTGGCTTAAAATACACCCACGAACAGCTGCTCTTCATATCCTTTGCACAGGTACAGACGCTTCTCTAAAGAATCTGCAGCTTTATTTTTTTCTTAGCATTTGCATATCAAATCATATCGGGTGCCACTTTCAGCTGGAGCTAGAGGGTAGAGGGCAGGTTGGAGGTGTCGCATACCAGCATCAGCTGATAGAAGCATTAAGTATCAAAGGGATCAAATCAGCAGTCTTGATGAGAACACAGTGTCTCCAAGCACTAGACCCCCCTTGATCCTTCCGAGTATTACGAGTCATCATTGAAATTCAATGGTTTCATTGAAATTCATGGCTTAATGTGACCAAGGCGGAATCTGGAAACACTTAGGAATGCAACGTGGTGTGTTTAAGCTCATTTTTTTAAAACTCCTGCCCTGGGGGAAGTGTTATGAAAATCAGGAATATGTGCTTACATTCATTTCAAATGTCATACGCAAGTGAGAATAAACCGCTTGAGGCAAAGCAATCACCTCGACCATAATGAATGCGGCCCTCCAACCTGCACAGCAGGTCGACACACGTGCCTCTCACACATAACGACTTATTAGGTCTAACTGTTAAGACAAAATAAGTTAAGAGAAATGTGCTCACCATAGCACAGGAACTTCGAAAGTATTCATCACAAACAAATTTTTCTCAGTTCACTTTGTTGCCACCTCCATAAAAAAATCCAAATCACAAAGTTACTTAGTGAAACAGAGAAAAGCTATATTGGACTCCATTTCCTGTCAACAGTCCTGCTGGCTCTATACAGAGGAAGACAGATGTATTAGTCTGGAATTTTTTTTTTTTTTTTTTTACACCACCATAACCCTACTCTGAACAATTTCTAAAGAAGACTTAGCTTTGGGTGCAACATTAGTTTTTTAACAAAGTGGCATTGGTTTCCCTAAGAATCCCTTTAATGTAAGTATAAATGTAAGAGAAGTATTGTTTGAATTTACAAATTCCCTATTTTAGGTTGATCAGAGATCTGAGATCAGAGTAGGAACCACTGTTTAGTAATCAGTGACGTCCCGTTTCTCTGGGGTATAACTATGTTGTGACACAGAGAGCCATTTCTTTCAGCTACTGATCGCTAGACTGGACAAACACCCTTATTTAGCTTGCCACCTTTCGCAACATGTAGTAAAGGCATGAAGTTATCAAAACTCAACTGGGTGAGTGAGTAGAATAGAATAGAATAGAACCCTCCTTTTGTATCCCACAGAGGGGAAATTCCGTGTTTAGAGGAGACTAAAGGTAACTTTTTAAGCATCAAACTGTCATGAGGCATGTTGGTGAGGACGCCGAATGTAGAGCCGACGACCAGGATGATGAAACAGGGTATATGCAGGGATCACCTTTTCAGGACTTTTTTAAGACCTTCAAAAATAAAATTAAGACTTAATTGCAATGCACTGATAAACTATTAATCAGTCTTATTTTGTGTCCATTTTGCAAATAAAACTTTAACCAAAGGCTAAGTTGATCAAAATTTAACCAGGTAATGAGGGACCGTCGTTAGAGTTCAGCGACTGCTGGTTGACCGCTGTGTGTAAACACCAAATGACCTCTTCCTGCTGCATTGGTGTGCCTGCTAGCGCCACTCAGAGGTCAGACGCGGCAGACGACGGAGCCGAAGTCGTTGCTGTGGAGGTGGTTGGGGTGGGGAGTGGTATACTCACAGGTGTTTAATGTGCAACAGTTACTACTGTGCCCGCTATCACAGTAGCAGCTTTAGAACAAAAACTGGTGATTGATCACTGCAGATGTTCACGGCGGTTGTTTTTGAGGCTAGCTCCATTGATGGGAGATTTGATTGCGATGATGCCCATTGACACTAATCTTTTTGCAAAACGCACAGTAAGCCAACATATTGTTTTTTAATTGTGGGAGACTTCTTAGCATCTACGACGTCATGAACTCTTTGAGATATCATCAGACTATACTTTTTTTTTTTAAACTGCTGGATTCTATCAGGCATCCAAAAAATTGCTGTCATTGGATCCTCAACAAAGAAGTGGTTCAGTAAAAACAAAATCGACCTTCTCCAAAAGCCATCTCAGTCTTCTGAGCTAAATCCTGTAGTAAACCTATAGAGTGAGCAGAAGAGAAGTGAATAGAAGAGAGGAGCGGAAGTCTGGACAATCTAGAGAGATTGTGCAAATCCCTTCTCCCTCTATGCTCCAACCTTGTGAAAAATCTAAAGGAAAAGACTAAGTGCTGTGCTGTTGGCTAAAGTAAGCTGAGCATTAAACCTTTTTCAGTGTGAGATCATGCGTCTGTGCTAAAAGTTAATTTATCGTAAGGCTGTTTACCCAACTCTGCCAAATGGAACAGCAAATGTGTTGACATGTGAACATACTGATTTCAGTCACTATTTTCTAAAGGTAGAAGCTCTTTAGCGTCCAGTAATTACTACTGTGCAGCATGCAGTATTTGACGGGGGGGGTGAAAGAGCCTTTTGCTTTTGTAGTGTTTCCTTTGATTTGTTTTATTTGCCGTGCCGGAGCAAGTGACGAACTTTTGGAGATTTCGGGATACTTTCGAGATAAGAACATTTCCATGAATGCTTTGGATTGTCTTTGTGTCTCTGCAGTGGAGGAGTTTGAGGTGTCACATGCAACACCAGAACAATCCAGCTACCAAAACAGCAGATGTGAAGGCTCTCAGACTTCACATCTGTGGATTTCTTTCTAACACGGCACATGAAGATCTAGTGCAGAGATGGTGTAAACTTTCTCTCGGTTGTTTCCTGCTTTGCAATCATTTCTTGAAGGTTTTTGCAATTACACAAACGACTTTAACACTTTCCGTCAAACTTTTTTACACTTTTCCACATTATCCGAAAGTATCATTAAAATCTTTTTTTTTAAAGGCTTTTATTTGTAAATCTATTAAATTCATGCAAACCTCTCTGACTGTCTGGATGTCAACTTCTGGACCAAATCCTGACTTAATGTGATCCATTTTTCTCCTAGTAGTGGTTAAAGTTAATCACCATTTGTTGCCTTTGGCTTATCCGCCAGCTCCTTCAAGTACTGACTAAAAATTCCCCGAGCGGTAGGATATGGGGGCTTTTTTTTTGGCTGTGGGTCTGAAATTAGTTTCTCATCACTGTACTTCGTCGTGATGGAAGATGCTCAACATAATCGCCAAATTGTTTCTGGATTGTGTGGAGTGGGCCCAGACTGCCCTGCAGGGCATTTTGGGCCCTATCTTCATTCACAGCAGCGTTCTGGGGCAGAGTTTTGAGGAAGACTCATGCGTTGGATCAGGCTGCTTCGTGTGTGAAGGCTGCTCTCGCATTTTCTTTAAATGCACCTTTCCTCTGCTGTCCATTCTTCTACTTCCTGCAGAGTTTCAATCTGACCTGGATGTTTCGTTTGGTTATTCTACGCAAAGGAAGCAATGGGTTAATTTTGAATCTAACCACTCTGCATGCGTGACCTCCAAAACCTTTGGCTATGTTTGATCACCTCTCTCGTAAAGTTCTTAGTTTTGTCCTGCCTTTAAAAACATTGTTCCCCATCTCCTGGTTGCACATTTGCTCAGCAGAACTGATGCTTAAAAAGCAGACAAATTTATCCCAAATGCAGCAAAGCTTTTAAAAACGCCATGAAAATGGTGATTTAATAAAAGGCGGAGCAGAAAATACCAAGTAAAGCACAAAGTGACCAGAACTACTGCTGCAGGGGCCACCAGCACAGCTCCTGTTCTTTATTCTGATTTGTTGTTATATTTTTCTTATAAGGTCAATGCAACAAAACTACCATGAAAAAAAAACAACTAAAAGAGCAGAGAATTTCTTGCAGTGTCCCCGATTGTATATCAGATTCTTTTTACAGCTTTTCCTTATCAGTTCTGTTCCAGCTTGCAGCTTTTGATATGTATTTTTATTTTTAATGACCACAGTTAAACATGTAGAAAAGATTAAAAGAAATATAGTTAGCACTGTGGAAATGGTAAATGGACTGAACTTATATAGCACTTTTCTCCTCAAGCTGACCGCTCAAAGTGCTTTTCACTGGAGCCACATTAACCCAAGTGACTTGCCAAAAATCTGTAGTAATCAAGTGATTTATACTTTCACTACAGTATGTGTAGGTTTTCCAGCTCCAGAATAAAATAAGAACTTCAAACCCCTGTTGTGTTGTTGTTGGTTTTTCTTTCAGAACTGGTGTATGAAGAGAAGGTCTCAGTCCATCTATCTGCAGCTGCTCACTGACAAGCATGCACCAGAGCACTACAGGTGACACGTGTTTATTCAACCTTGTGTTTTGAAAAATAATTCCATTAAAAAGTAGTCATGAACATTGTGACATTTTACACATTCCACATCTCCTTGAACCTTTTTGTCTGTTTGCCTAACCTGCAGGGTGCTTGGCAGCGTTTCCCAGTTTGACGAGTTTTCCCGTGTTTTCCACTGTCCCAAGGGTTCTCCGATGAACCCTTTGGAAAAATGCTCTGTTTGGTGACCCCGATGACCCTCAGTTTTCAAGCTCCAAGCAAAACTCCCCTTTTCTTCAAACGCATCACACACTCCCAACGCTCATCGGGGAGGACACAGAGTGTACACACCCCCGCACATGGATCCACATTGACCAGTGCATTCCCAAGTCATGCACTGGTCAAACCAAGCATGGGTCACGTGACTGTTGCTTGTGTACATATGTCATGTGATTCTATATATTTTTCTATGTTTAAATTTATTTTGAAATCATCTATTTTTCTATTTAGCAGATATCTCATAGATTATGTCTAGGATTCATAGAATTTTGTTTCTAATTAGGCATCATGTTTTCTTGTTTTTTGTTCCCTTAAAAAGACTTATTTCATGTGAAATTAAAAAATGGCCAATCTAGGGGGAATATAAATTCATGGTATCGTTGTGGCAGCCAAGCAGTCAGGAAGTGTCCGTCTGCAGGCATCACCCTCAAGTCCACCACCGTTTCCAGTTCATAAATTGTTTGTTCTCAAGCCCTGACACTAGACCTAAAAGTAACCTTGCTGCAGCTAAATTCGTATTTGTATTATCCCCCAAAAAGCCGCATATTTACAGACACTAAGTAAAAAGATGCACAAACCTTTTTTTTTTCTCACTGTGTGATATTAGATCTGACTGAACTTTGCCTATTTTAAATCAGCAAGGATTGACAAATGTATTTCTGTTTACTACATGCCAGAGATTAAATGACCTTGAAGAGACCCGGATGATGTTGTCATGTGAGTTAGATTTAGGCACACGTGTTGGATGTACTTTAGGACAGCTCATCAAACATGCAGCTTTCTTGTGTGACATCATGGAAAAATCAAAAGAAATCAAGATAGCCATCCCGAAGTCTGGTTCATACTTAGTTACAATTGCTAGATCACTGAAGGTGCCACCTTCATTATATGGAAGTAGAAACATTATGGGAATATCCAGCCACCATAGTGTTCAGGTTAGGAGAGGGGTGAAATGTTTCTGTCGACCCAATCACAATAGCAAAGTACAGTTGTGAAGTTGTAAAGATGTTGACTGAAGCTGGTAGGATAGTCATTATCTTTTTTGACATGAGTCGTGTAGCAACATAGCTAAAGCCCCCTGAAAGAGGAAGAAACCATTATTCCAGAAGCAACATAAAAACCCAGAGTAGGCTACAGTTTGCAAATGCATGGAAGGACAAACATCTTAGTGTTTGAAGACATGTCCTGCGATCTGATGGAACTGTGTACCACAGAGGTGGCAGCATCATGTTGTGTGTATTACGGGACATGTGCACGTCACAAAATCGATAGCAGTATGCGGAAAGAACATTGTATGTAAATAGTAAAGCAACATCAAGAGAGATCAACCAGGAAGTTAAAGTTTTGGGTGGAAATGAGTCTTTCAAATTGACAATGACCCTGAGAATACTCCCAACTTAGTTGCAAATTAGCTTAAGGACAACTAAGTTAAAGTTTTAGAGTGGCCATCAGAGAGCCCTGATCTCAGGGGGATTTGCAGGCAGAGTTGAAAAGGCAAAAAAAAAAAAAAAAAAAGTCCTACAAACCTGATTCAGATACACCAGGTCTGTCAGGAGAAAAGGGGTAAAATTTCAGCAAACTATTGTGAGAAGCTTGTGGAAAGAAAACCCAGCCCAACTAACACAGCTTGAAGGCAATTCGATAAAATACTAAACAAATAAAGTAAATTTGAAGAAAGTTAATTGGGGGGGAAAAAAACTACAAAAACAAACAAAGAAGTATTATCCTGGCAATTAGCATATAGAAATAAGAATTCTGGTCGTTGTAACTGATCTAAGCAGGAAAAAAAAAAGTTTAGTCTCATTTAATGTCTCATTTAATGACAGTAAGAAAAAAAATGTTTTTTACATTTACATGCTAATATCCGTATTTAGTCATGAACTTATAAACTTTGAACAGATTTTTTTTCTTTCCAACACAGCTATTGGAAATGTTCTAATGCGTGAACTCGGAGGCCTTTCAGACTGTAAGGCCATGTTAAGGGGTCGAGAACCTGCAGCTAATATATTCTAGAAAACATCAGCGCGTTCTCTCGCTCTGCTGTTGGAATTTTAATTTGTGTTGCGGCGCTGCCCTCTTGCGGCCGCGGAGAGCAACGGCCAGTGTTCCAACTCGTCTCCACTGATGTATTTAATGTTTGCCTGCGTTTGGTCTTACGTTACTGTGAGTGTTTGTACGGTTTTTAAAAAGCACTTGTTGACTCACGCCGAGTAAATTTTCCTCATGATTTGTAGCAACGCGCAGCACCAAAGAGAGAGAATACTTCTCTTCAGTCCACGCTGCCAAAACACAGGAAATCAAGAGCAGTGTTCTATGGAAGGTCCCATGTGTTACATGTAACTCACCATCACAGAAACCAACCAACAGCCTGTACAGTCATCTCCAACTGTAATTATGGAGAACCGTGCATTTGTACACAGTGTTACTTTTCTATGAAGAATTTGCTAATACAAAAACGAAGCGGAATCATTCGAATCTTTGTACAGCGGAGAAGTCTATATCTATCAGATGTGATGGTTGTTGGAAGTGAGTGCATGTTTCCATCCAGGGGTCGATTAACGTGGAGGATCACACATGCGCCTCAGTGTACAGCTGCTAACCCAAATGTGGCTGCTCTCTTTTCCTCTCTGTTGGTCTCTGTTTAATGTTCTAATAAAACATTTTTTTAAAACAAAGGATCACCGGCTGTGTCCAGGCGGTTAAATCATCTGTGCCAGTGTGTTTTCAGCCATGTTCTCGCAAGCTTGGGGTGATGTGAACTAACATCCACCTCTTCTACTCTGTCTCTGGTTTGGTTATGACACACAGAAACCCAGCAGAAATCGATACAACATAAGCTGTACAAACTAGAAGGTTGTTTTAGTCAACATGCAGAGCCTTTTCATATTTTGTGTCATTACAAAAGCAATGTTCAAGGTATTTTATTGATTTATGTTTCGGGCGGTTTTATTATCTTATGTGCTAGACCAACACAAAGGTGAGAATTCTGAAGCAGAAGGAAATAGAAAATGTATTTATTTGTATTCAGTCCCCCTTTAAAATTCACACCCTTAAATTAAATTCGGTTCAATTAAACGCACACCACAAAGCTGACCTTTAAGGAAGAGTAGTAATATTACTGAAAACTGACTGTGCACACAAGAAACACTGTAAAACATGGTGGTAGTATCAGTGTGCTTTTTTTTTTTTCAGCAGGGGCGGGAAAGCTGTGGAGAGCTGATAGGAAGATGGATAAAGCCACGTATTCTGGAAGACTTCAGACAGATGTGGAGGTTCTCCTTCCAGCTAGAAAACAATCCTAAACATACAGCCAGAGCTACAAAGAGATGGTTTAAATGAAATTGTGATCATGTGTTAGAATGGCGAAAGATCTGGACCTCAACCCAATTGAGGATCTGTGGCAAGACCTCAAAATGACCGCTCATAGATGCAAGATTTTACCAAAAGGTGGTTTTCAAAAAGTAATAACTCATTGGGGTTAAACCAAATGGTCACCAATCTTTGGATTTATTTTTTTTTTCTGTAAAGGATTTCAAAAAACATTTAATTGTCCTTCCGCTTCACTGTTATGTGGTACTACATTGACGAGTAGTACCACATAAAATAACAACCTATGATAGATAAGATAAGGTAAGTTTATTATTGTAAAAAAAGCCTTACAATGAAATAGTCAGCGGAAGCACCCAAACGAAGAACAAGCAGTCGGTGTTACTCATCTTGTCCTGTACATACTGCACAGTTTGAGCTCCAAGGCTATCGAATAATCTGTCAAACTTTCAAAATGGACAATCAAAAGCCGTTTTAGCAGTTTGTCTCTTCTGATCTCATCTATGCCTGAAACAGGAACATCTGACAATTCCAGTGATTCCGCTTGTATGCTCTCCTGGAAGAAAACCCATTCTGTTCGAGTAAAGTTATCAGCGTACTCAATGAACACAACAAGTTAAGAGTAATTTCATAAACATGGACCTACCGTCACTGTAACATTTACCACCCCCCCAACCCTTGAAACCCAGGCTTTTCTGCGCTGGAGTATTTCAACTAAGCCAAAAACACAGAAGCGATGGATGGATGGATGGATGGATGGATGGATGGATGGATGGATGGAGAAACAGACAGATTCTGCTAATCAAACGCATTGATTGACTGATAATCAGTAAATGCCATCACTTTTAAAAAAGGATCAGGTTTTCAGATTTAGCATTCTGCAACATTTAGCTGTGTAAGTACAAAGAGTAACACATTACACCTACATCTGCAATAGTGTACCCTATTTTTAAATTCTTAGATTTTTAGACGTATTACTCCATGCCACATAAAACGTAGCTCTGCTTAATCAGTAAACAAAACAAAACGTGTGGTAAAAAAAAAAAAGGCTTTAGTCTTCCAGCCTCCGCTGATCCGTGCGCTGCGTCAGAAAGAAGAAGCAGCTCAGTCAGCACTATGGATTTTTATTGGGTTGTGTGGAGCCATGCATATTTACACTGATGCGTAAATCTCTCCGTAGATGATTTCCCACAAATAAGGGACCTGGTATAGAAGGGTTAGATTTGCAGAAGAGTGTTTGGCAATAGAATTTCTAGCTAAAGTCAGTTCTTTTCTTAACCAGGATATAACAGTTGTGCTGTTACCTTCTGCTTGTGTTAGAGTTGAAAGATGAGTGATTTCTGCTGGTTCTCCAGTGAGAAATGTGTACCTACAGGAGCCATGCTTTTCAGATCTTCTGGTAGGTGGGCAAGAAATTGAGATTTAGGAAGATGGTCAAACTACTGTTTTTTTGTTGTTGTCATTTTAAATCTAAAATTTCACATATTTCCTTAAAAAAATATAAGTATCCAAAAATGAAAGTTACCTTACACTCCCAGAGGCAGTGTAGCTTTATACAAAGTGGAAACGTGGAATAATGGTCAGACCTGATCCTAAATCTCTGTGACTCGACTGTATTTTAATGAAATGGATTGATTTGGAGGGAACTTGATTCTTTTTAAATGGTTATTAAATGGTGCTATATAATTAAAGGGAACTGAATTGAATTGGGGATTATCATGCGCCACTCTAACTCAGTAACAAATTTTAGCATAGATGATGTCTGGACTTAAGAACATCACTCTTAGTAGCTGGTTTTGCAGCAAAGTCAGATGATATTCAATTTTTTAAACATCCCAGGATATTTAGTTTTAGACAAGAAAGAAACGAGCAAAAAAAAACAACAAATTAATTGCAACCCATGTTATCTGAGAAACCTGCTGCTTTAACATGTGAATTCAGTCTTCTCTCCCACTGTTTTATGAGGATTCTTCTTTCCAAGGGAAAGAAGGATGATGTGTGTTCTCTCCGCTATCAAAAGGTAAAAATAAATAAACTAGCTCGAAATGCTAAAAATTTGGGAGCCAAAGCCAGGAAAACCCAGACAACAAAGGTCAAAAAGGCAGATGGATAAAAAGAAGCCAACAAACGGAGATCAACGCCAACCAACAATACAGCAAAAACTGGGCGACCACCCGTCGGGATGAGGCCTAGAGGTTGAGAACCAAACTGGCACAACACGTTGCAGATGTTTCTAAGAAGAAGAAGGCAGGGCCGCCATTGTTGTAATACAAAGTTGATGCATCTGCTAATAAAAGCCTAATAAAACACTTTCCACCAGAGCAAACAAGTCAAAGATCATGATCGTTTTGGGGTTGTTTTTTTTTATCATGATAAAACAATGGGGATACTCAAAGTAGAGCCAGCTTAATGGAAACCAACAATAAAAGGCGTCTCAGACTCTGCTAACCCTCATTCACCATCTACACACAATGCTATGGTCTAAGCTACATCGTCATCGACTGAAAAGGCACATGACCAATGAAAAAAGCTTGAGTTATATCATTTTCTTATGGAGCGCCGCCATTGGCTGGCTGCTACCACAGTACACCTGATGGGTTGTACTGGAAACTGAATTTCCCCCTTTGGGATTAATAAAGTATTCATTCATTCATTCATTCATTCATTCATTCATTTGTTCTAATGTGAAAAAGTGTATCGAATTCTAAGTCATTTTGATTTTCAGACTTCTAACCTATGTTATGAAGTTATTACTAGGATATATCTTTTTAGCATTGTGGAATTGATTAAGTTTTTACAATATAGTTATTGTAATGTGAAAGACATCTGTGTGAAAATATGTTTCAATGAGACATTACTATACGGATCAAACTTAAAGACGATGTTGTTTGCAGAGGTGGGTAGTAACTAGTCACGCTTACTTGAGTAACTCTTTGGACAAAATGTACTTTTAAGAGTAGTTTTGCTATGTTGTACTTTTTACTTCTACTTGAGTAATATTATTATGAAGTATCGCTACTCTTCCTTGAGTAAAAATTCTGGATAGTCTACCCACAGAATAAATTTACTGAATGAAGAGCAAAGATTTTTTTTAACCAAAAGGTACACCAGACAGACCCACAGCAACAGTCCATTAAAGGAGACCACCTGTTTCTACACAAGCTTCAGTTTTCTACGCTAATCTTCTGTCTGTTGAGCTTGTTGTTGAATTTGGAAGTCAAGTGGATCATAAACATCATAAATTGTCACAGTAAATACTTTCCACCTTGTTCTAAGAGATATTTATCTATTTATGTATCTTCTTCCCTCCATCAAGATTAGGCTGGAGTCTGAATCTCAGATTTTATTACAGCCAGTCTTTTACATGAGCCCGTCTGGGCCAACGCTTGAACTCTCTCACACACCAGCTCATGTCTGCCCTCTCTGCCAGCAGCTTCTGCCTTCAGTCCCCTGATGTTATGTCTTCATTGCAAGATTAACCAAAACACTCGTCACTGCTGAGCAGTCATGCAGTGAGATCGGTGCGGGTGAAAGGGCTCTTCCCCGGGTCTGACAAATAGGCATAACCTTAAAATGTTTCTGTAAAATTACCTACTGTAAGTATTGGTATAACATCGGAAATAAACGACATAGAAAAGTCTTTTTTCTGCTGAAAATTTGGTATGTAATTATCTTATTTATTTGTATCATTTTTTTTATTTTATTTTAGTCTTTAAAATACCAGAATTTGCCAATAACTTTATGTTTTTGTAAAACGTTAGATCAGACGTTACTCAACAGGCGACTCCATTTTACCAAATACTTTTTTACTCTTACTCGAGTAATATTTTTGGACAGCTACTTTTTAGTTTTACTTGAGTAAAAATATGTTGAACTTGTGCTACTTTTCCTTATGTACAATTTTTGGGTACTATACCCATGTCTGGTTGTTCTCACAGTTAATGCATAAGTAAATATTTGTATTTTTCTGCAGTGGCAATGTATACATTTAAAAACAAAATTATTATTGGTTCTGAAGGGCAGCTGTCAGTAACTCTGTGCTAATCATCATCCGCGGACCTTTACCGCCTCCCCGTGGTGAATTTAAGTAACTGCATAATGTCAAAGAGCAGATGTTTTCAGTTTCTGTTTCGGAGAAAAGTGACCAAAGACCGAACGAAGTCTGCCTTGTCATTTCAGGCTAATCTTTGCCACTCTGACCAACAGTCACCGGCTGTCGATGGAAAACACGGAGCCAACCCGAACCTGTGGAGCCTGGTAAGAACACCGAGTTCAAATGAAAACGTTGAGATTTTTTTTTTCTTTTTAAGTTTTGTTTTATTACCAGTGTACAAACATAAAATAGTCTTGGGTGGCGATATGAATGTTTGAGGTCTAGGTGGGTGGTGGGTAAAGTTTTAGTTTCAGAACAAATTTCACAGTTTGATCTGATCTCAGCCCAACATGAAGTTGGTAAATGTTTTAAAGGAGTTTCCTTGAAAAGAAAACAGGTGCAGAGAGAGAGACTGGTTTCACTTCAGTGTGGCCTAAGTTTGGCTTGACATCTTTAGAGGTGGTGGGTGTTGGGGTTTTCAACCCTTGGGTAAAAACGTCCTGCTTTGAAAAACTTGCAGGTTCTAAAAGTCCACACTCCACACTGTCATCCTTTATCCATGTCTTCCATCGGATTGTTTTTGCTGTTTTGTTTTGAAAGGGCAGCTGTCAGGTGTTGCTGATCAGATGGCCATTCATAACTGATCATCAGCAGATGGGAGAATCTATATAAAAGCTGCGTGTGGCAGCACGATGAGAAGCAAGGTCAAGGAAGGTCAAGGAAGGCCTGTAAGACCGTTTCCAGATAATCTGATAGTTCAACATTTCACAGCTGTAGGAAAGATTTAAAAAAGGCTCGTCCAGAAGGTCCGCCTCGCTGTAAACCCAGATTTATTGAGTTTACTAAAGATTTTGCGTGGAAATCCGTTCCCCTTTAGTCCCACTGTAGTTTTTAACGCATAAACGAAATGTATTAACTTGAACTGACATGGACAAGTCTCTACCAAAAATGATCAGATAACTTATTTTCTTTGCATCCCCCAAGTTGTCTTATGTAAGTCATATTAAGCTTAACTTACATACACGCTCAATTCAAATTAAAAAAATTACTTTTTCGATCCCAGAGGGAAAGTAAGTGTTGTTGTTGTTGTTGTAGCTCGTACTGTTTTAGTTCTTCAGCGAGTTGCTGTAGATGCTGTGGGCAGGATGGATCTCCTGTAGCGGTGTGTGTTACAGCGAAACTGAATAAGGCCCTGACTGAAGACACTCGTGTTGTTGTAGGATAGTCTCATGAAGAGAATGCTAAGGGTTGTCCAAAATATTCTTGATTTTATGACGAATCCTTCTTTGCATCATCTCCAGATGTTCCACAGTCGTCCCCAGAACAGAACCAGCCTGTTGAGCCTTTTTAAGTCCCTGGCTCTGATTTATCACTACTTATCTGTATTTGTTAATGTAAATAATAAGGTTTCTTCACATGTAAATTAAGTTTTTCTAAAAAAAATACTTTATACAAAAATTTATGAAGAAAATAAATAAAACATTCAAATGTTCTGATTTTTTTACATAATGCTGCAAGATAACATCCTGCAGTCTTGCAGTATTGCACAAACCCTGTCAAACGATGACATCAACACAGTTTACCACTTGACTTCATAAAAATGAACACAGGATTGACAGCATATCGTAGCAACATCCAGAACAGTTTAAGTTCGCCATGACCCAACGTGAGAAGAAGCTGTTCTAGGAGCTGCAACTTGAGCTTCATAGACTTTGGTTCGTGTAGATGGTGTGCACATGCAAGTCCAAAAAGAACCCACATAGAACTTGGCGGGTCCTGAAGGTTGTCGATCACAGTTTGTCCTTCGATGATGATCTTCAGAGGGGCTGGACTGAGACGCAGGGAAGATGATGACGCAGCACTTTCTGAATCGACCAGAAGGGATTCTGATCTGGGTGAGCTCTTGGGAGGAATTTTGGTTTGCCAGTCACCCCTGGGAAGGTTCACCACCGCTGCATGTCTCCTGTTCTTGGATTTCTTCATGTGTCGCCATTTAGGATCTTTCAACCTACTTCATCTTGTCAGACAGGTTCCATGATGGCTGGTGTAAATATTAAACTCAGAACTCCAAAAACGTGGTTAAATCACCGATTTTCCTTCCCACCTTTATAAATGAAATTATCATTGAAATGCTGAAGCCACACTGAAGAAAGAAAAGTCTAAGCTAAAAAAGACCAAGTTCTTGATTGTAGTGTTGCAAAAAATCTAATCTAATAAGTGAAATGTTAAATATAAATTGAATTGCAGAGGATCACAATGTTTTTATTTTTAATGTGCAAATTAGAGCTTCCTTTCAAACTTTTCACTTTACAGCAAAACTGTAGGGAAGGGAAACGAAGGTGTAGACAGAAGAGAAGACCAGACTAAAAATAATCATAAACACCTACCCAGAAAAACTAACACAGAAGAATAACTAAGAGTGATGAACCAATAACAGAGAAGCCCCAGAGAAATTCAAAGTAAAAACAGTAATGGATCTAACAGGAGGGAGAAGAGGAAAAAAACAGAACATAAGTATAAACTCTAGAAAGAAACTTAAATCAGAAAACAATCATCCCAAAGAGGAAAATAAAGCAAAGCAGAGCTGACAGATGTGATAAAGAAATGAACGAAAGATCAACCCAATAATAATAAAAGTAGTAGTGTCTACAGAACCTAACAAAGATAAGAAAGACTAATGCAAAATAAATAAGAAATTACCAGAAAACAAGAGAAACTCAGAGTACAGACACCTGAGGGGAAAAGCAGGAAAAGAGGAGAAAACATAGTGGAAGGAAAAAAACATACAAGCACTAAGTAGAAGGAAAATCAAATCACGAACACCTGATGATCCTAGCAGTAAAACGATAAGATAAACTGAATAAGGAAATGAAGTAACTGAAACTCAAAACACAAAAGGAACCTACCATTGTTCTGATTCCTCCAGCCTGTTGGTCAGAATGAAAGCTATTATTATATTCCAATCAGGAACAGAGTTAGCCTAACATAGCTGGGTCAAATCATCCAATTCAATAACTAAAAGCCACTCCTAAACACCTGCTTCTTCTCTGTTTAGCCACAAGGAGGTGGCAGAGGTCAACTTTGCTCTGCATGAGAGCCACTGCAAGCGATTTCTAAGCCTCTGTCCGGACTGTGATGAAGCTGTCCCCAGAGATCAGCTGAGCCAGCACAGAGAGGAGCAGCACAGTCAGGTGATTATCCACGCACAAACCACACCACACACCAAAAAAACTATTTTTCTCCCACATGTCAGGGAATGTTATATGGATTTTTCTCTGCAGACTGATTCATATTTTTTTTGTTATTAATTACCTTACTGTTTTTGTCCATCTGAAGGTGAAATGCTCCAAGTGCAACAAGAAGATAGAGCGCTGTCAACTCGAGGATCATGAGGTGAGTTCGTTTGAACTTCTAACAAGGTTAAGTACAAAGTCATGTGTGGCCACATCTCATATCTCAGCCTGGATGTTTTTGTTGTTGTTGATTTTTTTGTTTGTTTTTACTTTTGCTTGATTTGTTCAGATATATCCGGTCCTGCGTTTCTGGACAAAACCATTTCTAAGAAGTTGAGATGGAAGAAGCTTAGGGCCGGGAATGAGATGAAAATAGATGAAATTGCTACAAAAGGAAAATCCATAAAAAGATGGATCTTTCAGAAGTGATCATCTCAAATTTGACATGAAGCTTTTGGAAAGCCCTGACCTTGACTTACTGAAAATGTATGGACTTTGCTTAAAAGCCCAGTCAATGACTGAAATTTAACGAAGTTAAGTGAACAATAATAAAAAAATTTGTATATATATATATATATATATACACATACAGTATATAATGTCAGAATAGGGCTGAGCGAAATGGAAAAATATTCTTTCACAATAATGTTTTTCATAGCGGTCGATATTGATATAAATAGCGATATAAAACAAAGCAATATTTTTGTTAGTCTTTAACATTCCCTGGTACTATTTGAATATATCAGAAGGGTTTTTTTAAATCTAAAGTAGGGCTGTCAAAATTAACGCGTTAACGCAGGTCGATTGATTTGTAGAATTAACGCGATTAATGTTTTTAACGCAATTAACGTAAGCATAGAATGACCCGCCCTGTTTTTCCCACAGCTTAACCCACGCTGCATTCAGTGCTCACTCGTCAGGTAAACAGCGAGGTAGAACCCGAACTGCCTCCACGGTTCAATGGGAACGTCTCTTCTCAGTGGCGAACCGTAGGGATTATCGGTCTACGTCACTCCCTGCTCTGCTGCGCGTGTCGTCTGCAGAAAGAGACACGATTATGTCTTGTCCTGTTGGTTGCTTTGATAAAAAAACAACAAACGTGCATTCCATCGACTCGCCCCTTTCGAGGCAAACAAAAGAAGTCTTTGGTTGCAAGCGATCAGAAGAAGCGATTGGACCGAGCATATGGTTAAAAATGCAACAATCCGCAGCGATAACTTAACATCAGGTAACCCTTGGCTAACAAACAAGTTAACACCAACACTGAAAAATAACTGCAAATAATAACAGTGGGACCCAAGGAGTAATGTAAAGGTTCTGTGTCACCATTTGCCCACGCATTGCGATGTTGATTAACAGATAATCCCCCTATTATTCAGAAAAATTCAATTCATAAAAAAAAACTTTATTGATCCCAGAGAGAAATTAAGTGTTGTTGTAGCTCATACTATTTAACTCTTCAAGCTGTGGACAGGAAAGATCTCCTGTAGCAGTATGTGTTGCAGCGAAACTGAAGAAGCCTCTGACTGAAAACACTCTGTTGTTGTAGGATAGTCCCATGAAGAGGAAGGGCTCGGGGTTGTCCAAAATGAATAAGAAACGTTCAGTTTTACATTCACAACATGTTAACCAGTTAGTTTGCCTCAGCAACTGGCTAAAAGATGAATAAGTTAAAAGGCCCATGTGTAAATGTCATTATGGAGTTCAAAACAAAAGTTCCATGAATCTCTCCTGTGTTTCCTTACAAAAGAGCAACTGTTTTCTGGTTTTGTCCTTTATTTACACAAAATGCTTATTTAGGAATGTTAATTAATCATGATTAATCATGTTAATTTAAAGCTACCCTGTGATTAATCAGATGAACATTTTGAATCATTTGACAGCCCTAATTTAAAGATGTATTTTCAAAAGTTGAACATGTCATCGGACATTAGACAACTGTTTTGGAAAGGTTATAGGAGGTTATGTGCGATATGGATTAGAAATAAAATCGTACATTTTTTTCATGCCAAATTCAATTATTGGTATGAATAGATTTTTTTATTCTCCCTTGCTATTCTAAATGACAGAAAATATTTTTTTTACTTGCTTTTATTTCAATCATCCCTTCTCAAAGTTGACCTGAATTCATTGTCCAATTAAATACATGCTCTACAACGAGATGGTAGGCCTTGGGCGGGCTGACATATGTGGAACTATGGAAACCCATGAGGTGCACTGATGAAATTCCTTCTTGATTTTCCAAAAATCCAACCTCCATAAACAGAAAATTTGATAAATCGATATAAATTACATATTGCTCAGCCCCTTTGTCAGAAGCTTGTTGATGGCCACAAAAAAATTGCAACTGAGGAATATTTTTTTGCAAGATAATGAGCACATATCAAAAAAAGTGGAATGTAGATGCATACTTGAGCTGTACGTAGGACCCAGTGAGGGCGGAGCTATTTAGAGACTGAAAGTTTTCTTGATTTACTGTTAGAGCTGCTCGATATAAAGGACAAAGGATTGCTTAGATATCATATTTCAACCAAGACTCTTGGCGAACAAGATCAGAAAGCTCATGCTGACTGCTGGGGGTTACTTTGATAAGGCAGTTTCCTGTCATATCATGCAGCCCCATCTAATGAGTAAATGTGTCATTGTGCAACAGAACAACTGGATAATTCCAACTCTTCTCTGCTTCCAGGCCGAGGAGTGTCCGGAGCGTTTGGAGAAGTGTCAATTCTGTGAGCTGGAGGTGCCGTGGAAGCAGCTGCAGGAGCACTCTGTGGTCTGTGGGAGTCGCACGGAGCTCTGCAGGGACTGCGGCCGCTACGTCAAACTGAGTGACCAACCAGAGCACAGTAAAACATGCTCGGCCGCCTACGAAAAGGACCCGCCTCAAACTGCCAGCAGTGCTCCAGACACAAGTAATGAAATGGCCAAATTCAGCCCTGAGCTTTGTTAATGTCCGGTATATATTTCCCCGCTGTTTAACACAAGCTTTGATTTTCTCAGCAGAGAAAAGAGTGAGCTGTCGAAGCTGCAGGAGAACATTTCTGGCAGAAGAGATAGACCAGCACAAGGTATGTTGAGCATCTTCTCATACAGGTTCTTCACTTATTGTGATTTGGACCAAATTGGTCCAAACCTCAGTGCCGCTCCGGTGTGTGTCGCAACCGCGGACTAAGCGCATCAACGCCTCGCCCGAGACTGTCGATCAATTCTGCATGTTGCCACTAGGTGGTACAATGAGTGAGCCTCTTTATAAGAAGACCAACTAATAAGAGGAATGAAGTATAACAGAACTAACCGGGACAAATAATGAAAGGAGGAAAAAGCAAATAAAAGATTAAACAGGGAAACAAAGCTGAGAATGTCTAACCCAATGTCTATAGAAGAAAGCCCAAAATAAGTAACACTATGAACCTAAAGTATAATTTAACAGAATCTAACACCAAGGAATAAACTCAAATAATAAGATAAACTGAATAAGGAAATTAAATAACTGAAACTCCAAACACAAACACCTAACATCATGACACAAAAAGTTATAGATGGATTTGAATGAAACTTTCTGGAAATGTTAGAAATTTGCCAAGGAATAAATGATTACATTTTAGGGGTGATCATGTGTGGAGATCCTGTGAATTACAATCGAGGGGGGGCGGCTGCTTCATGGTAGACTTGTTGTCAAGACCACCTAAACCGAGACCAAGACACTACCAAGACCAGAGGGTATCGAGACCAAGACAGACCATGTCAAAACCAAGACCAAGTCGAGACCGGAGGGGGGGAAAAACAGCTGCTGCGTAAAGTAGCCTCCCTGAGCCCCCTGAAGAAGAAACGCTGGCTGCTTCAGTAGTCTACCTGCTCGGGGATGTAATGCGCATTAAACGCATGCATGAGAGGACTGTTCTGATATGGATATCAGGAACGTTTTCAGACAAAAAGTACAGATTGACAACAACAGCTGTGATGAAACAGATCATGATTTAGCTTTGTGAATCGTATCTTAAATGTGCTGGCTTAAATCCGCCCCTGCCTGTGGGCTCATGAGATATTGAATCTAAAAGATCTAAATGATTCTAATCTAAGTAAAATGATTAACCACAGTGATATATCAGTAAATAATGACTAATTCTTAAATTATTACATGAAAATGGTCAAATGACTGATATGATCCCAAAATGTGCTCAAATGGCACATTTGCTGGCACTTCTTCAAAGAGCTAAACAGTGCAGCCTCAGAAACTGGAAAGGTAAAAAGGAAGAATATACATTTTGAACTTGTATGTACCTCTGTTTCTCTGTGTTGGTATGTGTTGGTCACACAGGTATTTATTAACACTGTGTAAGTGTAAGTAAATAGGCTTTATGCACAGCCAGTTTAGTAGAACTTCCGGTTTTCAATAAGCCAGTAAGAGCGTTTCCGGTTACGTCTGTGTGAAGCGTTGTGGCGGTAGAGAGCAGCACTGACGTAAATAGAGGAATGAGAAATTGCTTGTAATCGAGACGACAGATAGTTTAGTATTGTATCCCAATATAATATAGCAGTATGAAATGAAGACATCTTACAAGTTTCAGCGGCATGAAGGGTCGACAGCTTAAAGCTCATAACCCCGCCCCCAGACAACATTTGAAAAATTCTACAAAGTGGGCAGTGCCAGGAAGAACGGAGGGGCGTGGCCAAGTGGGGAGGATGAGCGGAGGGGAGGAACGTGGGGGTGTGTTCAGGAGGACAGTGACACCTCGCTTAATGTTACACTGAAACATGGACAGTGACCAAAGCGACGTTGGCAGTTTTGCGACTGATCGATCTGATCAACATTCATCTGTTTTGAACGTTAGCCTATGTTAGCATCACCACTCAGAGACCGGACCCATCATGTCTCTCTCTGCCTCGGCGGCGCTGGATCTGTGCCCTG
The DNA here is from genome assembly GCA_963556495.2 of Valencia hispanica. Lineage (NCBI taxonomy): Eukaryota > Metazoa > Chordata > Actinopteri > Cyprinodontiformes > Valenciidae > Valencia > Valencia hispanica. Next base: position 49,539,775 of record OY747700.1, on the reverse strand, counting down.
AGCCAGCGGATCTCCTCCACCGTCATCGGAGATAGAGGAGTAGAGGGAGGCTTTAAGGAGCCCGGCGGCCACGAGCCGTATCAATTCGAGGTTTTTAGACCAAGAAGTGTAGAATTAAACAAGTTTACACCAAAATGTAAAGAAATCCCCAGAAACTGAAAGATTGCATTGATAAAGACCCATTTATACAGTTTGTAGGAAAAAAAAAGTTGTTTTGGGGTTTAGTTACTCTTTAACATTGCTGTGTTCCTTAGTGTACCTCGTCACCTAAATATAATTCAACGGTCAGTTTTCACACATTTTCTTACGGTCTTTTAATGATGGTACCTCAGAGCTACCGCAGTTAGCTGATTACTTACCTTCATGATCATGAATAAAGTTGGTTATATAACACTTAAAGCTCTTCACCTGCTTGCTCGCAGAAATTGCTGTGTGTATTTTTAAAAGTCCGGTCGACAGCGAGTATAAAATGCCATTTTGTCCAGACTGTATTGTGAGAGTTTTAAGGCGGAAGTGATGGGACTGGCTTACCTTAACCAGGAAGTGACTGTGCATAAACCCCAATAAGGTCAACATCTGACTTTGCAAGCCACCAGATTTATTAACACAAATTTTTTTAGAAATGCCAAAGGAAGAGTTTATGTTATGCCACTGGCTCTTTAAAGAGTAACTAAACCCCAAAACAACTTTTTTTTTTTGCTTCTAAACTGTATAAATGGGTATTTATTTACCAATGCAATCTTTCAGTTTCTGGTCTAAAATGTCTTAGTGCTGCCCTCTTAGGGTTGAACCATAGACTGTATAATAACTGGACGAAGCCTCTGTGAAGTCACCCATAGGTTTCTGAAGAGCAAAAAGGAAGCCAACTGGGCGGTGCCCACCGCCGCCATCTTGTCTGCGTCACGCGTCTCGTCATACAGTGAATGGTCTCGTCACACCCAGAAAATACAAAAATGGGCAAAGAGGTGGAGCTGAGAGTGGAGCTGAGAGTGGCACTGTGAGGGCGGGGCGGATGATTGACACTCTGAGCCGATGTTTCCAGGAGCTAGTCCTGGAGCTAATTGAAGCTAACGGAGGTTAGTGGGCGTCTTTAGCTTGCAGTAGAGCAACTCTGCTACCCTCCTCCATCCAGGCTGTAAATACAATGTTAAATCGGTAAGTTGATATTTAAATTTAAATTATTTATTTAAATGAAATTATCATTAACTTAATCCAAGTTTTCAATATTTTTAACTTAATTAGTAGTGTATGATATCTATTTAGTCTATGCATGAGATACATGATCAAGCTAAGTGAGTTAGGATAGTTCACATATTTATATTAATACTTGTTTGTATTTACCCTAATTGTTAGTGATTGTACTACCATGTGGGATCTCCCAGTTAAAAAAACGGTTCCCACAGCTATTGTAGATTAGCATCTAATATGAATAATTTCGATCCTAGTCAACTCTGCAACGTATGAATTTTACTAATAATTTATTGAGGTCTGGGAAGGGATAAGTTGCACTTTTAGTAAAACACTTGTGTTTCTTTTTATAGATTTTGTTTATCAGGTCACAATGGCTGCATGCCTGTCCTCCACAACAGCCAAACAAAGCAGAAAAATCTAAGTACCTGTCTCCATCACTTTTTGTAATAGTGTTATACGTTCAACCGATCTCTCACACCTGTGCAACTGCCATTCATTATGCTAGTTTTTTGTGTTTTTTTCTCCATAGCCATTTGGATCATTGGAGACCGCTATGTCCGACATAGTTCTGAGAGAGCTGAAGAAACCATCGGAGGTTCTCCATCACCCAAAGGCGTCGATAGAGGGCAGGTGTAAACCCAGCAAAAATAGAAAAGGCCAGCAGGTTTGTCACCAGTGTTATGGCTTCTTTTATTCCTAAGTTAAATGATGCCATCTTGATGCATCCTCACATTACACATGACAGTCCATGGATCTTTTTGTCAGACAAAGTTCATTTCACAAATAGGGGAAATTATATGTTTTTAAGTGATATTGGCAATTTTCTTAAAGGCCATCTTGAACAGCAGTGAAAGGCTTCCAGTTAGGAGCATTGCTGCTTTTGAATCTGGCCTTTAGGACAATTGATGTTAAAGCAAAAAAGTATAAATATAGCCCTGGTTGTTATGTCTAGTGTGTTGTTGATGTAGTTTTTTTATTTCAATAATTACATCTGTTGCCATAACACTGTTGATAACTCTGCTCCTCCCCGCCCCAACCCCATTTTACAGTACATAAGTCTCTTTTGCTTTCTGGCCCCTCTTTGTTTTTTTTATGTGTCCTTTTCTTTTATAGAATCTTGTGTTAAAAAAAATTATGTTTTATTCTCTATAATGACTGAACATTCTTTCAGCAGTATATAACAAGGGAAGAAATAAGAAGTCAAACAAGTAATTAATCAGCCAACTGCATTTTTGAATTTGATAAATTCTTTCAACATCAATATTAAAATAAACCTTGGTGTCTGCAATATTACAAAGCCAAATCATACTTCTTATGTGGCTAGAAAACTATGATTTTTTTTTCTTGAAATAACAATATCTTTGTGTGAAAGAAAAACAGAAACTTCATTCATTTGTTGTCGCCAGTTATTTAATCAAAAACAAACAAGAAACGGACAGCACCTAAGGATATGAAAGAAGTGGCATTAAAGGTGATGCACATATGTTAAGTACTTCTCCTTATGATCTTGCTGTAGTTTTAGGTGATTGACATAATCTGTAAGGAAAAAAACATTGTAAATTAAAAACAACTTAAAATTTCAACATTGCCCACCTTAGTTGGAAACCAACTCACCACAACAAGACAAGCGTGCTGTAAACAAATGAGCACACAGACATAACACTTATGGGTGTATGTATGAAAGTACAACAATGAAGGTGAATCACATATGACAGCATATCAGAAATGATTAATACCTTAAAGACCTCATGACACGAAGTTGACATTTTTAAACATAAAATAAAGAAATCTGAACCCAATGGACTATGTCACAGTCATAAACACACTTTGTATAATCCTACTGAGAGCACAAAACCGCTGCGGTGACTAGCAGTTTAGTACTGTATCGCTGCGCACTGAACGAGCAGAAAGCCGGACGTGACCTTAGCGAGAGAACCCATTCTGTTTGTTGACACATTTGACAGCGGCTTTTCAGCTGTGACTGGGACCGCTATTTTCTATTTTTCACAAAGAAAAGTGATCGCAATGCCTTCGCGTTGTGTTGGGGGATTTTGCTCATATACACACAAGGACGGTGTCAGTTTATTTAACTTTCCCAAAGACCCAGAGTTACTGTCTAAGTGGGCTCCTCCTCCTCCTCCTCCTCCTCCTCCTCGCTAAAGGAATCCCTGGGTTGTTTAGTTCAACACAAGCGTGTGTTGCTGCCGGCAGCTGTACCTACAGTGTTCCGCAGGAGTGTGACAGCGTGTGGCGGTTGTACCCGTGGTGGTGGTGCTTGTGAACTGCGATGCGACACTGACAGCGTCAGCATCACTACTGCTACAAGCTCCACTTCCACTGACTGCCCAGTTAGATCTCGTGTTTCCAGAAGCATAGGCTCATTTTAGCCGGGGACAACAGGGACATGTCCCCACCACTTTTCTAAACCCGGTGCGGAATTTCCCGCCAGCGCAGATCTAACATCTACTTGTTAGAGCACAATTTGCACATAATCAGTATCTGAACTGACTATTATTTAAATCAGGCTACTCCATTGCACTCTCACATACAGTCATGATTTCTTTCTGCGCAGATGCTGCAGCGTTCTTTGCAGCGGATACATGAAGGTTTTAGTCCGTATGCAAACATGTTTAGGGAAGAGTCTGGCAGTGCCGCTGGCACCCGTTTCAAGATGGAAAAATACATCAATTACATTTCGTGCCGCTGGCTGAAGTTTCTTTAGACTGCAGGTTAAAAAATGTTAATTTAATGCTTTTGTTTGTTTACGACTCCCAAAGAGAATGGTGTTGATATATTGTGTTTGTGGAGAGAGCATGCCAGAATATTCCCCCAGCTTTGCGCTGACAGCGGAATGTTCCCGCTATCCTGCGCTGCCAGAGATTTTTCTGCGACTGAATTTGCGATTCAGGAACACAGAGCGCAGATAAAGTCAGGGATCGTGGACAATATTTTGTTTCTGCACAGAGATCTCTGCATTAAATGAATTTCAGATGTACAATGTTTCAAATAAATAAAAGGGACATGATTCATTGTAATATAATTTACAATCCTTTGGGGATTGTGTTATTTTCTGTGTTTGATTGGTTTTTTAAAACTGTAGCCTAATGGAAAAACGTAAAGGCCGTAGTTAAAGTGGGGCAGGAAAATCGAGTGAGAAAATGAAGCAGGACACCACACAAAAGTTCACTTTCTGATGGGCGGCTCAACCTCTCCACTACTCCATCAGGCAGTGAGTGCATTCACAAAAAAGAATAGACCTACCATCTGAAGAGTGTGTGTGTGATGAGCTTTTGCCGTCAGTTTATTATCACGCAACCTCTATTCATCAGTCAGTACAATAATCAGAGACACCTGTGGACCCAGACTAACAGCCGTCCTTCATTGTGAAAGTTTACAATTTACGCCACTGACCACTTGATGCTGACGCACAGTCATTTTCAACTTTACGCACAGAGTTTAGGAAACTGAATCAATCAAAAACGATTCTTATGAGAGCATCTGGGCATCATCATATCAGACCTGGACACCGTACTCAATGCAACGCTGTTTCCTCCTGCTGAGGCAATAAGAAAGTTGAGAAAGAAGTGGCGCCTTTTATTCCAGTGTGCGACCGGAGCGGATTCAGCCTCCTTTACGCACAAGCAAGGTGCGCATTTCACGTCTCTAGACCATGAGAAAGTTGTGAGACTGCAGGTAAAATGTTCATATTTAGTACATGTTTTCATCTGCTCCACGTGTGATGGCATGATGAAGATTCTTTGTTCAGATTGTTCGGGCTGAATATGAACTAAAATGAACGAAGAATTAAAGAATATTAAATATGTTTTCGATTGTTTCAAAGTTTAAAAAACTGTCAAAGACAGAAAATAACGGGATCCCTGATTTAATGTAAATTATAGTAGAATTAATCATTTCTCTTTTATTGCTTTGGAACATTCCACCCGCGGGTACCCGCCCCATTGCAGGACTCTGAACTGTTAGTTTCCCCGCACAGAACGGCTAGGGTGGTAAAGGGAATGCGTTTTATTATTGCGCATATAGCCTATGTAGCCAACTGCTGAATAATTATAGGCTATATGAATAATCAATAATTGTCCCCAGCAGTTTTAAAAACAAACTGACGCCCTTGTCCAGAAGAGACAGGTACATATTCAAAGCAGTTTTGCTATAATTATGAATAATTCAAACTCTATTTAGTGAGTCTGACATAGAAATTAAATAACAAACGTGTTTCACCTGAAACTAATAAATTGGTACGATAATCATAAAGAAGAATTGTAATGAAGTAAGTCTTCGGCTACTTGCTTTGTTGTTTGCCTTGAATGTCTGCCTACAATATAATTTTATTTTTCTGATATCAGCCTCAGACCTTATAAATAAGTACGTCTGGATTAGTTTATTATTTTTAGTTTTAAAACTGATTGACCATATTTACATTATGTAGGCTAATGTTGACTTTTCAGGTCACTACTAAAATCACTACACGTTAATATTATTATGCTCATTTATATCATTTTGTTAATTATTTGAAAAGAAAAGAAGCCACGATTAAAAGTTATTTCTAATCCTTATCAACCTGTGTTTCCCTGACGTCACTTCTCCCGCTAGCTTCTCTGACCCGCTTTCTTCTATCCATCTCAGTCGTTGTGTACGGCTGGTATCTGTACGGTTCCATGCCTCTAGAAGCACCAGAACCGGCTGCATTTTCCACCTCTAAAACCATCTCAAGGCTAAAACTATAGGAAGAATCTTCCAAGCCTTCAAATATGAGCGCCTCCATCAGGCCTGACAGCAGAGTTTTCGGACTGTCCAGCGCGGTTCTGTCGCTGACGCCACATGGAGACTGTAATAATTATTATGCAGAGTCCCTTTTTAGTGCAAATGAGGAGGCAGAGAATGGTAGCGTAGAAACAACAACTTTTATTAAATTATAATTGATAAGGCAGTCTGTATCCGATCTGTAAGGGAACCAGTCCACGTTAGATTAGGTCAGCAATGGCGCCAGCAACTTACTGCATTTAATGAACGTAGTGATGGGAGGAGCCACAAGGCAAAATCATGCACCCACCAAAAGCACTGCACACACACGGCACTGCACTCAAAAATCCCCACCAGAACTCACAGCAAACTCAAACTCTGCAGAGAGAACCAACTAACTCAAACCCATCCCCAACTGTCACCATAAGGCAAGCAGAGCACAGCGCTTTACCTCTAATCTAACCCCTCCTTTCCACCGGACGCGTAAGCAGCACGTCACAGGAGCAGCACGTCATACGCAGCTGATAGCCACCACTGTAGTCAATAGAGCCCTTTCCACCAGAGGCGAAAGCAACACGAGTCTGCCGCGTGTCGCAGCACTTTTCTAAATATACGCGGCAGTCCTATTTTCTACGCAGTACGCCTCTGAAACACGTACATTTCTACATTTTGGATAGGGGAGACAGGAAATATACGGCCCGGCACCGGAAATTTTCAAAATAAAAGAAACGTGCTGCTTTGCGGTTGCTTTACTTAAAAAAAAGTCACTACCTGTGCAGCCGGTGAGAAGTCAGTACCTCGCGGGAGGGTCTCATTTGTGTGTCATCACACAGATGAGCGATTTTGGATATTCCCTGACATAACATAAACTTATTGGCGAATATAAAACGGACATAACATAAAACAACAACCTTTTGGAGCCATGTTGTTGTCTTTTCCTGGTTATTATTGTCATAGACCTTTTATATATGTCTATTGTTGTTGTGTTTACCGACGAAACCACGCGTGATTTTGCTAATCTCGCGTGATTTCGTGCTCTCGGTGACAGCTGCTTCCTTGCTGCTATGCGCCTCATACGCACCCGGTGGAAAGGGCCAAGCAGCAGAATACGCAAGTGAAACGTGCTGCTCCTGTAACGTGCCGCTTACGCGTCCGGTGGAAAGGAGGAGTAATACTTATTCACTTTCTGTCCCCATACCAGACTTCAACATCAAATGCAATCTAAAATCCTAGGATCACACACACACACTCAGGTAATCCCCAGATCAACTCCAGCACTCCTGCTCTTCCTCACTCTCCTTCACTGGCATCACCTGACACTTTTCATTACAAGACGAAGCTAATATTTTTGAAACTCTAATTATCGCGTAAAATCAAGTCTGTTTGGCTCATAAATTTACACAACCACATACTTTGACAAGATGCATTATGTCATAATACATTTACATGAAATCAGCTTCGTGTCATGAGATCTTTAACTGACAACTCTTGTAAATAAAATAAAAATAAAACATCTCTGACAACAAAATATGAAATATATCTAGAGTTAGTTAGGAATTTTTTTTATTTTTTTTAAACAAATGTGGCTCTAAGATAAGGCTGCTTTGTACAATATGTTGAAATGACCGCATTTCTTATCTACTTCACATGATAAAACCGTCATAATAACGTGTTGGAACACACACACACATATATATACATATATATATATATATATATATATATGTGTGTGTGTGTCTTGACCATGAAGCGATCAAAACGTTTTGACGGTTAAATCAGCACATTTCAATAATTTTGTCAAATAAAATCATGAAGCCCCATTTGCACATAGCTTTTAATAAAACTATGTGAAGTTTGAATAATTCAACATGTAAAGTAAATAAAAAAATGTGATCATTTCAACCCATTTTCGACCAAGCAGCCTTATCTTATATGCATCTTAACCTGTTCAGTTTGTAGTTTCCCAGCGTGATTAACTAGCTACTTAGCTAATTAACGGGCCCAGCTAGCAGGAGTTTCATCTACAAATTAACTTACAGAAATATTATTTTACTTAGTCAAAAAAATGGAGTAGAGACTTCTTGGACAGTCTGTTAGTGCAATCAGTACCACAGCAAGCCATCTTTGTCCAGTAAGTGCACGATTTATATCTAAACACTAATAAAGTTTGCGCATACAGCTGATGCTCAAGTTCAGAGAAAGGAAATGGCCAAAGTCTTAATGTGAGTCCCAGGCTGAAGGCCTTCCCCGGAGCAAGCAGGGGGGTAAGCAGTCTATGGCGGCAAGCTGCTAGCCACCGTTAGCCACCGTTAGCCACCAGCGGTAGCGCTGACGGCGTAGCCGAGACCTGTCAATCAAAAGGACACGCCCCTAATTATTCATAATTTTAAGACTAAATTATGTCTAAACGGATGAGTTAGAAAAAAATTCACCCCCCTCAGAGTTGTCATGACGGTAAACCTGACCTATTAAACTTAAAACGGTTTTTTGAACCAGGCTGTAAACATGTTTATTTCTGCTGTGAAGTTGGCCTTTTTAACATGGGAGTCAATGGGAAATTGCTCCTTTCTGGAGCTAGCCCCCAGCGGATGAGCTGCAATTTTTGTTACTTCCAGGACAATGGCCGCTGGCTGCTCTGCTTTTTGACTACAACACTGGGGGCCGCCATTGCTGTAGTACCGCCATATAGCCGCTAGTCCTCCATTGGAATACATTGCACTTTAGACACGTTAAAAACAACTTTAATGCCCGGTGCCTATTTTTTTTTAACTCTCTACAGCTACATGTTGCTCCTGTGATTACGCTGGGTTAAAAAAAACCAGAGGCACCAGGCTGGTTTTCGTAGGTTACATTTTCTAAATCTTGCATAATTAATGAGGGCCGGACTTTGATTGACAGGTGGTTTACGTCGCTGCCTGGCCCATCGGCTAGGCTAATAGCTCGCTGCGCAGCGGCATGAAGCTAGCAGAGGCTATCTGGCTGTGGAGCTGAGCTCAACCTAACGCATTCTGTCTGAGTCTTTTCAGCTTGATATATTAGACTATTAAATAATGTGTGAGCCTAGGTAAAACATGTTTGTAATTACAAAATGTAAGGTTTATTTTTTTTTTCCCTTGTCTGTTTGACCATTATAACATTTTACTGCTGATATGCAGTGTGCGATTTGTGAAAAAAGCAGAGGGGGGAATTTTATTTGATTTTTTTCCTTTTTATTCATGAAAATAATGACGGGTTTGTGTATGCAGGCTGCAGGGCATCTTGCTCATACGTTTACCATTTAAAAACCGACAGAAAATGTGAAAAACAAAATTATTGTTCACCTAAAAAATAAGATAAGATCAAATATATTAAGATGATGAAAATTAAAGATAAGAATTCACTTGACTTATCCGGTCATAGCAGGTGAAATGATTTTTTTCCCCGTGGCAGCAGCAGCACCTTGTCCACCCTCTCAGACCCATAACTCTGCATATTTTTCTGTGGTGAAAAAAATCACCTTGGAACCCAGCCGTGGTCAGGTGCCGAAATACTTTTCAGATGTAAGAATCCCTCTATACCCTCAGTTTATTAAGCCGTGCGCACGGATTTGGGGTGCTGCATGAAAGTATAGATATTTGAGTCATTGTAGCCGGGACCATGTCCCCGGTAATATTGATCAATTACTGTTTTGTCCCCACCACTTAAAAACCTGATGTTCTTTTTGTTGGTTGCTTTTTAAACAGTGTATCATCCACCAGCGCAATTTTCATATATTCAGTATCCTCTTTAATGCAAGGTGTTCTAATTATGCTGCGCTCCCAGCTCCATGCTTCCCAGAGGCAAGACGGACATACACTGTGCGGTTTTAGGACCATTTCCACATATTTTGCGATCGGTTTGTCTTCAAAGCCGTATAAAAACAAATACTGCATTTGTTGTGCATGGAGTTAAAACAAACCTGGTCATTAGTGAGATCTTAGTCGTAGGCTATTATTTAAAAGTTAAAGAAATTAATACCCTTTTTTCAGTTTAAAGCTCTGAAAAGGTCCAGCACGATGCCCAAATCAGCGCGCACATAAAACATGCGGTTGGATTTTATTAAACTGAGGGTAGCCTACATATGAACCTCAAAATTATTTCTGCACCTGACCCCTGCCGGGCTCCATGCAGAGAGGAAGGGAAGATTGTTGAGTGTTTTCATCATTCTTCCTCTAGTCCAGTGTTTCTCAAACTATGGGGCGAGCCCCACTAGTGGGGCGGGCGCAGAGGTATTGCAGGTGGGGCGTGACATCAATGGGATTAAAATAGTTTTTCCCCCCTAGATTCTGTCGTTGTGAATGTTTCACTGCACTGTAAATTAAATCAACCAGCCCCCCCCCCCCCTCTCACAAAATTAAACACACTCAAATAAATTAGCAATTGTGATAATCATTGTAAACAGAACCAGGACCTGGAACATCGGGCTGGGAGTTTGACGTTGGAATATATCGGAGCAGAACAAAACAAGCTGAAGTAGCTGCATTATCAGAGATTCCATCTACAAAATGTACAAATATCTAAAAAGATCAGGGAACGTTTCAGAGTCAGAGAAGTCACACAGTCAACCAAGGAGGAAATACAGGGATGAGTTTCTTGCTCTTTATTTATTTTATTATACTTTCTTTTTATTTTGTACTTTTGAAAGCTTTGTAAATTTGATAAAACTACAACTTTTATTTTCTCCAACTGTGAGCTGAAGTTCTACATGTAGCAACTACTGACAGCATATATTTCTGAGCCGGTTTTATACCAGTGCGCAACCCCTTTTTCCAACTAATTTATACACTTAAAAACTTGTAGACTAACTCGGCTATTTAAATAAATAAAACACTTTAAAAATCAGGCGTGGTCACCATTCTGTTGGGGCGATAAAAGCATGGGGGGCTTGTGTATGCTCCTTTGTCCAAAGTGGGGAATGATAAAAAAAAGTTTGAGAAACACTGCCTTAACCTATTATCAATTCAAAGATGCAAACTCTCTGAGGATCAGTATTATTTGTTCTGATAATGAAGCGTATGTTTGCGGGAGAAACAGAAAGGCGTTCACAGTCTTTAACAACTTTTATTTTCAAGAATAAAAAAAAATAAAAAATCATCAAAAAAGGTGAAAAACGTGCTCCTGACTTGACTCCAAGCCCTCCGCCCTCGGCTGTATCAGGATATTGTCGACCGTGGCCTTATTAGTATTCATTTCTGGGGAGTAGAATTTAAATCATTATTAGATTACAATTATTACCGTATTAATCCATTTATAGCAGCACACATGAAAAGGGGCGCTGGTAAAGCCGGCTGCTACCGCGGTCTTCCAAATCCTGTTTGGATTGGTTGTACCGAAACTTAATTTCCCCACGGGGATTATTAAAGTATCTCTTATCTTATCTTATGAGGCACCTTCATCCACACGCATTCAACACACATATGCACTTTTCATACAGGTAATTTAATTCTTGACACATTATTATACACTATATATATATATATATGTGTGTGTGTGTGTGTGTGTACCAGCACGGTATTTTGACGGTTTTAACATGTAAAGTATGTAAAGAAATGTGATTATTTCAACCCATTTTCGACCAAGCAGCCTTATCTTAGAGGCACATCTGTTTAAAAAAAAAATCCAACTAACTCCAGATATATTTCATTTTTTGTTGTCAGAGATTTTTTACTTTTTAAAAATTAATAAGAGTTGTCAGTTAAGGCATTAATCATTTCTGATATGGTCATATGGGATTCACCTTCATTTTTGTAACCCATACGTGTTATGTCTGTGTGGTAATTTGTTTACAGCACGTTTGTCTTGTTGTGGTGAGTTGGTTTCCAACTAAGGTGGGCAATGTTGAAATTTTAAGTTGTTTTTAAAATACATTGTTTTTTTCCTTACAGATTATATCAATCGCCTAAAACTACAGGAAGATCATATTGAGAAGTACGTAACAATATATGTGCTTTGATGCCACTTCTTTCATATCCTTAGGTGCTGTCCGTTTTTTGTTTGTTTTGATAAAATAAATAACAACAAATTAAGGAAGTTTCTGTTTTTCTTTCACATAGATATTTTTTCCATTTCAGAAAAAAAAAATCATAGTTTTGTTGCCGCATAAGAAGTATGATTTGGCTTTGTAATATTACAGACGCCAAGGTTTATTTTAATATTGAGATGTTGAAGGAATTTTTTCAAATTCAAAAATGCAGTTGGCTGATTAATTACTTGTTTGACTTCTTATTTGTTCCCTTGTTATATACTGTTGAAATAAGTTTCAGTCATTATAGAGAATAAAACATTTTTTTTTTAAACACAAGATTTTATAAAAGAAAAGGACACATAAAAAAACAAAGGGGGGCCAGAAAGCAAAAGAGACTTATGTACTGTAAAATGGGGTTTGGAGGAGCAGAGTTGTCAACAGTGTTATGGCAACAGATGTAATTATTGAAATAAAAAAACTACATCAACAACACATTAGACATAACAATCAGGGCTATATTTATACTTTTTGCTTTAACATCAATTGTCCTAAAGGCCAGATTCAAAAGCAGCAATGCTCCTAACTGGAAGCCTTTCACTGCTGTTCAAGATGGCCTTTAAGAAAATTGCCAATATCACTTAAAAACATATAATTTCCCCTATTTGTGAAATGAACTTTGTCTGACAAAAAGATCCATGGACTGTCATGTGTAATGTGAGGATGCATCAAGATGGCATCATTTAACTTAGGAATAAAAGAAGCCATAACACTGGTGACAAACCTGGTGGCTTTTTCTATTTTTGCTGGGTTTACACTTGCCCTCTATCGACGCCTTTGGGTGATGGAGGAGAAGATGATGGACATCTGTGGGTGGAGAAGGTTAAGCTGGTGCAGGTCCTTCATCATGTTCACCAACTGGACACTGCTGACCGCCCCATGTCATTTCCGCCACAGCTGATGATGAGGACATCTAGAGCTGCTCTTCCTCAAAGGGAGTTGAAAAAAGGGGAGAAGGCCTTTCCACCTCAAGAAACACAAGTGTCTTACTAAAAGTGCAACTTATCCCTTCCCAGACCTCAATAAATGATTAGTAAAATTCATACATTGCAGAATTGACTAGGATCGAAATTATTCATATTAGCTGTTAAATCTACAATAGCTGTGGGAACAGTTTTTATTAACTGGGAGATCCTACATGGTAGTACAATCACTAACAATTAGGGTAAATACAAACAAGTATTAATATAAATATGTGAAGTATCCTAACTAACTTAGCTTGATCATGTATCTCATGCATAGACTAAATAGATCTCATACACTTAATAACTAAGTTAAAAATATTATTGAAAACTTGCATTAAGTTAATGATCATTTCATTTGAATAAATTATTTCAATTTAAATGTTAACTTACCGATTTAATATTGTATTTATTTACAGCCTGGATGGAAGAGGGTAGCAGAGTAGCTCTACTTGCAGCTTTCAGACTAAAGGCGCCCACTAACCTCCGTTAGCTTCAATTAGCTCCAGGACTAGCTCCTGGCTACATCGGCTCAGAGTGTCAATCATCCGCCCCACCCTCACAGCACCACTCTCAGCTCCACCTCTTTGCCCATTTTTGTATTCTCTGGGAGTGACGAAACGCGTGACGCAGACAAGATGGCGGCAGTGGGAACAGCCCATTTGGCTTCATTTTTGCTCTTCAGAAACCAATGGGTGACGTCACCGAGGCTTTGTCCAGTTATATACAGGGTGTTTCTCAATGCCAAGGAACCTCGCCTTCATACCTTGGTCCCGCCCCGGTTGCCTAGGAGACACGTCATCAGGGATCGCCAAGGCGTGTTCCAATGTTCATATGCTACCGAGGCGTCTTTCCTCCGTTTGTCTGCCGTTTAGCTAACTGACCGAGGACACATGGGAGGTTCCTTGATGCCTTCCCTTGGTCAAAAATTTCCCAGAATACATCGCTGTATTTTCGAAGTTGCAGCTTCGGTTGCTAGCAGGTACTAACTCGCTTTCACATTTGATTTAACCAATATATAGACAATTAAAAAAGTTAAACTCTCGTTATACATTTATATTGAAACTTATACGTATAAAATGTAACGATGGGTGGGACGTAAACAGAGCGCGTAAGCAAAAGGCGGGCCCTGGGCAGCCGCGGTCACGTGATGTAAGTCTGTTCCATTTAACTGTTTTCTTTGACCAAGGAAGGACAGTGTCCTCGTAAGCAAGGCGCCTCGCCTACCGAGGCATTGCCTTGGTAGGCGAGGCGCCTTGACATTGAGAAACACCCACAATCTGTGCTCAGGGCGCTGAGTCAGCGCTGCATGAGGCCGGTGCAGCTGAGGGAGGGAGACAGGAGTGGTAATGCTAACATGGGCAAGGCAAGTTTATTTGTATAGCACAATTCATGTTACAAGACAATTCAAAGTGCTTTACATAAAACATCAAAAGCATTACAGCAGGGTGCAGAAAAAGCAAAAGTAGAGGAATAAAAACCATGATTTAAAATGAACACAAAAAAAAATCTATATTAAAAGAAGCCGTGCAGATTTAAAACTTAGAATAAAAACCTAATCAAAAGCAGCTGGCTGAGAACAGGTGGGTCTTTAACCTGGATTTAAATAAACTGAGTGTTTCAGCTGATCTGAGGCTTTCTGGGAGTTTGTTCCAGACATGTGGATCATAGAAGCTGAATGCAGCTTCTCCATGTCTGGTTCTGATTCTGGGAACTGATAAAAGAGCGGATCCAGATGACCTGAGGGGTCGAGTAGGTTCATACTGGGTTAGGAGATCACTGATGTATTCTGGTCCTAAACCATTCTGAGCTTTATAGACCAGCAGCAGAACGTTGAAGTCTATCCTCTGACAGACAGGCAGCCAGTGTAAAGACCTCAGAGCTGGACTGATGTGGTCCACTTTTTTGGTCTTAGTGAGAACTCAAGCAGCAGAGTTCTGGATGAGCTGCAGTTTCCTTATTGATTTTTTAGGTAGACCTTTAAAGACTGGACTAGTTTTTCCAGGTCCTGCTGAGACATCAGATCTTTTATCCTTGAGATATTCTTAAGGTGATAGTAGGCTGATTTTGTGACTGCCTTAATGTGTTTTTCAAAGTTTAGGTCTGAGTCCATCACTATACCCAGATTTCTGACGTGGTTGGTGGTTTTTAGGTGTATGGACTGAAGCCCTGTGTTGACCTTCAATCTTTTCTCTTTAGCTCCAAAGACAATTACCTCCGTTTTGTTTTTGTTCAACTGCAGAAAATTGTGGCACATCCAGTCATTAATTTCCTCAATGCATTTGCCAAGAACCTGTACAGGCCCTTGGTCTTCTGGTGACATTCTAATATATATCTGTGTGTCATCTGCAAAGCTATGGTAACTTATATTGTTGTTATTTATTACCTGTGCCAGTGGGAGCATATAGATGTTAAACAGAAGAGGTCCCAGGATGGAACCCTGGGGAACCCCACATGTAATTCCCGTCTGCTCAGATGTAAAGTTACCTGTTGACACAACGTACTTCCTGTTCTCTAAGTACGTTTTGAACCAGTTTAGTACAGTGCCAGAGAGACCCACCCAGTTCTCCAGTCGTTTGAGTAAAATAATGTGGTCAAGAGTATCAAATGTAGCACTGAGATCCAGTAAAACTAACACTGACATTTTTCTACTGTCAGAACGGATGTCACTGATGACTTTGGTCAGAGCAGTCTCAGTGCTGTGGTGCTGTCTAAAACCTGACTGAAAGACGTCATAGCAGTTGCTTCGTCTTAAGAAGTCATTTAGCTGATGAAAAACAGCCTTTTCAATGATCTTACTTAAAAATGGAAGATTGGAGATGGGCCTGTAGTTGTTCATTTGTGTCTTGTCCAGATTGTCTCTTTTCAGCAGGGGTTTAATTACAGCTGTTTTCAGGGGCTCTGGGAAAACACCCGACATTAAAGATGAGTTCACAATCTGTAACAGATCTGACTCCAAGATCTTTGAGACCTTTTTGTAAAAGCCTGTGGGCAGGATGTCTAAGCAGCAAGAGGAGGAGTTCAGTTGACGTAAGATGTCCTCCAGATCTTTGCTGTTAATGAGATAGAACTGTTTCATGGTGTTTAAACGGATTTTCCGTGGACACTGTACATATTTCAATTCAATTCAAAAATACTTTATTGATCCCAGAGGGAAATTAAGTGTTGGTATAACTCATATAATTAATTATTTAAGGAGTTGTTATAGATGATGATGGCTGTGGGCAGGAAGGATTTCCTGTAGCGGTCTGTATTGCAGCGAAACTGAAGAAGCCTCCGACTGAAGACGCTCTGTTGTTGTATGACTGTCTCATGAAGAGGATGCTCAGGGTTGTCCATAATCTTTTTGATTTTATGAAGAATCCTTCTTTGCATTATCATCTCCAGATTTTCCACAGTTGTCCTAAGAACAGAACCAGCCTTCTTTATCAGGTTGTTTAACCTTTTTAAATCCCTGGCTCTGATGCTGCTACCCCAACAGATGACGGCTGAAGAGATTACACTCTCCACAACAGACTTGTAGAAGATCTGCAGCATCTTGCTGCAAACCTTGAAGGACCTAAGCTTCCTCAAGAAGTACAATCTGCTCTGTCCCTTCTTGTAGACGGCTTCACTGTTGCGCCTCCAGTCCAGTCTGTTGTAAAGGTGAACTCTGAGGTATTTATATTCCTCAACCACCTCCACTTCTTCTCCCATGATGGAAACAGTGTTTGACTTATCCCTGTTTCTTCTGAAATCTACAATCATCTCCTTTGTTTTGTTCACATTCAAGGTGAGACAATTGTTTCCACACCATGTCACAAAGCGGTCCACCAGCTCTCTGTATTCTGCTTCTTGTCCATCTCTGATACACCCGACAATTGCAGAGTCATCTGAGTATTTCTGCAGATGACAGGTCTCTGATTTGTACTGGAAGTCTGAGGTGTACAGAGTGAAAAGGAATGGTGAGAGTACGGTCCCTTGTGGTGCTCCTGTGCTGCTGACCACCTGGTTTGACACACAATTCTTCAGTCTCACAAATTGTGGTCTGTTGGTCAGGTAGTCATTGATCCAGGCGATTGTTGAGGGCTCCACCTGTGTCTTCAGGAGTTTCTGACAAAGCAAATCAGGCTGAATTATGTTAAATGCACTAGAGAAATCAAAGAACATGATCCTCACAGTGCTGCCTGCTTTGTCCAGATGACAGTGGGTTGGTTGAAGTAGGTGGATGATGGCATCTTCAACTCCAACTCCACAGCGATAAGCAAACTGCAGTGGGTCCTGATACGTTCTTGTTTGCTTACTCAGGGGTGCCAACAGGAGTCTCTCCAGGACCTTCATGATGTGGGATGTCAGGGCAACGGGTCTATAGTCATTGATGACTGATGGGTGAGTTATTTTGGGTTCTAAAAATGAAATCTTCTTTAAGAAAAAAGAGGAACCAATGTACAAAAAAACTAAACTTAATATGTAGCCAACAGAGCCACTCCAACATGCAGCCACCCAGAGCAGCACAATTCTAGATGGCTTAAACTGAACCTGCCGTTAATGAACCAACCGCTTGTCTAATATTTTGGATTTTGTCTGTGAAGAATTTGGCAAAGTCATTGCAGGCCTTGGTGGAATAGAGTTCAGGTGCTACTGACACATGAGAGTTTGTTAGCCTGTCGACAACAGCAAATAATTTGCGAGCACTATGACTTTTTCTGGTGATGATGTCAGAAAAATATGACTTCCTTGCATTCCTCAGTTGTAAGTTATAAGAGTGAAGTTTCTCTTTATAGATGTCATAATGAACCTGAAGTTTTGTTTTTCTCCATCTGCGCTCGGCTTTCCGACACTCCCTTTTTTCATTTCTCAGATGAAATAGGCTAATGTTCAAAACAGATGAACGTCAATCAGACGATCAGTTGCAAAACTGCCAACGTCGCTTTGGTCACTGTCCATGTTTCAGTGTCAGATTAAACTAGCTGTCACACTTGGCCATACCCCTCCATTGTTACTGGCACCGCCCACTTTGTAGAATTTTCAAATGTTGTCTGGGGGCGGGGTTATGATTTTTCATGGGGTTCAGTTACACTTTAACATTGCCACGGCAACACTACCCATGGCCTTGTCAAACACTTCTAAGGACCTTCTTTTGTAACCATAGCAACACATGTGTTTTGTATTTAGGCCTTTGTGACATTTGGAATTATGAACAGAAGGCTGTGTGGGCAGTACTTCATAGAATCTATGACCATCAAAGGCAGTGTTTGTCATCACTTTCAAAAGAGTTGACATCAACACTATATGCAGAGAACCGCTGAAGAAAGTACATTTTCAACGAATTTGAAGCCAAAAACAGTGTTTATTCTGGAAAACTCTCATTTTAACTGTTTTAAACTTGACAAAGGTGGAAACTTTTGCAGAGTCTAAGTGTTCAAATGGACAGCTTTCAACAAGACGGGAGCGAGAAGAGCCTTTCTGAAAAGGTCAAACACCGGGAGAAATGTAAGAAGATCGTGCATGACAATCTAGCAAATATAAGGACGAAAGAAGCTGCCAATGACGCTCTAATGGAAGAAAAACTTTATGAAGAAATAGCAGAGCAGGAGTTTGCCCAGAAAATACGTGACCAACAGGAGAGAGAGAAAAAGGCTGCATTCCAAAAGTCACTGATTGATGCAGGGAATGCCCAAATTCAATATAAACAGCAGAAGAAAAGAGAAATAGATGAGATTGAAAAGGAACGGATGCGATTCTTAATGGAATTAGACAGGTTGCATCAAATTAAAAAGAGACAAGCAAATCACAATGTGTGTGAAACCCTTTTCAGACGCGTTTTTGTAGAAGAGAAACCTGACGTACGGCTGAACAAATCCATGTCACATGAGAAACAGCAGCAACTTACAACGCAAGGTGAATTTGACCTCAACCGAAATGCAGAAGGCCAAAACATAGAGCAGGCGGAAACATCTCAGAGTCTAAGTGTGCAAAAGGAAGCCGTTCAAACTAAATCAGAGTTTCTACAACGCAAGAGTGAGAAGAGCCTTCCTGAAAAGGTCAAACATCGCGAGAAATGTAAGAAGATCGTGCATGACAAGCAGGCAGACATAAGGAACAAAAAAGCTGCTAAGGACGCTTTTTTGGAGGAAAACGTTTGTGATAAAATGGCAGAGCGTGAGTTTGCCCAAAAAATACGTGACCAACAGGAGAGAGAGCAAAGAGCTGCAGTTAACAAGTCTCTGGCTGACTCATGGGATTCCCAGATACAGCATAAACAGCAGAAGAAAAAGGAAATGCACGAGATTGAAAGACAAGAGAGGCGTGCCTTAATGGAACCAGACAGGTTGTGTCAAATTGAGAAAATTGAGAAGAGAAGACAAAAAAAGGAGTTGAAAAATTTGATGTCAGATGAGAAACAGCAAAAACTCACCATACAGGACAAGTTTGAGTTAAGGCACAACATGGAGGACAAAATGGTTATACAGGTGGAAACATTTCAGAGTCTTGGTGAGCAACGGAAAGACTTTCAATCCAGTTTGGAGTTTCCACAAGTCGAGAGTGAGAGGAGCCTTCCTGAAAAGGTCAAATGTCGTGAGAAATGTAAGAAGATCGTGCATGACAATCTGACAGATATAAGGAACAAAGAAGCTGCCTATGACGCTCTTTTGGAGGAAAAGCTATACAATGAAATGGCAGAGCAGGAGTTTGCCCAAAAAATACGTGACCAACAGGAGAGAGAGAAAAAGGCTGCATTCCAAAAGTCACTGATTGATACAGGGAATGCCCAAATTCGATATAAACAGCAGAAGAAAAGAAAAATACAAGAGATTGAAAAGGAACGGATGCGATTCTTAATGGAATCAGACAGGTTGCACCAAATTAAAGAAAGACAAGCAAATCACAATGGGTGCAAAACCCTTTTCAGCCACGTTTTTGTAGAAGAGAAACCTGACGTACGGTTGAACAAATCGATCTCACATGAGAAACAGCAGAAACTCACAACGCAAGGTGAATTTGACCTCAACCGAAATGCAGAAGGCCAAAACATGAAGCAGGCGGAAACATCTCAGAGTCTAAGTGTGAAAAAGGAAGGCGTTGAAACGAAATCAGAGTTTCTACAACGCAAGAGTGAGAAGAGCCTTCCTGAAAAGGTCAAACATCGCGAGAAATGTAAGAAGATTGTGCATGACAAGCTGGCAGATATAAGGAACAAAGAAGCTGCTAAGGACGCTTTTTTGGAGGTAAACTTTAGTAATGAAATGACAGAGCGTGAGTTTGCCCAAAAAATACGTGACCAACAGGAGAGAGAGAAAAAAGCTGCAGTTAATAAGTCTCTGACTGAATCATGGGATTCCCAGATACAGCATAAACAGCAGAAGAAAAAGGAAATGCACGAGATTGAAAGACAAGAGAGGCGTGCCTTAATGGAACCAGACAGGTTGTGTCAAATTGAGAAAATTGAGAAGAGAAGACAAAAAAAGGAGTTGAAAAATTTGATGTCAGATGAGAAACAGCAAAAACTCACCATACAGGACAAGTTTGAGTTAAGGCACAACATGGAGTTCCATAAGGTTATACAGGTGGAAACATTTCAGAATCTTGGTGAGCAACGGAAAGACTTTCAATCCAGTTTGGAGTTTCCACAAGTCGAGAGTGAGAGGAGCCTTCCTGAAAAGGTCATATGTCGTGAGAAATGTAAGAAGATCGTGCATGACAATCTGACAGATATAAGGAACAAAGAAGCTGCCTATGACGCTCTTTTGGAGGAAAAGCTATACAATGAAATGGCAGAGCAGGAGTTTGCCCAAAAAATACGTGACCAACAGGAGAGAGAGAAAAAGGCTGCATTCCAAAAGTCACTGATTGATACAGGGAATGCCCAAATTCGATATAAACAGCAGAGGAAAAGAGAAATAGAAAAGATTGAAAAGCAACAGATGCGATTCTTAATGGAATCAGACAGGTTGCACCAAATTAAAGAAAGACAAGCAAATCACAATGGGTGCAAAACCCTTTTCAGCCACGTTTTTGTAGAAGAGAAACCTGACGTATGGTCGAACAAATCCATCTCACATGATAAACAGCAGAAACTCACAACGCAAGGTGAATTTGACCTCAACCGAAATGCAGAAGGCCAAAACATGAAGCAGGCGGAAACATCTCAAAGTCTAAGTGTGAAAAAGGAAGGCGTTGAAACGAAATCAGAGTTTCTACAACGCAAGAGTGAGAAGAGCCTTCCTGCAAAAAGCAAACATCGCGAGAAATGTACGAAGATTGTACTTAACAATCTGGCAGATATAAGGAACAAAGAAGCTGCTAACCTTCGTAATGAAATGACAGGGCGTGAGTTTGCCCAAAAATTACGTGACCAACAGAAGGGAGAGAAGAAAGCTGCTGTAAACAAGTCTCTGGCTAACTCATTGAATTCCCAGATACAGCATGAACAGCAGAAGAAAAAGCAACAGCACATACCTTTACTGAATCGTCGAAAAATAGACAATCCCAAGCTTGTCAAACTGCCACCATTGAATCCCAACCCTGCACCCCTCCCTGAACATAGAAGACAAAAGTTTGCTTTGCCAAAAGAGAGTTACAGTGTTAGCATTATAATGGCAACACTGCCACCACTGAGTCCCAGCCGTGCACCCCTCCGTGAACATAGAAGACAAAAGTTTGCATTGCCGAAAAAGAGTGACAGTACTCCCATTAAAAAGGCAACCTTAAAACTCCCACCAATTCACCAAACTGCACCAGTGAATGAAAAAAATAAAAAAACACTTACTTTTGGGACATCCTTAAAAAAATAGTGTGCCATACTCTGCTTAATTTGCCCCCGCTGCATGCTTTCATTCCAAAGAAGCCGCTAAATCAGTCTTCAGTTTTAGTTTAAAAAAAGTAACCTTTTAACACACTTATCACATTTTACACACTGTAAATATTGGTTTTCTCTGGGTGCTCCAGCCAGACAGACAGATCGATCAGTGGCATGCAGTGAGCTTCATGACTGGTGAAGGTATTTCAAATTGCTCTAGTTGTAAAATTAACCAATCACACGATTACCATATTTTAGGTTCCCTCTGGGTACTCCAGCTTCCCTATAAAAGCCTTATTTAATATAAACACACACACACACAAACATATATGTATATATATATAAAATTTCTTGACATTCTCAATAAATAAAAAATTCAATTAATCAATACATTGCCCAGCCCTAATTGTATCTGTGCAATGTATAAAATGTCTCAATATTCTCAATAAATAGAAAAAATTCAATAAAATCAATTTTAAAAAAATCTACGCAAAAAAAAAAACGTGACGGAAAAATTTTAGGTGCAACTAAGAGCCTTGCTTGTGCTCATTTTGGACACGGAGGGCACTGGCAGCGCAGGTGGTGAGATGGCAAAATTCTGAATTTAAGCAGAATTTCACACAAACACACAGCTAACAGTCAGCTCCCACCCCCAGCTCTGAACTGAGAATAAATATGAGGATATGAATGAAAATATGTTACTTTCCAGAATTATATCACAGTATGATAACATGTACGTCTTTAGATTATATAGTATTACATTATGTTGTAATTTAATTTTTTATTTCTCTTAATTTGCTTTTATTTCCATCTTATTGTTGCAACAAGAAATTATTCTATAATTCAAACTTTATGTTTATTGTTCTTATTTGTTGTGTCACTTGTACTGCTGCTTTTATTTTTCATTTGAATCTCTTTACTCGTGTTGTCCTGTTACACACCTTGTTATTGCTAACTATATTTTTGTCTTTTATTTTTGAAGGACTTTGGTCGCCTTTCGGCTGAGTAAAGCTCTGTATAAAAAAACATTGATTGATTGATAGATGGATTGCAATTTGCCTCCACATCACCCATAAACACATAAATTTCAGTGTAGGTGGAATTGCGTGTCCTCAGCCTCCTGGTTACCATGGTTGCCCGTGAAATGCCACAAATCAGAAAGCTTAAGTATACGCAGAATATTTATCAGGTTCTATGCATTGACCTTTTATATGATCCAAAATTTTCGTTGCTTCCTGACTATGTTTTCTTCTGATTCGGAACTGGACTGACTAGAACTGTAAACTATCTATGTAGTAATTCACAATGGAATCACGAAGTGAGCTCAGGCAAATGGAGTCCTCAGGAATCGATGTTTATTTGCACAACACAGGGACAGACACATCAGCTACCCCAGGGTAGACTGACAAATAGGGATGTGTGTTGGTAAAAATCGGGTGATACGATATGTATGGTGATACAGGGGAGACGATACGATATATTGCGATACTATGAGTAAGACTATATATTGTGATTTTTAAAGCTGAATTTAACAGTAGAAAAACTGTCACAGCATTCTAAACACTCCAACCTGCGTTATACTTAGCACATCCAGTTTTATTACTAGATCTAGTTGATCCACCGGTACGAAGAAGGTGAAAACAGCCACCTGCTATCTGTCATACTTTTAATTTTACTTCAAAAAATACTGTCAATGTTTTCATTTAAAAAAATGTAATCGATACTTTGCTTTTGAATATCGATACAATATCGTGACATAAAATATTGCAATATATCAGCATATCGATAGTTTCTTACAGCCCTACTGACAAAATTTGCTCATGTCAAGCATTATATACTTTCTGTTCCACCCCTGGAACCTCCTTCTTTGTCCTCTCATAAACATATTCATTATCCGTCATTAACGTTCCTAAATTAGTCCTAACCGTATCTCGCACAACAGGTGTTCCTTTTTTTAAACCTATGAAAATGTGCACACCCACAAACGATATAGAACATCCCCCATTTCAATTACCAACTTTCTGTGCCATGGCAAATTCCTATTATGACTGTGCCACAATAAGACCCCGACTTGCAAATTAGTTACCTGCCTCTGACATGGCATCTCCTCTTTGGCACACAGGTATGTCTGTGTATATTTGATGGTTTATTGTGATTTCAATTTTCCTCTATTTTCTCTCTGCCAACCTGCAATTCCTTTTCAGGTTTTTATGGTTTTCATTTCTCCATGGCGATGCAAATTATAAATAGGAACCTTTAGTTTTTGGAGGAGCAAGCAGGTCGAGAACAGATTAAAGCCTTCTGTTAAAATCATTGATAAAAAAAATCATAGGGGGCAGCTAAAACAATAGGAGGAATCTTTTCAAAAACTTCAAGAAAATCTGCAGCCACTTCAGGGGTTAGATGACACTTCCTCACAGTTCTCACAGAGGTCTCCCGCTGGATGTTTAAAAAAAAACACAAAAAATGGTCAGAGACAGCCAAGTCAACAACAGAGGACACAACGGGTGGAGAGGCCATATGTGATGACCAAGTCCAGGGTGTGTCCTCTGTTGTGAGTCGGCTGTGTGACATGCTGGGTAAAATCCATATAATTCAGGATATTTAAAAAATCTGTTGATAAAGGGTCTAAAAGATTATCCACATGTAGATTAAAATCACCAGCTAAAATGATATTTTCATAAGAGTCGTGCAGAGTTTATAAAAATTCTGAAAATTCTTGAGAAAAAGTGTGCTCTTTTTTGGAGGCCTATAAACTGTGAACCATAAAATCTGAGTGCTGAAAACAGTTGCAATATATTCAAACGTGGTCAAATTAGCAAATAAAACCGAAAGGTTGACGAAATGTTGATGAACTTATAAAGGCAGTACCGCCTCCCCTTTTGCTACTACTCGTTGAATAAGTGAAGTTAAGATTTGATGGGGAGGCCTCTGTAAGAACAACAGGGGCATCTGCACTTAGCCACGTTTTTGTTAAACATTTAAAAGTTCCATATTAATAGTGGTTGGAGATGGATTGACTGTTTGATTGACTGAAAGTGGGACTTTTGTAACTGTCTGAGATCATTTGGGTTGCATTTGTTAGGTTTATGATTATCAGTCCGTTCTCCGCTGATAATAACAAGTATGAATGAGGTATGGCAAGGTCCAAGTCCAGTATGTGAGTTACTGTTAAAATCAGGGCTCAGAGTTCATAGGAGCAGGGACCAGCTGGACATCAGGATGTGGCGGAGGGGGCAGAAAGGACAGGGGCAGCTGGGGCCGGTGTGGTAGACAGCGGGGGTGTGGGCATGCCAGGCTCATTGCCAGCATGCTGGTGGCCTGTCTATTGAGATCATGATCAGAATCAGAAAGGGTTTTATTGCCAAATGTTGGGTAGGTTTACAAAATTAGGAAATTGCTGCGGTACTTTGTGCAAACATACAAGAACAACAGACAAACACTTAAATAAAAATATAATATGCTAAACAGATTGTTATATACATGAGTGCAGGTAACGATCGGTGCAAATCAGACAGGTGCAAAAAAAACCAATATGGGTCATGTAACTGAGCGGGTGGTGGGAACAGTCTTAGGGTTATTGTTCATGAGTCCAACAGCAGAGGGGAAGAAACTGTTCTTATGGCGAGAGGTTCTGGTCCGAATGGACCGGAGCCTCCTGCCTGAGGGGAGCAGGTCAAACAGTCTGTGTCCAGGGTGAGAAGGGTCGGCTGTGATCCGACCTGCACGCCAAAGTGTCCTGGAGGTGTACAGGTCCTGCAGAGATGGGAGTCTGCAGCCAATCACCTTCTCAGCAGAGCGCACAACACGCTGCAGTCTCTGTTTGTCCCTGATGGTAGCTCCAGCATACCACACGGTGATGGAGGAGGTGAGGATGGACTCGATGATTGCAGTGTAGAACTGCATCATCATCCGTGTTGGCAGGTTGAATTTCTTCAGCTGCCTCAGGAAGTACATCCTGTGCTGGGCCTTCTTTATGTGAGGTGATGGTGGGCTCCCACTTGAGGTCCTGGGTGATGGTGGTACCCAGGAAGCGGAATAAGTCCACAGTGGTGATGGGAGTGTCAGTCAGGACAATGGGGGGGAGTGGGGCTGTGTGCTTCCTAAAGTCCACAATAATCTCCACTGTCTTCTGGGCGTTCAGCACCAGGTTGTTGTGGCTGCACCGGGACACCAGACGTTCAGCCTCCATCCTGTACGCAGACTCATCCCCGTCCGAGATGAGTCCAATAACAGTGGTGTCATCTGCAAACTTAATTCGTTTGACAGACTGGTGGTTGGAGGTGCAGCAGTTGGTGTACAGGGAGAAGAGCAGAGGAGAAAGAACACAGCCCTGAGGGGAGCCGGTGCTGATGGTCCAAGAGTCCGAGACATTCTTCCCCAGCCTCACATGCTGCTTCCTGTCCGTCAGGAAGTCAGTGATACACCTGCAGATGGGATCAGGCACGTTCATCTGGGATAGCTTGCCTCGGAGAAGGTCTGGGAGGATGGTGTTGAAGGCAGAGCTGAGGTCCACAAACAGGATCCTGGCGTAGGTTCCCGGGAAGTCCAGATGCTGCAGGATGAAGTGAAGAGCTATGTTGATGGCATCATCTACGACCTGTTGGCTCTGTAGGCTAACTGCAGAGGATCCAGGATGGGGGCCGTGAGGGTCTTGAGATAGGACAGAACCAGGCGCTCAAATGACTTCATGACCACAGATGTCAGAGCCACAGGTCTGTAGTCATTAAGTCCAGTGATCCTTGGCTTCTTGGGGACAGGGACTATGGTGGAGGTCTTGAAGTGTTCAGAGATAAAAGTCTGCTAAAACGACCAATTGCTCTGCCAACGGTGGGAGTGAGGGCAGAGATAAAAACGGACACGTGAGTTTTTAAAAAGATTAAAAAGGTGGATAAAATCACGCTTCAGGAGCTCAGACTTCTGCTTATGAATGTCCTCTGAGGTCCACAAGATTACATGTGGTGTGCCCCAGGGTTCAATTTTAGGCCCAGTGGGTTAGGGTCAATGGATGCACTTTTTAACTGCATTTTAGACTTCAAATCCTGGATGGCAGAAAACATTCTCCAGCTCAACCAGGACAAAACTGAAGTTTTTGTCATCAGTCCTGAGGCTCAGAGAGAGAAACTCTTACCAAAACTACAATCACTTAATCCTTCTTTACAAGGGAAAAATCTGGGCGTGATTTTTGACTCTGAGCTGACTTTTATTCCTCACATTAAAAACCTTATTAAATTAGGTTTTTATCAACTAAAGAACATTGCCAGAGTCCGCCCCATTCTCTCTCGGGCCAACAGAGAGACAGGGATGCTTGCTATTATCACCAGTAGAATTGACCACTGTAATGCCCTGGTTTCTGGTCTTCCCAAAAAGAGGATATACCTAATTTTCCTCCATAGTCTGGTTGATGAAATCCCTATCAAAAAACAGAAATGTGTGGTTGTAATGGAACAAAATGTGAAAAAGTTCAGAATACGTTTGCAAAGCACGTATGTAGGTTAAAATTTACAAATCTGAAAGAGCTTATAAATGGGTGTATATTTAAGTTGTACTAAAGGTTTATCGCATCCCATAAATTGCTTTTTGTCATTTAATGTTGACAAATCGTAGACAAATTGTCATATTCAATAAATTACGATGTGCGTTCTGATGAGACTCGTCTGTCAGAATTAAAGTACATTCTTAGAATAACCTTTAAGCAGGTATGAAACATAATTTTTGGTAAGCCCAATTCCCTGTATTTAAAAAAAATAATTTTATTGGTCTAATGTAATATTTCATTTTTAAATGTCATGTTTTGGCATCTGCTGCATCGTCACAGTAATATTGAGGATTTACACCATATTCTCAGGAGTTTATGTTGGCATTCTCTGTATTTTTCTGACTTTTTTCACAACCAGCTGGAGTGTTTTCAAGCATCTCAGTTGGTCTATGAGGAGGTTAACCCAAAGGAAGAAAAGTGGGTGGATGAAGATGACTTCTACAAGCAGCATAACCTAGATCACCTGAGCAGCGCTTATAAGGCCACTTCCCTGTCATACACTGGGAGACGGGATCTTTGGGTCAGTGCAGGAGACCAAGATCAGATCAGCACCTGTCCACACTGTCATCTGGCCCTGCCTCTCCCAACACTGAAATGGCATGAGGTAAAATGCCTTTCTTATGGACTATGTTTAATATTTCCTTTAATAAAAAGGTTTTTCTTCCTTTTTTTTGTTGTAGGCAAAATGCCGAATCCATACCGTCTTGAAAGACGGAGAGGTTTAAAGACAGAGAGAAGTCCTTTGAATGGATCTGCTGCTTGTGAGATGACTGATCAACACAAAGACCACCCAGGCAGTTTTAATGTCAACCAATACAGCTCTATTTACATCGTGTGTTTTTTTTTATTGGACTGTTTTTATTTTTAGCTGAATCATCTCTTAATGCTTGCCAAAATGGATTTTAAACTGTCAGAAAACTGAAGAGTCGAAGGGCTTTTGTACATTTGCTGCTGAAAAGGTTTAGCATATGTAGTTCAACTTCAAAGCAAATGTTTTATGCTGTTAAAGACTAGATACATTTTGATGGTGCGTGGGAGATTAAAGACGTCTTGTTATTAGGCTCCATGACAATCTGCTGGGAAAGTGGACAGCCGGGCTCAGCGAGGACGTATGCAGGGTATATGCAGGAATCTCAAACTCAAATGTATTACCTTTTCAAGACTTTTTTAAGACGTTCTAAAATAAAATTAAGACTTTATTGCTTTGCACGGATAAATTATTTAATTATTAATATTAAACTAATTACTAAATCATTTAGCAATGACCAAATCAGGAAACCGCCTGGAAAGTTCCATTTATTCCCTTACTAGAGTTCAGTGTGTGGTTAACCGCCGTGAGTAAACACTAAATCACCACAGCCTGCTGCGTTGGTGTGCTCGCTAGCGCCACTCTCAGGTCGGATGCGGCAGACGACAGGGCCGAGGTCGTTGCTATGGAGGTGGTCGTGTTGGGGAGTGGTGTAGTCCAGAGCCAGCCTCGGTGGTTTTGGTGCCTTAGGCGAGATTGTTTGCCCCAGTAAATCAAGTGGGAAATTACAGATTATGTCGTATTTTATCACTTTCTGCATTTAATATGTACATTCTTGTCAGCACAGCAAAAAAGCGCTAGATAGACCAGCAAACTGCTTATATGTGATGTATGTGTATGTAAAAAAAAAAAAAAAACTTGTTTGGGGGGGTGGCTTCCAATGGTGCCCCCTTCAGCAGGTGGTGCCCTAGACAGCAGCTTAGCCCGCCTCTGGCTAGGGCCGGCTCTGGTAGAAGCATTAGAACAAAAACTGGCGATTGATTGCTGCAGATGTTCATGGTGGCGGTTTTGCTCCACTCATGTTGATGCCCACTGAGACAAACACTGATCTTTTTACAAAACACACATTAAGCCTCCCCGTTGTTTTTGGGCTTCAGCTACTGTTAAAACCCTCATCTTCTAGTCATGAATCGGCAAATTTACACTTCCCCCCCCTATTTTGGGTAGTACTACATCGCTTCACTGCACTTCATTACAAATTTGTGGAAAAGTTCTCGTCGGCAACAGCACGTCTGTACGTAAAGTCACGTGGTACAGAAACCCGAGCACGGGGTGGGTTGGCAAAAAGACATTTTGTTAGTTTACGTGCGTCTGTTTATGATAGACAGATTTATTTGTAAAACATGTCAATACTAATCTAATTTAAGACTTTACAAAAATCCATTTAAAACTTTTTAAGGGTCATAATTTTCCCTAAATCAATTGATCAACTTTCAATACTTTTCTAGACCATGCGTATACCCTGGTATGGTGGCGGTGTGTCTGGAGACTGAGACTGGACTGGAGAGTCATAAGCAGGGCGTGGCTTAGAGCTGGGCTGCATGGAACAACTTCACGTTTTATATTCTGTTTGTCTCTTGGATAACAGGATTATTCAAAGCTACAGGTCACACGAAGAATGTAACTGTAGGGACATTGTTTCTGTCTTGCCATGTATGCTGGGTTATCTATGCATGAAATCCAGTCTTACCAAATGCCTTCTAAGTCCACCTGTGTGTAATTAAATCTCAGTATAAATCCATCTGTTCTGTGACATTTATAAATCTAATCCCACGCTTTGAACGTCTCACAGAGCTCTGTCCTATCAGTCATCTTAAAATGGAAAGAGTGTGGCACAACGGCGAACCTGCCAAGATATGGCCGTCCACATAAACTAACAGGTCGAGCAAGAAGAGAGCAACCACGACGCTCGTGGTAACGCTGGAGAAGCTGCAAAGACCCACAGCTCATGTGGGAGAATCTGTCGCCAGCTATTAGTCGTGCACCCAAAGGTTTGGATTAAAGTTTATTACCTACGCCAAGCAGGTCGTGTTTTCGCCAAGGTTTCTTTGTTTGTTAGTCTGTTAGCAACATAAATAACAAAGTTATAGATGAATTTTGATTAAATGTTCAGGAAATGTCCACAGTGGGACCGGGAACAAGTGTTTAGATTTTGGGGGTCATCCGGTTCACCGGGGGTCTGAGCTGCCTTGGCGGAGGTCTGCGCTCTCTGCGTGCTTTTCTAGTTAATGTGTTAGAATGGCCCAGTCAAAGGCCGAACCTAAATCTAACCCAGAAACTCTGCAAAGATCTGTAAAGGTGTTAGAGACATGCCTCAAAGACTTGAATCTGTAATTGGAGCTAACCTAATGTACAGAAGACAATTGCATGCCACACTTTTCTGCTTTTTTTTGGGGGGGGGGTAAAAAAGTTTGAAATCCATCGTCCTCATTTCACTTCACATTTTTTCCCTTCGTTGTGTTGGTGTCTGACACGAAATCTCTGTAAAATACTCTGAAGTTGATGTTCAAGGGGTATGATCATTTTTGCCAGGCCATGTGCTAACATAAAAGCTCCAACGCAGTGTGCGCATGAGATGAAAAGGACCGTGTAAAACTGGGCTCTGAACTGCAGCTCCTCTAAACAGGAACTCTGAAAATGTCCATGAAAGCAGGACTGGGACAGTAAGTTTGCAGTTATATCCCAGTAAATATGCTCTGTATTTCTTTGAATCCTGTGCAGTACTCACTTTGTTATGCCCCAGACATTTTAACCATTTGGATATTGTTGACACAACGGTTGAAATTCTGTATAAAAAATTTTGGGCTAGTGTGAGAGTAAACTGTAAGCATAAAACAGCATCAAAAGTACCATATATCTTAGGCCTCACTTGATGATGTGAGCGTTGAGCTGCAGGACCTCATGGAGGCGCTGGGCCTGTGCTAGGTCGTATCAACGATGTTTTCCAGACCACTGATAGCGCACAGCGATCTGGGACTGGGCCAAAGTCAGGAATTGTTTTCTTCTCTTTGATGGCTCCTTGGAGAATCCTCTCTAATCATCTGCTGGCTGCTGATCCCAGACAGGATCTAGAGAGACGAGAGGCATTGCACTACGGTCAAACAACCGTTTTAATCATAAATATTACTTCTTGATTCCATTTTAGTTTTTAATGCAGATATATATATATATATATATATATATATATATATATATATATATGTATATAAACTCAGCAAAAAAAGAAACGTCCTCTGACTTTCAACTGTTTTTACTTTCAGTAAACTTAATGTGTGTCAATATTTGTATGAACACTAAAAGAGTCAACACCATAAGACATAAACTAAAAATGGTTCACAGACATGTGACTAACAGAAATAGAATAATGTGTCCTTGAATGAAGGGAGGCTCAAAATCAAAAGTACCAGTCAGTATCTGGTGTGGCCATCAGCTTCTTGAAGTACTGCAGTGCATCTCTTCCTCATGGACATGACTAGATTGGTCAGTTCTTGCTGTGAGATGTTACCCCACTCTTCCACCAAGGTACTTGCAAGTTCCTGGACATTTCTGGGGGGAATGGCCCTAGCCCTCACCCTGCGATCCAACAGGTCCCAGACGTGCTCAATGGGATTGAGATCCGGGCTCTTCGCTGGCCATGGCAGAACACTGACATTGCTGTCATGCAGAAACTCACGCACAGAACGAGCAGTATGGCTGGTGGCATTGTCCTGCTGGAGGATCATGTCCGGATGAGCATGCATAAAGGGTA
Source organism: Valencia hispanica (assembly GCA_963556495.2). Taxonomy (NCBI): domain Eukaryota; kingdom Metazoa; phylum Chordata; class Actinopteri; order Cyprinodontiformes; family Valenciidae; genus Valencia; species Valencia hispanica. The sequence continues at coordinate 49,507,950 of OY747700.1, read as the reverse complement.
CCACATGACGGAGGAGGATGTCTTCCCTGTACCGCAAGGCATTGAGATTGCCTGCAATGACAACAAGCTCAGTCCGATGGTGATGTGATATACCGCCCCAGACCATGACAGACCCCCCACCTCCAAATCGATCCCGCTCCAGGGTACAGGCCTCGGTGTAACGCTCATTCCTTCGACGATAAACACGAATCGGTCCATCACCCCTGGTGAGACAAAACCGTGACTCATCAGTGAAGAGCACTTTTTGCCACTCCTGTCTGGTCCAGCGAAGGTGGGTTTGTGCCCATAGGTGGCGTTGTTGCTGGTGATGTCTGGTAAGGACATATTTTCCAATATCGCATTATTTACATACTGGAAGCTTATTGATATCGAAGATATAAAATATTTAGAGACGAGCAACAGGTTCAGACCACCAAGTTGGCTGAAAACAAAGTAAGAAATACAATACCAAAATGAGCTATGGTACTTGAACCAGTTTATTTTTTAAAGTCCCATTGAGGGGATCTAAATCAATAACTTTAAGTCCACCGTTGCTTGCTTCTTTTACCATATTACTTTTTATATATATAGTGAGGTCTATTTCTTCAAATAAAAATCTAATTAATGAAAGGATTTTATCAGTAGCCTATATTTGAAACAGCACTTGAGTAAATAAAATATATACTTTCCATTTTTGTTCAATATCCTCTACCTAAATCCCTTTGGAGTCATACATTCAGTTTCATTTTGGTACTTTTGGGGTTTTGGGATAGAGATAATTATCCCATGTCTCTTAGCTGTTGGGAGAATACAAGTTTCAAATATTTATTAAAAGCTTTATTAAAAGATATGTGATATATAACTGCATCAAGTTCATTCATTTTGTTTGTTTATAGCAAATCATCAGTTTTGGCAATATATAAGAGATACTTTCTAGGACGCTAAACTTGACTATAGAATCTAAAAGTTGCTTAATATATGGCTTTTTGATATGTTTAATTAAGGATTATGGGTATTTTTTTTCCTGTGTTCCTTTTTCTAGACCAAATAAGTATGCTGAGTACTTCTCTTCTTCCTCCATCCATTTGCCTCAAGATCTGATAAATGCTCTTTGGGCTTAATGGGAGTACGTTTTATCTAATTTTGGTTGTAAACTGATAATCTTTTATTCATCATTCTCATTTAGGATGTGTTTATTACAATAAAGATTTAACTGATGTATTATACCCTCTTCTCTTCTTTCCCCATCTTTTCTAAAAAAAAAATTGCTAAAGTAGATGGAATATATGCTAATTTTATATCTAAGAAACTACCAATTTTTGACTAGACTTTAAATAATTTGGACTAAACCAAGAATACTGAATTACATCAGGATTCAGGTGTTTCCATGCATCAGTTAAACCTACTTCATCACAGAAATTGTCAAACTTAGTATTAGGATGACCTAAAATGGATTTTGAGGGATATCTATCATAGAATTAAGCTTTAACCAAACTGAAGTCTCCACCTATCATAATATTTTCAACAGAATGTGTTGACTTAAGTTGCTCTAATTGGGAGGTTAGCTCAGCTGTCGGCTGCAGAAGCTGGCTCTTGGGACGTGGAATGTCACCTCTCTGGTGGGGAAGGAGCCGGAGCTGGTGTGCAAGGTTAAGAGGTTCCGACTGGACATCGTCGGACTGGCCTAGACACATGGTTCTGGAACCCGTCTCCTCGAGAGGGGTTGGACTCTTTTCTACTCTGGAGTTGCCCCCCCCCCATCTCGGCGCCCATACATTGGGCGCATACATACATACCCTGGTGAATGAGACGGTGGCCACCCGCCTACAGATGGGGGGACGGGTTCTGACTGTTGTTTGTGCCTATGCACTGAATGGAAGATCAGACTATCAGCCCTTCCTGGAGTCCTTGGAGTCCTCCTGGGGACTCCCTTCCTCTACTGGGGGACTTCAGCGCTTACGTAGGCAATGACGGTGAGACCTGGAGAGGTGAGGTTGGGAGCAATGGCCCCCACGAACTGAACCCGGGCGGTGTTTTGTTATTGGACTTCTGTGCTCGTCATGGATTGTCTATAACGAACACCATTTTCAAACATAAGGGTGTCCATATGTGCACTTGGGACCAGGACACCTTAGATCGCAGCTCGATGATAGACTTGATTGTTGTTTCATCTGATCTGCACCCACATGTTTTGGACATTCATGTGAGGAGAGGGGCAGAGCTGTCCACTGACCACTACCTGCTGGTGAGTCGGCTCCGGTGGTGGGGGAGGATGCTGGAAAGACCTGGCAGACCCAAACGTGTTGTGAGGGTCTGCTGGAAACGTCTGGCAGAGTCTCCTGTCAGAAGGAGTTTCAACTCTCACCTCCGGCAGAACTTCGAACACTTTCCGGGGAGGCGGAGGACATTGAGTCTGTGAGCCATGTTCCATGCCTCCATTGTCGAGGCGGCTGACCGGAGCTGTGGCTGCAAGGTGGTCGGTGCCTGTCGCGGCGGCAACCCTCGAACCCGCTGGTGGACACCGGCAGTGAGGGATGCTGTCAAGTGGAAGAAGGAGTCCTATTGGGTCTCCAATCTCTGGTGCCGAAGTCACCGAGGTGGTTAAAAAGCTCCTCGATGGCAAGGCTCTAGGGGTGGATGAGATTCGCCCTGAGTTCCTTAAGGCTCTGGATGTTGTGGGGCTGTGTTGGTTAACGTGGCTCTGCAATGTTGCGTGGACATCGGGCAGTTCCCTTGGATTGGCAGACTGGGGTGGTGGTCCCCCTATTTAAAAAGGGGGAACACAGTGTTCTCCAACTACAGGGGGATTACATGTCTGAGCCTCCCTGGTAAGGTCTATTCAGGGGTTCTGGAGAGGAGGGTCCAACGGATAGTCGAACCTCGGATTCAGGAGGAACAATGCGATTTTCGTCCTGGCCGTGGTACACTGGACCAGCTCTACACCCTCAGCTGGGTCCTGGAGGCAGCGTGGGAGTTCCCCAAACCGGTCTACATGTGTTTTGTGGACTTGGAGAAGGCGTTCGACCGTGTCCCTCTGGGAGTCTTGTGGGGGGTACTCCGGGAGTATGGGGTACTGGGCCCCTTGATACGGGCCGTTAGGTCTCTGTACGACTAGTGTCAGAGTTTGGTTCGCATTACCGGCAATAAGTCAGACTCCGCCAAGGTTGCCTATTATCACCGATTCTGTTCTTAACTTTTATGGATAGAATTTCTAGGCCCAGCCAAGGTGATGAGGTGATCCGTTTCGGTGGCCTCAGGATTGGGTATCTTTTTGCAGATGACGTCCTGTTGGCCTCATCGGAACATGATCTGCATCTTTCACTGGAGCGGTTCGCAGCAGAGTTTGGGATGGGAGCTGGGATGAAAATTAGCACCTCCAAATCCATGACCATGGTCTTGAGCCGGAAAAGGGTAGAGTGCCTTCTCTGGGTCAGGGACGAGGTCCTTCCCCAAGTGGAGGAGTTTAAGTATCTCGGGGTCTTGTTCACGAATGAGGTAAAAATGGAGTGGGAGATCAATAGACTGATTGGTAAGGCGTCTGTAGTGATGCGGGCACTGTACCGTTCTGTCGTGATGAAGAGCTGAGCCGAAACGCAAGGCTTTCGATTTACCGGTCGATCTACGTTCCTACCCTCATCTATGGTCACGAACTCTGGGTGGTAAAAGAAAAAAACGAGATCACAGATACAAGCGGCTGAAATTAGTTTCCTCCGCAGGTTGTCTGGGCTCTCCCTTAGAGATAGGGTGAGAAGCTCAGTCATCTGGGAAGGGCTCAGATTAGAGCCGCTGCTCCTCCACATCGAGAGGAGTCAGTTGAGGTGGCTCGGGTATCTGGTCAGAAAGGCCTCCTGGATGCCTGCCTGGTGAGGTGTTCCAGGCACGTCCCACCGGAAGGAGGCCCAGTGCAAGACCCAAGGCACGCTGGAGGGAATATGTTATTCGGCTGGCCTGGGAGCGCCTCGGCATGCCTCCCGAGGAGCTGGCCCAAGTGGCTGGGGAGAGGGAAGTCTGGGTCTTTCTGCTTAAGCTGCTGCCCCTGCGGCCTGACCCCAGATAAGCAAAAGAAGATGGATAGATGGATGGATGAGTTTCTTTATTATTATTACAGCCATATACGTTTAGGAAGATACATTTTACATTTTCAATACTTGTAAGAAATAGCCAGTGTACAAATATCACCCAAATGACTCAATATGGCTTCCTCTGATGAAATTATTCCACTCAATTTGATCTGTTAAGAGTAAACAGAGCTGAACAAAGTTCGTGCAACTCCAACCCTTAACTTAGCAGGTTGTTTCTAGCTGCGGAGGCTGTTCACAACTGAGTGGGGATGGTATCCAGGAAGATCAATGTTTAAGCACCAGCCAATGGACATTCAGGACCCACCCACTGAACCTGATCGGCAGATGAAGTCATTCAGTTGAAAAATGTCACCATGAAACAAATACACCACTGGGAAACACACCATTATGAAATAAAAGCTGACTTTGTGAAAAGGAAGTTTTGGAATAAAAATTGATTAACTTAAATAAAAATGTCTAAAAAATCATCAATAGTATTAGGCAAAAATTTAGTTAAATGTTTCAAATTAATAAAAAAATATTTTAAGGAAAATGAAAAATATTTCATACTGAGCTTAGAATGTAATATACATTCAGCTTTTTCAGTTTCACTGACACATTATATATTTGTCTATTATCATTCATGTAGATATTTATTTTATAATGTTTTATTTATTTAATTTTTAACATTTTGGCGTTCCATACATATTTGGCACAACCTGCCAAATAACTTGACCAGGAAAGTTTTTAAGTAGAACAGCAACCCCCGCTGATTTTGAAGTGCCATGACCAAATGTGGAACCCCTTGAATGTTTCTTATAAAAACCTAGTGTGCTCTTTTCCTTTTAAAAAATAAAGAAAAATACATTTTCTTAAGTCTCTTATTCTCCTGATTCAACACAAAACTCCCCCAAAACAGCCGTGACTAATCTAAACATTTCAAAATGTGAACTTGAAATATAAATCTGTCAGCACGCACTTGTCACACTGTTAGATTTAATTGACTTGGTTTACTTCTGTTGGGTGGCATGCCATGAGCGGTTGACGTTTCCTTCCAGCCAATCAGAGGCGAGAAAGGCGGGACTCAAACATTATTTGTAATCAGGTGTGCCAAAGCAGAGAATCATCTAAAACATGCAACTAAATAAATTCCCCATTTAAATCTGAATTTTTCATTTTCCACCATGAAACCTAAGCAGCTTTTAATAGTGGAAGTGATGGGATATGTGAGTTTTTGGACAATAATGGATAATTTATTAGTTGCATTTATTAAATCATTGGTTGAATTGAACACAGTACAATTGTTTAATATTATAGATTTTTTCTTACTAGTTTTCCCAACATATCAGTTCTCTGCTGTCCCCTCAGTCATCTCCCCCTGATCATTCCCATACCCAATGCTGTAAACTACCTCTGTTTGTATAGGTTTTCTTGTAAAGTATTAAAAGTGTATATTCTCCATATTGCTGGTTAACATTTTTACATTGAATTAGCTCAAAATCATCACACGCTGTACGTTTTACAGCATAAATACGAACGAACGATAAAAACACACAAGGACTGAGGTGGGAATTCTTTAATCTTTTTTTAAGTTATTACTTTGTTTTTTGTAACAGCACATTCACAAAAAAGCAGCTGAACAGAAAGAAAGAAAGAAAGAAGTAAACAGCGAATAAAATTGTCTAAAAGAACTGACTCCAGTGAGTTTAAAATGGGAACACCAGAATGAGATCTGGAAGAAAGAAAAAGAAAGAGAGGAGCAATAACGATGACGCCAGGTGATAAATAAGGTCCAGGTGATGCATGTATCAAAGTTACGTTAAGCAGCATCCAGTTCAGTTTAGACAAGGCACTTGCTGAATTTATAAAGGTTAATAAAACATATGTTGTGAATAATAATGACAGCTTTTAAATATATATTTAACGTCAAACAAATATTACGTTTACAGTGATGCCACAATCTGCATTGGGAATGATTTCAACATTTGGTTTTAAACTCAAAGATTCCTTAAGAGTTGGAAAGCTGACCTGTCGTCCCTGGAAGTAGATTCAACTGGAATAAAACAGCTGTTGTCGAGTTCTCGACGAACAACCGAGGAGCTTTAAAATCCAAACTGTCAGAATTTTTGTGTGTCTTTGTACAGCAGCTTGTCTCCATGACAACATCAATATTCACAAATCATTCAAAACCACAATTACATCTAGCTTGCACACAACAGCAGTGGGTTTTGTTTTGTTTTCTTTTCATGACTGTACAAGATAACGAGACGCATCCCATAACGGAGAATGCTTCCCATTTTTCCTAAACGTCTCACACCTTCTGCACAGACTGCCACTTAAAGACAGGAGTGGAAAAAGAAGATTTAATGAAAGGGATCGATGCATTGTGCAAAGCCCAAACTGGCCCTCAGAAAAACATAACTCCTGAAAGTATGTAAAGTGTTTACATATAAACTAATGTAATTAAGGTAGCATGGAGAGAGAAAAAGTATGCTTCCTATTTCCCTTTTCCAAGCTGACGGTTTAATGGCGTCTTCCAGAAGAATCCGATCTTGAACAATGCACCTAATATGCTTCGTTCATCCCTGAGCTGATTACACAGCTGCAGGCTTAAGGAGATTCTACAATATCCTTTGCCTTTTACATCTATAAGCTATAAGTTCTGAGGCAATTATAGAAAACCCACAACCTACTGTAGTATAAGAGACAGTAGAGCAGTTGGTCAGTCTATCAGGAGACCAGTCATAACAGACAAATGTACCAACCACAGGGGTGTAGGGGTCAGTGGGGGAACTGGATGGGTTGCACTCCTATCAGTTGTTCCGCATCAAAACTCTTCACTCCTTGCTATTTTGTCCAGTCCGTTGATCCTCTCGGGAAGCAGGCCTTCCGCCACAGCTACCTTGGACTCTTGAACCTGCAAAACACACAGGTACGGAACAGAAACGAAGAACTGGTTCATGCCAGTCTGATAGTAAAGAATGAACTAGCACATCCCAAATCAGACTGTTCCGTAGTTATCTTGCTGCCCCGGCGTCTGACTCTCTGGTAATCTGACACATCTTTGTCAGGAACATTAAGCTGGAACAATAACCTTGCTTCCCCTAACTCTGTCATCTTGCCCTAAATACATTCAGTAGACAGAGAATATGTACTTAAATACTAATTACATAGGAATATTCCCACAACGGTGACATATGGATATCAGAAAATTATCGCACTTTTGAGGTTCTGACCAGCTGAAAAATCACCTGATCCTGCTCACCATACAATGTTTTTTTAAGAGCATCTCTGGGATGGAGTAAAAAGGAATAATCTTTCATCAGGAAAACAGTGAAAGGGAGTGGTAAACAGACTGCAATCCAATAGAAATATTTCAAATTAACATTCCAGAATTATGTTCCCCATAAAACCTAAAAACCTGAACGAGCACATATCCACACCGCCAGGACAACCATACAATCCCTTCTAGCTTAATGCACCCTTTATTTGATTTTAACGCATGGTTTTGCTGGTAACTCACCTTAAATGGTTCACTAATTCCAATGATCCACCGCAGATTGCTGCTATAGTAACACAGGACACACTCTCCCCCCCTAACAGGGATTTCCTCTTTACTCATGAACACCTACAAACGACAAGAGAGTTAAAACTCCTCTGCAAACATTTCTGCTGGGAGTTAGCGGCGCCGCAGGCTTCCTCGGCCGCTACCTGCATCATTTCCTTATTAAAGGCAACCTCGTCGTCTTTGACCCACGTGTAGGTGATGTAGTCTGACACGCTGCTGAATCCAACCTGAAATTCAGACGCGATGGGAATGAGTGAGTGAGGCAGAAACTGAAACAGAAACCCCATTCAGCTGGTGGCGAATGGCCAACCTTGTAGAGTCCGATCCAGTCCCAGGAGCTGGATGGGAAGGGCTGCAGGGGATTGTAGAGAACCATGGAGTCCATGTCTGCACTCCAGTCGCCTTCTGCGCGCAAACTCACCAGGGGAGTCTTATGCATCTTTGTCAGCTGTAAGGGTAGATAAATCAGCTTTAATGGGTGTTTAACAATGAATACACTTATTACAAAGTCTCGAAAACTGATTGAAACGGCAGCAGGCATTTATCCACACCCTCGGCAGATTTAAGGTTAAAGTAATCTTTTAGTTTTACCAACTAGTTTTGAAGTGACCTGAATTGAATTGAATAGAGAACCTGGAAAAGAAGTAAAATATTATGGTGATGGTAAGAAGGCCTTCCAATCTTAGAGTTTACATAGGTACACTTCAACTGTGAGAGACGGAATGTAAAAAAAAAAAAAAAAATCCAGAAAATCACATTCTATAATTTTTAAATCATTTCTTTGTTTAATGGTGCAGAAAATAAGTATTTGGCACCCACAAATAAGCAAGAATTCTGTCCCTCACAGACCTGTTTCTTCCTCTTTAAGAAGCTCTTCTATCCTCCACTCATTATCTGTATTATTCACACCAGCTTAAACTCGTTATCTGTATAAAAGACACCTGTCCACACCTTCAAACAGCCAGACTCCAACCTCCACCATGACCAAGACCAGAAAGATGTATAAGGACACGAGGGACAAGATTGTACACCTGCACAAGACTGGGATGAGTCGATCTACAATAGGCAAGCAGCTAGGTGAGAAGAGATCAACTGTAATTATTAGAAAATTGAATAAATACAAGATCATTAACAATCTCCCTTGACCTGGGGCTCCAAGCGAGATCTCACATCGTGGGATACACATGACGTGAAAAAAACTTGGACCACAATAACAACGGTCACTATTAGTAACACATAATACACTGTAATGGATTAAAATCCTGCAGCGCTCGAAAGGTCCCCCTGCTTAAGCCATCAGATGCCCAGGCCCATCTAAAGTTTCCCAGAGACCATTTGGATGATCCAGAGGAGGATTGGGAGAATGTCATTTGGTCAGATTAGACCAAAATAGAACATTTTGGTATAAACACCACTCGCCGTGTTTGGTGGGGGAAGAATGCCGAGTTGAATCCCAAGAACACCATACCCACTGTGAAGCATGGGGGTGGAAACATCATGCTTTGCTTTTCTGCAAAGGGGACAGGACGACTGATCTGTATTAAGAAAAAGGATGAATGGGGGCATTATCGTGAAATTTTGAGCAACAACCTCCTATCATCAGTGAGAGAAACATGGCTGGATCTTCCAGCATGACAATGATCACAAACACATCGCCTGGGCAACGAAGGAGCGGCTAAATAAAAAGCATTTCAAGGTTCTGAAGTGGCCTAGCCAGTCTCCAGACCTCAATCCAATAGAGAATCTGTGGAGGGAGTTGAACGTCTGCGTTGCCCAGCGACAGCCCCAAAACTTCACAGCTCTACAGAAGATCTGCAAGGAAGAATGGGCCAAGATAGCAGCTACGGTGTGTGAAAACCTGGTGAAGACCTACAGGAAACGTTTGACCTCTGTCATTGCCGACCAAGGTTACACTACAAAGGATTGAAGTAAACTTTTGTTATTGGCCAAATACTTTTTTTATATTCTGCACCATTATATCATATATGTTACATCATATAATGTGATTTCCTGGATTTTTTATTACATTCTGTCTCTCGCAGTTGAAGTGTAGCTATGATGAAAAATACAGAGCTCTCTCACCTTTTTAGGAATGACAACTTGCACAATCGGTGCCTGCCAAATACTTTTTTTGCACCACTGAATTCAGAATCAAAAAGGTTTGATTGCTTTATTGCCCTTTTTTTTTTTCCACTGATCGTCAAGGATGGTAAAAATGCCATTTAACATTTGTTACTGATTGATTTTGATAGGAAGCCAGGAAAAGTAAAACTTTTTACAGCAGTCTGAGAGTGAAAATTCATGATATCTTTTTGAATTTGAAAGATTTTTTTTCTAAACTGATACTGTTTTTACATTGTTTTATTGTGTTCTGTCTCATTTCTTGTCAGGAACGAATTTCTTGGTTGATTAAAGATATTTTAAATATAAACCTGCCAGGGGTATGAATAATTTGGGGATTAATGCTACGATCCATTTATCTCGGAAGTCAGAGCTAGGAATGACATCACACCCGAGTCCAGTTAACAGTCTGAGAAGTCAGGATTTTAATATGGCGTCGCTCAGGTAGCCATTGTTGGTTAGTACCTCTTATAAACATCATTTTAAGCTGTACCTTCCATATGCAAACACCACTTCTATTTTGCTAAGTTTAGAGTTGCAGGCTATACATGTAACCTTGATTTTAGACGCACTCTTACTGGTGTGTCTTTTAAAATAAACAAGTTTCCACCACAGTTCCTGTTGCTTATGCTAGGAGCGGCCATATTGAAACTAGAAGTCGGCGCAGGAAAAATTCTCAGACTTTCCGATTGGGATGTCCGACTTTGAGGGAGCGGATCAGTTGATTTTTCCATCTCGAAAGTAGGAACTTCCGAATTCTGACTACAAATTGAAGGCATCAAAACAACAAATGGAGCGCTGGTAATCTGTGGGCAAATCCTAATATTTTCAACACTTCTCTCATTATTTCATCCATAGCATTGCTATGAATGCAACAACAGGTTTCAGTCCCCGTAGACAGCAGTCACCCTGGACCCAATAACAGGGCTTCAGCTCATAAAATGAACTCACAAGAAGCAGCCTTTCAGTTAAATCCTTCGTGGAACAAAGAAACAAAGCAAGGTACCCCAGGTCTGATCCGCCACATTTCTTCCTGCTGTGATGGAGCGTCTCACCTCCAGGGTGAAGATGCCGATAACAGGTTTGTGGTCACTGATGCTGTACTCCATGTTGCTGGTGTACAGGTCCTGCCGGACTTTCAGAGGGTACTCCTCTTCCTCTTTCCCCCGCTTCCTCTCCTTGACATTGTTTCCGTCTTGCTGGTCGTTGGGTGGGGATTTGGGTCGGACCCGCCACTGAATCCGGTCGGTCCAGGCAGGTTTTCGCTTCTTACCGCTGGACAGGTGATCACAGAAACATGTGCACGGAAAGTGTCAATTTGGCATCTAAAGAAATGCTTAGCAGACCAAATCCTTCATTCTTTTTCACATTTGATCCCATTATAACCCCAAACTATAATGTCTTGGAGATTTTTTGTGATAAGCCAACATTTAGAGGTGCAAGATTGTAGGAGAAAAATAATTGGCCACATTGACATTTTGTTCCATCGAATATTCAAACCTTTGATTTCTGTCAAAGCGGAAGATGCTTAAAACAGTATGAAAGAAAGATTCTTTTCTCAACTGTTCATCATCAAATACTCCAGGCCTTTATTTTGATACAACTGCCAACATGATTGTTGCAGTTGGGCATGTTTTTACCAGTTTATACATCAAAAATAAAGAAAGTTTAAGATAATGTATTAATACTTGTAGATCTGATAATTTAGTCATATCAGTCTATCCCTCTGTACTTTACACACACACACACACACCCCTCCTAATGCACACACATGCAATCCACATGATCATATGAGCTCTGCTAAATGGACCAGTTTGTTGCAATGCTTGGTCTCTTGCTGTAAAGTAAAAGAGGGAGGAGCTTGTGGTGCCAATCCTAATAAGATGCCAATTTATGCACAAGCTATAGAAAAATAAATAGTGTACCTAGTTGGTTGTTTTTAACATAGAAAAAACAACAAAATGGTTACGAAAACAAGGAATTTAACCATGACTGATTCATACAGCAGCTCCCATGTTTTTCAGCAACCGAAGGATCAGACCTGCATGGGTTCACAACCCTAATAGTCTAATCTATATATCTGATTTATATTGTACTTTTATCCAGTTTAATTCGATGTTGGGGTATTTGCTTGTTGTTGTATTTTATTATTTTAGTTTGTCTGTTTTCTTTTTCAATTTTACTGTACAGCACTTTGGTCCGCTGTCATGCTGTTTGTTAAAGTGCTCTATAAATAAACTTGACTTAACTTGATCTAACAATCACTCCTGCTAACATCATTAAGTTAATGCCGTCACTGTTAAAAAGTTGGGACAACTTGTATGTTATGGAGGACTATTCTTGCCAAAAGTCAAAATAAATAAGTAGATAAATAAATGTGTAAATAGATACATTTGGAAAAAATTAAATGAATGTGGAAATACATAATTATCTTTTTTATTTCCACATATATTTATTGATGTATTTATTTTAAATTTTATTTTCTCACATATTTATTTCTTCATTTACTTACAATTTTCCTTACACATTTATTTATTTACACATCTATTTACTTATTTCCAATTGTATTTCCAAATCTATCTATTTATGTACTTAATTACACATTCCCATACTCATCTTCAATTTTGGCAGGATCGTCCTCCATAGGACTCCATTGCTCCCTTTTAGATGGACAATCCAGGAAAGCAGCAGTATGGTGTTAAACAATGGGAGTTAACGGGGGTTAATACACACTATACAGGTCAAAGGTACCCAGTGGTGTTCCATGCGCCATACATTTCATTTAAATAACTTTTAACCATCTCTGTTTGTCTCTTCAGCAGCAGAGTTGCGGTTTGGATATAATGTTTAAAATCTCACACTTTTACTAGAGGGTAAAAGTAGAACATTTGCACATTCTAAGCATGGTTAGATGAATTAGGTATGGCCAAATACAGAGCCAAGCTGAAGCGTTCATACTTTAAATCAGATCTTGTCATATTACAACCACAAACTCCAAAATACACTTGAGCCCAAAATTATTCATACACCGTGGATGATTTAGTTGTAAAACATTCAGGAAATGAGAGAGGTATCACTCTAAAGATGATAAAACTGAATTTTGAATCAAATCAAAACTATTTACCTGTTTTTAATTTTAATTTTATTAGGAATTACATATTTAAAAAAATATTCATACAATTCCTAATAATCTGTAGAAACATCTGTATTGGCAATACAGCAATCAAACAGTTCCTATAATTTCTGATTTGATGATCTTTGGTGAGAAGCTCCAACTATTTGAGGTTGAAGAGCCTCTTTGACATGACCCTAATTTTTAACTCCCTCCACAGATTCAAGCTGGGACTCTGACTGGGTCACTCCAAAACATTTCTATTACAACCAGTTAGGGGTGTAACGGTACACAAAAGTAACGGTTCGGTACGTTTTCTGTACACTTTAATCAAGAAAAATAAATATTAATGTGCATATGACTTTTTTCCCGCTCACTTTGATCAGCATTAAACAAAGAACCTTCTTTACTGAATTCCTTCAATTCCATTCAATTCCTGATTTTAATTAGATTGGATTATCTTATTATTATTATTCTTCTGTTCCTTCTGTGTTTCTGCTCTGTCTTCTCAAACCCCCAGACGGTCGTGGCAGATGGCCGCTCCTACTGAGCCTGGTTCTGTTGGAGGTTTCTTCCTGTTAAAGGGGAGTTTTTCCTCTCCCCCGTCGCTACATGCTTGTTCAGTATGAGGGATTGCTGAAGGATTGCTGTGGTTGGAAAGTCTGCATCAACGGGGCCCAACCTCACGCCAATGACTGACGCAATCTGCTGGGATTCCTTAAATAGGAAACTTTTTAACTGATTGGAATGTTTGTATAAATGTATTGAAATGACTTCTTGTCAAGTACCTTGAGATGACATCTGTTGTGAATTGGTGCTATATAAATAAACTGAATTGAATTAAATTATGTTCTATAACCTAAAAAAGTTGTAAGTATAGAACTGACTGGAGATTTGATTGGAATTTTTTTTAAATAAATAAAATAGTACAAGCATACATAGCCAGAGTAGAAAGCAATAAAACCACTTGAAAAAAGTCAATGTTAATGCTTAGAGATGTTTAAATAATACATTGCCCATATTTGAGAATAAAACATGCGTAAATCAATTTGGAGTTATTTTGATATTTCGACAGCCTAGTTCCCCAGCTGTACCTGAATGCAGCATGGGCAGCTGTTGGGAAAATCCCTTCACATAAACAAGGATTCCACCGACGTGCCTTTTATACAAAATAAGGAGCTTGGGTTTATTGGATGCTACTAGTAGCCATGTGGACATCAGCTGAATTTTCTCTAGTATACGTGATGTTTACATTCAGCTTGACCTTGTTTCAGGTGAGTCATTCAGTTCGGTACAGAGTGTGTTGTGTATCTTATTACTGTTGAAAGATGAGTTCGCTGACAAAGTTCTGGTTCGGTCCATCTTTCTTTTTCTACTGTAGCTGCACGAGAAACCATTAATATTCCCAAAAAGCAGAGTTTAGTGTTGGCTGGGAGTCTTTTTTTCAGTTTTGTTTTGGTGTCACTTTTTTAAAGTTGCGCTCTGGAACGTTGACCGGGGCTCTGAGTTTCGCACTCAAACAATCTGCATGTGTTTAGGTAGAAAACAACTGTATTCGTTTGGTATTGTGCATACCGAACCGACAGGGCCGTACCGAAAAATCTGAATACATGTACCGTTACACTCCTACTTCCAGTCAGAGGAAACATGTTGGTAAAACAAAAACAAAATAACTAATCCTAAATCTACCAGGGGTAGGAGTCATTTGGCCTTACCTACATGCTATGCTTTCTCTTAATGTTTCAGTTAAGATTGAATTTTGTGTTTATAACATGGCAAATCTGCAAGAGTTAAGGAGCATGAGCAGCTTTAGAAGGCCCCGTATTTTAGGGGAAAAGTGCCTATGAACAGACTTTAGGAGCTCTTACTTAAAGCCAAACCATGTGGTGTAGAACCTGTAAAGTTAGAAAGAGGTGAGGATAAAATAAACACATATGGGAGAAAAAAATTTGTGGTTTTAATTATCATGATGATTTCAATGATTACCTGCTGTCATACGTATCTGAGTTTAAGTCAAATTTGTACGTGGGCTGAAAGTCCAGTGGTCCTTCCTCAAACTCCTGCAGCAGCTGCTCCTTCTTCTTCAGCATGATCAACTGAAAAACACAACCCTCATTTTACAGGGGTTCACGTGGCGACGGGCGACGCCTGGATTCTCTCACGAATATGAGCTGAAGGACTGTGAAAGGGACGAACCTGGTCGTGACTCCAGAGCAGGTTGTAGGTTTGGTTGTTGATACATGAGCGGACGAAGTGCATGCCGTGGTCCTGGATCCTGAAGTTGAGATCTCCGAACCAGAACACCAGCCTGGACGACGAGGACAGCAGAAATTAAGCGGACATGTGACCGGTGCTGTTTTTGAGGAACGTGCGTTCTCTCACCTGTGGTCAATTATCCTTGGAGCTTTCTTACAATCGAACGTCTGCATGTCCATGATGTGCTCGAACTCGTCCACTCTTTCATTTGCATACTTCATATGAGCAGCCAAGTGGCAGTTGAGGAAGCAGAGCATGTGTCCATAAAAAGACAGTCGGACAGACACGCCACCTTTGTTACCCTGACGGACGGACAGGAAGAGAGGGGGGGGGGGGGACACAGCTAAATATATATATATATATATATATATATATATATATATATATATATATATATATATATACTCATATCTACATATATATATATATATATATGCATATGTATATATATATATATATATATATATATATATATATATATATATGCATATGTATATATATATATACATACATACATACATACATATATATATACACATATATATATATACATGCACTACCGTTCAAAAGTTTGGGGTTACATTGAAATGTCCTTATTTTTGAAGGAAAAGCACTGTACTTTTCAATGAAGATAACTTTAAACTAGTCTTAACTTTAAAGAAATACACTCTATACATTGCTAATGTGGTAAATGACTATTCTAGCTGCAAATGTCTGGTTTTTGGTGCAATATCTACATAGGTGTATAGAGGCCCATTTCCAGCAACTATCACTCCAGTGTTCTAATGGTACAATGTGTTTGCTCATTGGCTCAGAAGGCTAATTGATGATTAGAAAACCCTTGTGCAATCATGTTCACACATCTGAAAACAGTTTAGCTCGGTACAGAAGCTACAAAACTGACCTTCCTTTGAGCAGATTGAGTTTCTGGAGCATCACATTTGTGGGGTCAATTAAACGCTCAAAATGGCCAGAAAAAGAGAACTTTCATCTGAAACTCGACAGTCTATTCTTGTTCTTAGAAATGAAGGCTATTCCATGCGAGAAATTGCTAAGAAATTGAAGATTTCCTACAACGGTGTGTACTACTCCCTTCAGAGGGCAGCACAAACAGGCTCTAACCAGAGTAGAAAAAGAAGTGGGAGGCCGCGTTGCACAACTGAGCAAGAAGATAAGTACATTAGAGTCTCTAGTTTGACAAACAGACGCCTCACAGGTCCCCAACTGGCATCTTCATTAAATAGTACCCGCAAAACACCAGTGTCAACATCTACAGTGAAGAGGCGGCTGCGGGATTCTGGGCTTCAGGGCAGAGTGGCAAAGAAAAAGCCATATCTGAGACTGGCCAATAAAAGAAAAAGATTAAGATGGGCAAAAGAACACAGACATTGGACAGAGGAAGACTGGAAAAAAGTGTTGTGGATGGATGAATCCAAGTTTGAGGTGTTTGGATCACAAAGAAGAACGTTTGTGAGACGCAGAACAACTGAAAAGATGCTGGAAGAATGCCTGACGCCATCTGTTAAGCATGGTGGAGGTAATGTGATGGTCTGGGGTTGCTTTGGTGCTGGTAAGGTGGGAGATTTGTACAGGGTAAAAGGGATTCTGAATAAGGAAGGCTATCACTCCATTTTGCAATGCCATGCCATACCCAGTGGACAGCGCTTGATTGGAGCCAATTTCATCCTACAACAGGACAATGACCCAAATCACACCTCCAAATTGTGCAAGAACTATTTAGAGAAGAAGCAGGCAGCTGGTATTCTATCGGTAATGGAGTGGCCAGCGCAGTCACCAGATTTGAACCCCATTGAGCTGTTGTGGGAGCAGCTTGACCGTATGGTACGCAAGAAGTGCCCATCCAACCAATCCAAATTGTGGGAGCTGCTTCTAGAAGCGTGGGGTGCAATTTCTCCAGATTACCTCAACAAATTAACAGCTAGAATGCCAAAGGTCTGCAATGCTGTAATTGCTGCAAATGGAGGATTCTTTGACGAAAGCAAAGTTAGTTACATATACATACATACATATATATATATACATATATATATACATACATATACATACATATATATATATATATATACATATATACACATACATATACATACATGCATGCATAGACACACACACACACACACACACACCAGCTCTTTGGTCAGTGAGCTTATGCACAATTTGGAGGTGTTTGCGCTTCACCACGGCAACCAGCCTAGCACATGTGGATCTTTATATCCAAGGAGCTTGACCACATCACTGTATTTATTGGGGCAGGGATTATAAAGTGAAAGATAGTGTTATATAATATTACTTGGAGCAGTACACGCAGATACACGCAGCGCCATCATCCATCGACCCAAGGGCTCTGCGGCAGGCCCGCAGAGGACGAAGGAGGTCCAACTTTTTTAAATGTTCGGCGAAAGCTACAGGGAGAACAAGCCTTTGACTGGTCAGCATGCCACCGCAAAAAAACAGTGCTGAAGATATCTAGCAGCAAGCATGGAGCAGACCGAGGAACGTCTTGCGGAGGAAGTCCGAAAGATATGAACATTTATACACTGAAGGAGTACAAAGATGCGCAGCAGACTTTTAATTTGTGGGAGGAAATTGGGGAAAAAATGGGTTTGTAAAGCGGTCGCCCCCTGTTGTCCTGGCGACGAATTGCTTTGCAAGACTAAAGTAAAGGAAAACGTCTCTGTTGATATGCGTGTGTACTTTCTGATGATGAAGTATAAACTAGCCCTAACAGTGGCTTTGGGCCCGATTGGGTTGAATTGTTGGCATAACGCCAGTGTAGACACTCCTTCAAAGTCTCTCAAGACCAAACCACATCAGTGCGTCCGGCCCACACAACCTGTATGACTGATTACAGGAGGTTCTAGGCTGCTCCGCGCCACATAGGGCATCACAATCTCCCCACAGAGGTTTAGTGCCCACCCAGAACAGTCAGGGAACTCTCAAACTTAATTATTAGTATGTATTATTACTTATTTGGGTAACTCCCCAAGCCCCTGTGGAGAACATCCATGTCCTGATTGATTTTCCGTGTTGTTGTGCGGTCTTGCATTACACTAAAATGGTGCCGTTGTCCTTGTGGCTTGTGCGCAGATACACAGGGCTGAGCACTCAGCAGGAGTGGTCCGATTTGGATGTCATTTGTTAAACAAGCAGACGAGTGACGTAGATGCAAATGGTTTTATTCGCAAGCAGCGGGTCGCGTTAAAACCGCCTCAGAGGGCACATGTTGTGGATTCTCCATTCGTAATGTCATCGCTCCACAACCACAAACTCTCATGTATTTTCGTGGGATTTTATGTTTTCGACTAACGTGATGCATTGCATAAATGGGAAGTGAAAAGCAAAAGTTTTTTATTTTATTTTTTGTTTTGCTTATAGAGGTAAAAAAAAGAAAAGAAAACAGGAAAAGAATGGTGTGCTCTAGTACTTCTGTCTCCTTTCTGATACCCAATGAATAAAATCCAGGGCAACTAACTACATTGAGAAAACACCTGGCTGCAGCTAAATGACTCTAATTTAATTATGGCACAACAGAAAACCTCCCAAGAAACGGCTGCTGTTAAACCGACAAGTTCAAGGAGAGCATTAATCAGAACATGATAGTGGCAGCATCAAGCTGAGGGAGTGTTGATGAGAAGGGGGGGTGGAGCTAAAAGAAATGCAAAACCGTTTAGATCAAAGCATATTGATGTGTTAGAATGGCCTAGTCAAAGTAAAGACATAAATCCAATTGAGGATGTGTGGCAAGACTTGAAAATTGAATTTTACACATAATCTGCATGCAATCAGACTGAGCTTGAGCTACTTTTTGCAGCTGAAATCCCAGCATGAAGGTGGTTTTACAATGTATTGACTCAGGGGGCTAAAAACAAACGCAAAAACCTTTTCAAATGTTAAAAATAATGGCTAAAAATAAAAAACATATGCATTCCATTTCACAATTAGGCATCACATTGTTCTGGTGTATCTGATAAAACCCCCCAAAAATAAGTCGAAGACACAAAAAAGGGGGGAAAAATCTGCATTATTCTAAATGTGATGTGACATTATATTAGTCTACAGCTTTATTCTGCTCACCCAGTAACCAAACAAGCCAGTGCGAGTGTAGGTGGCCTGGATGTCTCTGACGAAGGGGAGGTGCTCCAGTTTGGAGAAGAAGAGCAGCAGCAGACCCTGCATTCTCATCGACGACACCTAAAAATACATTCACAACATATGGAACCATTACTATTAAAGTACCCTCTCTCCTGGTTTACCTTATTGGACATGTAATGCGTATGCAGACGATATGTACCTTGACATAATTCCGTGGTGCTAGGGTGGAAATAAACAGCTGACTCCATGGGTCGTCGAATATCATGTCCGACACGAATCTCACTGGCCCCGAATACACTTCCTGCAGTCTGAGCACATATTGTTATGACTGTCAGTCTGCCAGAGAAATCTATATATTAGGGGTGTAACGGCACACTAAAATCACAGTTCGGTACGCATTTCGTACACTTTAATCAAGGAAGATACAAATGTGCATGACTTTTTTTTTTTTTACTTTGATCAGCATTAAGCAAATGACATTTTCTTCATGAATTCCTTAACTTAAAAAAAGTTGAAAGTATAGTTACTTATTTTAGTTACTAATTTTTTTAAAATAAATATAATAGTACAAGCAGACATAGCCAGAGTAGAAGACAATAGAGCCACTTCAAAAGAGTCCACGTTAATGTTTAGAAATTTTTAAATAATACTTTACCCATATTTGTGTAAAAAACATGCTTAAATCCCTTTGGAGTTGTTTTGATATTTTGACAACCTAGTTTCCCAGCTGTACCTGAATGCTGCATGGGCAGCCATTGGGTAAATCCCTTAGCAAAAACGGGGACTTGGACAACTTGCATTTTATACAAAAGAAGGACTTTGGGCTTGACATTGTCTCAGGGGCAGGGATTATAAAGTGAAAGATAGTGTTATATAATATTACTTGAAGCAGTACATGCAGATACACGCAGCGCGATCATCCATCGACCCAAGGGCAAAATTTCAATCTTACCCAATGACATAGAGGTCAGGAGTCTTTGGTGAGTTCAGATGGAGAAGTGAGGCCACATCGTCAGGGGGATCAGAAGTCGCCACGTTCCACGTCACCATGTGAAGTCTGGAGAAGAAGAAAAAAACATTTACAGTTAAAAATCCTTCTACTCAGGCTTATTCTAAAAACAATAATGAGAGTCAAACTTTTGGGTGGTCAGTGCCTCTCTTTTAGCACCAACCACAGAGAAGCTCATCAAGCCTGAAGCATGAAAGCTGTAACAGAGGCACAGTGTGATACCCCTGCTAGAAGCAAATCCGGCTGCTACAGTTTGATCAACAGACTCAACTCAGAGCGCCGACTGTGCTGATCTACAACAGAAAGATTTAAAGGACATGGTGGTACCGGAAAGCTGCGGTTGGAAGGGGAGAAAAACGGAGTCTGTTTTCATGCAGAAATAAAGAAGTTTACTGAAAACCCAGAGGGGGTGAAGATATGAAGGAAGTGAACAGCGCAGCATTAATCCTCTACAAATATGATCTCCAGGTTCGGCTGCATCTCGCTCCACCTGAAGTTGTCCTTTTTGGGCCTGTTGGCCCTCTTGGCACAGGAGAGAAAGGCACTGTCCAGCGTCTTGACCACTTTCTCGTGCAGCTCGGTTCTGGGGTCCAGGTCGTCCACGCAGGTCATCAGCTGGTTGAGCCGATGGCGCAGAGCCAGTTTGCTCCCCGTCGACTGGGTGGCATCAGAGGAGAGGGTGTCGCTGCGGACGCGCCCGACGGTTCCCAGCAGCCGGCTGATTTCATCCATTCTGCCTCGAGGCGTGAAGTCCGGTAAGATCTCCCTGAGTCTCCTACTGAGAGGGATCAAAAGCGATCGAGAGAACTCGAAAAACTATTCCGATCGGTTTGATTAGGAAGTGAATCAATGGAGCAGAGATCGTTTCTAGTGTAGATTCAAACCACAGAAATCCCAGGCTCTGGGGGTTTAGGGCTCTGGAGTTGGACAGGGTGATTAGGGAATTGGTTTATTTGTCTACAAGTCGTCTTTGTGCACTAAACTCTACCTCTAATCCCATGGAAAAATGCCCCAACAATAGGCCTATTAAAAGAATTGAGAAACCACCTTGCATACCAGAATGCCACCGCAGTGAGCCGCTGAGAACTCGCCGCCTCCTCCCTCAGCTGGACGGCAGGCCGGCTGCTTTTCTCGCTCCAAATCCGGATCAGGTGTGTGTTGTTGGGCAACCTAATCCACCCGCCAGAAAGCAGCAGAGTGGTAAACAGTTCTCCGGGTTCAGAGTTACAGCACATTCAACCCTACGTGACACAGACAATCTGGCCTTTTTTTTTTTTTTTTTAGAGATTCTTGGGAGTACCAGCCACGGCACAAAGAGCTGATAGACTATTTACAGCAAAACCTTTGATTAGGTGAAGAAGGAGAACAGCTCAGTATGTGGAAATGTAGATGCTGCTGCCTATTAAAGGCAAGAAAAGAAAAGAACAATCAACAATTATTGATCATCTTTATAACCAGAGATTGACAACTCCCTCTCTTCTCTGTCTGAGGGAGACAGGGCCAAATTGGTGGAGGCAAAAAAAACAGCTTCCACTTTGATCTCCATGACGACCAAAGCAACAAATGGAAAAAGCACAGAGTTATGCAACTTTTATCTAATCTAAAGTGGCCTTAATATAAAGAGGTAGTCGGTAGATGTGGGTTGATTACCATTCTCAAGGCTTTAGAAACTTACTGCCACAATCTTCCCACAGCTAATCCCTAGAGTTTAAAAAGCTCTCAGGCTGCTGCCAGAGAACATCCTGGAGGGAGTGGGTTTTTTTCTCCAGCAGCGTGGAAACAGGGATTAACGCTGAGGCAGCCCCTCTCGCACCTGTTGCTGAGCGCTGCATGCTGGCCAGCACGCAGAAGGAAGGCTGCTACTCTTCCCCTCCCTGCTAAAGAGAATCTGGGGAGTTTCTCCTGAGCTTAACCAGGCTGAAATTCATACTCTGACCGGAAGGTGTGAGGATAGGGCTGGGCGATACGGCCTCAAATCAATATTATGATCTACTGAGCAGTTCGCTTGGTTAACGATAAATGGACGATAACAGGTTTTTTTTTCTCTATATGGGGCTGTGGATTCCCCTCTTCCTCCTCGACCAGCTCTGCCCTCGCCTCTTCAATATTTGAATCCTCCTCGAATTGCTCACTGTCTTTCCCTTCTTGTTAGTCTGCAACGCAGTCCTGCATCTTAAAAGGGACTTGAGCATCACCAAACCACTCACATCATTTCTTTTTTTTTTTTACACAGAATATACCGGCATGGGGCAAAATGACGCCGGTTACAGTCATAAATTTCAGTATCGGTGAATTTTGGGTTCATCGCCCAGACCTACTTGAAGAGACTGATCATCATGGTGTTAGAATGTAACGCGATGTAGGTCGTGATGAAGAAAAAAAAAGAAGAGCTTTATTGATTTACTGGTACCAACCCTCACCTATGCTTGTGAGATACAGTATGGATCGCGACACAGGAACAATGACACCATGAATACGATCTGCTGAAATGAGCTTCCTTTTTCCACTCTCAGCCTTGAGGACGGCGACATTGTTGGGGAGGAGTTTTAGCGCATAGTAAAAAAATAAACAAAAGAGTCAGCTGAGGTGGTTTAGACATCTGATCAGGCAGCCTCCTTGGCGTCTTCCTTTGGGGGTTATTCCAGGTTCGTCCTGAAGGGAGGAGATCCAGAACTCACTGGAGGGACTGTATAACCCTTACGGCTTGGAGGAGCCTTGATATCCCCAGAAATTAGCAGGAGAGTGACGAAAGGGGAGAGTCATGTCTGGGCTGCCCTCCTGGACCGGAAACCTTCAGAATCAGAATCAGGAGACACATTTTGATCCCAAAGAGAAACTGCTTTTGTGAGAAATGGAGATCGTGAGGATAAAAACACAAAATATTCATTGAGAAAGATTAACTACTATTTTGCAGTAAATAGAGGTGGGTAGTAACTAATTACATTTACGCCGTTACATTTACTTAAGTAACTATTTTGGGCAGAAAAATGTACTTTAATGAGTAGTTTTACTACACCGTACTCTTTACTCTTACTTGAGTAAAATGTCTGGATGCTCTATCCGCTGTGAGTAAATTCACTGAATGAAGAACAAAAAGACATCACACACACACACACACACAGTTTATTAAAGGAGACCACCAGTTTCTACACGGGCTTTGGTTTTCTAATGTCATTTCCTCTGTTGAGCTTGTTGCATTAGAAGGTCAAGTGAATATATATATATATATATTTATTTTTTTTATTATTATTTTTACCTACAGTAAGTATTGGTATTATTCTGAAAAATGTTTGACTTAGAAAAGATTCTTCTCCTTTATTTTTTTCTTTATTTTGTAAATATGATATTTCATTGTTTCAATTTTTTCATTTCAGTCTTTAATACACCAAAGTTTGCCGATAAATTTAGATTTTTGTCTGTTCGATTACATCATTTTAAAAATATTAAATCAGATGTTTCTCAGTACTCAAGTAGCCCTTTTACCAAATACTGTTTTACTCTTACTTGAGTAAGTTCTAGGAAGGCTACTTTTAAACTTTTACTTGAGTAAATATATGTTGACGTAGTGATACTCTTACTTGAGCACAATTTAGGGCTACCCTACCCACCTCTTGTAGTATATAATCAGACTTCTAGTTATCTAGAGGTTATTGTAGAAGAGCATGATTTATGAACATGGCTGTGTGTTTTGTGACCTTCTGTGGAGGACCTTGTGCTGATCGGTGTGTGGCTAAGAGTGCATATTCGTCCAATCACAACGCTGTAACCAGGGTGACCCTCGTTGGTGACGATCTCAAATAAGGAAAGGACAACGGATGCAT
Source organism: Valencia hispanica (assembly GCA_963556495.2). Classification (NCBI taxonomy): domain Eukaryota; kingdom Metazoa; phylum Chordata; class Actinopteri; order Cyprinodontiformes; family Valenciidae; genus Valencia; species Valencia hispanica. The sequence goes on along the minus strand of OY747700.1, from coordinate 49,483,910 downwards.
GAGTAGATGGATCCATGGAGGCCATTCTCGGAACTTAAGAGATCTGTTATAGCCCTTTTCCATTGCAAAGAACTGAGAGCCTGTTACTGTCAGCTTGGTGCCATATATCACCGCTCACCTTCCGGATACATGCCTATGAACAATGTTATGGCTTAAAAAAAAAAAGTGCAGATGATCAGAACTGGATCATTCAGGTTGAAAATATCCTAAAAACTTCACGATGGTGAATGTGATGTTCACCAAACACTGTGACCTGGTTTCTCACACAAACATGCCAGATCCGCCCTTCTTTACTACAGAGTAGGACATCAACATGAGTTTGTTTGTTTGTTTGGACGTTTGCTAAGACTTTATGCAGAATACTGTGATAACCAGAAGACGCTCTTACCTGAAGCTCCCTCCTTCCTCCCCCAGTGACTGGCGATCGTCTGATTGCTCCTCGTTCTCCTCCATCATCGTCATCATCATCCCCACACCTAGCAGCAGCAGCAGCAGCAGCAGATGCAACAGTTGAGCGCTCGTGACAATGTTCGTGACATTTGAAACAGTTAACACCACAGCTAACCTGCCAGCGTCAGACCTAACATGGGAAACGAAACTTTCCTCGACACTGCATCTCCTTTTATAATTTATCTCTGCTTCTGCAAGCTCGTTTAATCCAAGCAACCCGCCTCACTGTAGGTCCCGCTAACTGACTAACATACTCTGGTGATGCGCCGCTGTAACGATACACGCCGCTAGCTGTATTGCGCAGCAAACTAAAGAGAGCCCTCTCTTAAATTAAATGCAAAAAACCTGGAGTAATAAAAAGTATAAGAGGTAGTACTACCTGAAATGCTTTGATAATATTTATTTTGGCCGTATAATCCCCTCGCAAGAAGACTGTACAGCTGTCCGAAACTGCACAGTGCAGAAGTACAGTATCACTTGTTATTGTTCCCGCCCCTAACCGGAAGACAGGTACTTCGCTTTCAAAATAAAAGGGTGAACGGGTTCCCGGAAGAACTGTCTCCCTAATAAGTCATCGCGTCGGTCATATTGTGAGTGGCAGGGTTGATTTGGGAGCTGTTGAACATGCATGAAGCGTGACTTTCATGTATCAGTATTAATTAATTTCGAATAATCGCTTCTATATCGTTATTTTATTCAAAAATACATGTCAATTTAGCACTAATTTATGTGGGAAAAAACTCACCAAAGACTCCTGACCCCTATGTCATTGGGTAAGATTTACATTTTATATATATATATATATATATATATATATATATATATATATATATATATATATATATATATATATATATATATATATACTAGTCACAATAAGGTAGGGATTTTGTTATTTACATGAGTGCTATTCCTATTTGGTCTGAATTTTAATGAAGTAAAATAAGTAAAAGTATCCCTTGACATTACAAATAATGAATGAGAAGAAACACCAGTTTCATTAGTGTAATATTTATTACCCCAAAAATGTAGATAATAACAAGGGTACCCCCCAAATAACACAAATTGACAATGTCAGTAGCGGGTGTTTCCACCATTTGCCGCAATGACCGCTTGACAGCGAGGTCTCATTCTCCTCACTAGCCTCATGACTTTTTCCTGAGGTGTTCCACTCTTCCACAAGTGCTACACGCAGTTCTGCCAGGTCACGTGGGGCTGGGGTACAATCATCCAGTCTCTGCTTCAGCTGCTCCCAAACATGCTCTATGGGGTTCAGGTCAGGGGACATTGCTGGCCATACCATATGAGGCACTCCGACTTCCTGACTGTTACATCTCCTCCACTGATCAGGTTTGCAGATGACACCTCCCTCATTGGGCTTATCTCAGATGGAGATGAGTCTGCTTACAGAAGGGAGGTGGATCGGCTGGTGTCCTGGTGCACCCACAACAACCTGCAGCTCAACACTCAGAAGACAGTGGAGATGATTGTGGATTTCAGGAAAGTCTCAGCCCCACCATCCCCCCTTCCCCTCATGGACCTCCCCATCTCCACTGTGGACTCCTTCCTCTTCCTGGGTACTACCATCACCCAGAACCTTAAGTGGGAGCTGACTATAACCTCCCTCATTAAGAAGGCCCAGCAGAGGATGTTCTTCCAGCGGCAGCTGAGGAAGCTCGAACTGCCAACGGATTTGATGGTGCAGTTTTACACAGCCATCATCACCTCTTCCATCACCATATGGTACACGGGGGCCACCACCAGGGACAGAGACAGACTGCAGCGCATTGTGCGGACTGTTTGGAAGGTAATTGGCTGCAACCTCCGACCTTTACATCACCAGCACTTTGGGTGTTGCAGGTCGGATTGTAGCTGACCCTTCTCACTCTGGACACAGCCTGTTTAACCCTCTCACCTCAGGAAGGAGACTACGGTCTATCCGGACCAGAACTGCCCGCCACAGAAACAGCTTCTTCCCCTCAGCCATCAGACTCTTAAATAATAGCTAAAAAGCCACACTATTCACCTGCTACTGTTACAAAAAAACATATTGTTTTTAAACAATTATTTAATTTAAAAGTATGTTATGTTATTGTTTTTACTTAATTTCTCTTTTACTTTGTTTTTTATATCTCTGCACTGTTACATCAGAGCAAATTCCTAGTCTGTCAATCTTTTTTTGCTGGCAATGGCAATAAAGTGATTCTGATACATTTATATATATTGTGTTCCAAGAAGAAGGAACATGAGAAACTTGATAGCTGGTGAAGATACCAGAGCTGTGAAGGACCTCCACTGTGGTACCAGTGCCAAAAGTCGCACAGCCTAGAGACCTCAGTAACTACAGGCTGGTTGCACTGAACACACGTCTGATGAAGACCCTGCAGAGGCTGGCCCTCAACCATCTTCACCCCTTGATGAAGTCTTTGTTGGATCTGCTTTTTCAGCTTGGATGATGCCATCATCTTCTGCACATCCTGCATCGAGCTCTAACCCACCTGGGGAAGCCTGGGAAGCCCAGTGAAAATCGTGTTCTTTGATTTCTCCTCTGCTTTTACCACAACCCAATCCTGGACTTCTGAAGGATAAGCTGGAGTTGTTAGGATCAGGCCACCAACTATCAGGTGAGGAAGAGTCAGAACCACCTCCAGATCAATGCAGGGAAAACCAAGGAGCTGGTGGTGGACACCCGCAGGCGCAGACCGACCACACTGACACATCCAGAGAACTCCAATTAAGACAGTGGACTCTTATAAGCACCTAGGTGTTCACCGGAATGATAAACTGGACTGGAGTCAAAACAAGAATGCTCTCTAAACAGGAAGGATCAGAGCAGATGCACCTGCTGAGGAGACCGAGGTCTTTTGAAGTGCAAGGGGCGCTCCTGAACAGCTTTTTTGATTTTTGTGACAGTATCAGCCATCTTCCATGGTGTTGTATATTTGGAGCAAGAGCTTATCAAAAGCGAATAGTTCAGCTGTTGCAGAACTGGAGAGCTCCTACAGTGACAGACTGCTCCATCCCAGGTGCACAAAGGAATGTTATCGCAGATATTTCCTCCCAGCCCCTGCAGGACTCTTGAATCACCCTGTTTTCAATTATCTTGGAAATAGTTTGTTTGCACAAATATACCTACTGAGCCGTTTGTACATGTTTTAAATCAGTCTGAAAATGCTCTTTTGTATAACTTTACATGGTTCATATTTTTTTTCCTGTATGTACATTTTACTGTACAGTCTAATCTTTTTATCGATATCTCTATGTGTAACCTGGTGCTCCCTCAGCGGCTGATACCAGAGTTTTCTATACCTTTCCGTCACCAGTAAAACACATCGGCTTTTCTATCTGTTCACACTTTTTTGTTGAAAATCATTATTCACCATTTTAAAAAAAAGCACCCTCCCAAAAACAATATGGTCTGGTTAGTAGATTCTACTGGGATCAGGTTTTAGTACCAACACCACCAAAGGTTGTCCCCATGCAGGTAGAGATATCCCCACCCTGCATGCTCCAACAGTATACCCCACCTTCACCATCATTCCACTTAACTGGACTTCCATCACAGTTGGACAAAAGAATAGAGTTCAGACTGCATGCAGAGCTATTGTACCGGCAAATCACAACTAGCCTATTAAAATAAACAAACACAATATAGCATTTTATTATTTTCACTGTAGTGAAAAAGCGCTAAAATTAAGGAGATAAATGAATGTGGGTTAATAAACAAATTTATCCCAGTTAAAGTTTTTCCAACCACCATTGCCATAGTTTGCTTCAACATCGCCATCTACGGTGGCCTCCGTCTTGGATTAGGGCAGTGATTCTCAAATAGGGGGGCGCGAGAGGCCAGAGACTCCATCACTCACGTAAGGACGCACGGAGTAGAACCCACATTTTTAACTAGAAGTGGAATATAAAAGAGCGTAGTCTGTGATTGGTCAGCCCAACATTAAGCCCACATTTCACCATAGCAGTGCTCTATAGTTGATGTAATTAGTCAATGCAGCTTTTGGCCACTACATGTTTTATTTTGCAAGGCCAGTTTATCCAATAAGGTCTTTTGGCGATTTAGAATTAAATTGTATTTGACCAGAGACTTCACTGCAATGGTAGGCAGACCCACCAGAGAAGGCATGTACCCCCTACTGTCCTGGCAGAGAATTGCTTTGCAAACGCTGACACCAACAGAGAAGTACAAAACGTAAACGTCTCCGCTAATAGGCTGTATGCCTGTGGGTGCAAATTTGCTGACGGAGGTATAAACTAGGCATAAGGGCAAAAAAAGTAACGTTGAACCCATGAACAAACCGGAGTTGTCCTGTTTTTTTCTTCTTCAAACTCTGTATATCAGGGGTCCCCAGTTCCAGTCCTCAAGGGCCGGTCTCCTGCATGTTTTAGTTTTTTCCCTGGTTCAGTACACAAGAATCAAATGATGGCTCATTAGCAGGCCTCTGCAGAACTTTGACATGCTGAGGAGGTAGTTGGATGATTTGAATCAGCTGTGTTGGAGCAGAGACACATCTAAAACTGTCTGGAGACCGGCCCTTGAGGCCCGGAATTGGAGACCCATGCTGTATATGAGCCAATCAAGCAATGAAAATCCATATTTAGTTATCAACCCGTTTTTATTGTCAGTGTACATTTATGGCTGGACGTTTTCTCCACAATGTAGTATCCTTAAATGTTCCACTGTTAAAAAGGTGTACAAAAACCTTTTTTTAAATTACAGTGACTACGCTTGTGAACTGGCTTTTATTTTGAAATGTCAACTCTTTCTTTGATCAAAGCAGGGGTTGATTACCTATGCTCCACTTCATGGTTTTCTTTCATTACTCTGTGTCGAACTACATAAGAGGCTAATGCAAAACAATCTCTTTAATATAATGCACAAATCCCATAAAACTCCAGAATGTTTGCATTTGACCCGTGACTAGACTCACTCATATGAAAGGTACATTTTTAAGTATCCGATTGAAGTACCTCATCAGAGTCATGCCAGGATCATCATTATTAAACCACCCCTATATGTCACTTGAAATGAACTATATATTTTTACTATCTTAAGCCATCATTGCATTATGGAAGACACAAAACGTGGGACAAATGTTCATTTACAAAAAAAAAAATCGGGAAATAACAGCAGTACAGTCTGTGTGTCATAGAAAACATACCAGGGAAAATATTCCTCTGGTTACTTACAGTACAGAAACAAGCAATATTTCCAAATGTTGACTAAAAACCAATAGAAAAGTTTCTCTTGCTGTGGAAAGTAAACAATAAATCAGAAAAATACAAAATCAAGAGGATTAATAAATCCTTAAAGCCAGGAGAACCCACAGCATCACTATAATGTAAAAGTTGTAAGGAATAGGCATAAACAAGAATATTTCATCCTATAAGCAGATCTCTAACTTGAATCTTAAATAAAAAAACTAAACTAAAAAGCAGCCGTAGTCAAATTTAATAGCACAAATATGCACGATTGCTTTACAATAATGAGCTCTTATTAAGAGCAAATCTTTATTCAGGTGTAAAGGGGGGGGGGGGGGGGTATTCTTGATTATGCCTAGCCACTGTAGTTCCAGTCAGCCTGAGGAGTGGAGTGCGAGCTAGCTGGTTGAGGTCAGGTCCTCCAGGTATCACAAGTTGTCTGGGGAGGGAAGACAGAACTGAAAATCTGACCAATTATGTTCATGAAACATGAATTATATAATCGTGCGGTTATTTCCCGACTTACTGATTTGACATCACTCATCAACACCCATTCCTTTGACGTCCTCGTTCTTCCTCATCTATTAACAAAGAAACGTGTTAGTCAGAATGGTGCAAAGTTAGCAACAACTTACACCTTTTAATTCCAACATTTTGGGAACTTTTCAGTCATAGTGTTAAAAATGTATTCAGTGTAATTTTACAGGTAGAACTGTGGTACAGTACAGATTAACATTGAGTAAATGCTGTATGAACATAACTATTGTGTTTTAATCACACTCCTACTCAGTAGCTAGAATATCAAGAAAAAGTTAAATATTCTGTTACTTGAGGAAGTAAAACTCGTCTAATAGATAGATTCATTAAACAGCCAAATATTTATAGTCTTCTTTTCTTGCCATTTGGAGATTATGGTTTAGAGATGATAAAAACCCAAAGTTTAGTGTCTCAAAAAAAAAAAAAAAAAAGTGTTTTGATCATAAATGTCATCGGTTTTGCTTGACAATCCTCTCAAAATGACAGCTGATCACAGGTGAAAACAATGAAAAAGTACATAACATAACATGGATAGCCATCTCTAGTTTCTTCAGAAAAAACTTCAGATCCCTGTTGCTGATCCGCCTTTTTCCCTCCACTCAACTTGCGCGGAGCACTCTGAACAACCAGCTAGAGACATCTTAGCTGATTCCTTAAAGGGACGATTGTGTATGGAGATACGACGGCTAAGAGGAGCGGAAAAAGATCTGGTTAAAATACCCTGAAAGTTCAGATAGTGGAAACGCGCCTAATAACTACCTCCTGAACATCTGTCAAGTCAGCGGTCTAACCCATGATCATATAGGCTGTAATACGGCCATCCATTACATAACATCAACGCATTAAAAATGTGTTTTTCGTAAGAATTGCCATTATCTAAAGTTCAGATCTTCTGATTTGGGGTTTTCATCATCTGTAAGCCATAATCACCAAAATGACAGAACACAAAGGCTTAATATAAATCATTCTATGTGTACCAAATTAAAATAACGGATCACTTTCACTTTCTGAAATGAGTGACAAAAAAACTTTCACAATATTTCATCTTTTGGGGGAGATTGCAGTTTGATATTTATACCACTGGATGTCACCAGAACCTCTTTTGTTTAATACAATACATAAAGTCGAGTTCGAAGCCAAATTTAGTCATGTTTAATCTGCCATTTGATAGTTGATGTTTATCTATATTAGCCCACAATGCAAGTTAAAGAAACTTCTTTAAAAAAAAAATACTCATAGGTAACTTGCTTCGTATCGAGTGATGTCCTGAGTCTTGTTCACATACTATAAACCGGAACTGCACTGAATTATCAACAACATCTATAAACCGACAGTAAACGGGCTAATGTTAGCCTAGCACTCAAATTACCACCCAAAAACATGTCATAAGGACCAAGATGCAAATTTACTGAAGATGCTTGTGCATCAAATCAGGAAAAGTCACTTAGAATTTAGTTAGCCTGTTTGAACATTAAAGAAGCTTTCCGAACTGATAATCCCATAATTTAGCAGCATACTGATGCTAACCCACAGAAACCAGAGTTAGTACAGAGACAGGAGTATGCAACATCCACATCGTCGGCGAGTTGGTTAAGTGATATACAATCACATTATTTAGGAGAATTTAAACATGACAGTATGTTACTTTATTGCATATAGAGGGATTATGTCGGTCTATGTCGTCTGCAGAAAGACACCATCGTGTCTTGTGCTGTTGATTGCACAAATCGCTTTGATAAAAACAAAACGTGCAAGTCCTATAGAATACCATCGACTCGCGTCTCTTTCAAGGCAAACAAAAAAAAAATCTATCGGAAGAAGCGATTGGAACTATGTAGGGCTGGGCGATATGGCCTAAAAATAAAATCTCTGATTTTTTCACACCAAATCCGATTTTAAAATAGATTTTTTTCTTTCTCCCTTTACTTTCTTAAACCGAAATGACAAGTGACAATTTTTTTAAACTCTTACTTTAATATCTCCTTTGGGAGTCTACCTGAATTCAATGTTGTGTGCAAAGTTGGTAGCACATACCTGGCGTCCAAAGTTTTCAGTAGGTAAATAAAGCCAGGCTTTTCCACTGTATAAACAGGCACCATATATTTGACAGTATAAATTGTGATGCATCTGTGATTGCTTTCCACTGGACACCCGTCTTATCATAAGGTACACAGTAGGAAAATGATTCCCCTATGGTGGCTTGTCTTTTGGCGGTGTTTTGTGAGCTGCTGCTTGCTTGAGCATCTCGACGGAGTGCCTCTGTTTCAGGTGTTGAAACAAATTTGGCGTACTCCCACCTTTGGTAGCAACAGCCTTCAAACAGATTTTGCAGCGTGCCGTTTGTTGCTCCAAGTCTGAAGTTGCAAAACCGAACCAGTTCCATATAATTGAAGAAACTGTCACTTTTTTGGGAAGTTCCTCTTTGTTAGTTGCCATTTTGAGGTCTATGCGTTGCGAGAGACGGACTGGCTGACCTTGCTCCAAACTACAGAAGCCCAAGAGAGCAGTGGGAATGAGGGGGGAGGTGGTAAATCTCGAGTTTCCCAAAAATAAATCTTCTAAAACGGCAAATTCGAATTAATCGATAAAATCGATTTATCGCCCAGCCCGAGAACAAAGAGACAATTAAAAATGCAACTACCTGCAGCGTATAACTTGTTTTATCACCAGATGATGAACTGTTGCAGTACACCGACAACATTGCTAACCAACACTGCAACTGCTAGATAACCGCAAATATTAACAATGGGAAGCTGAGCTAATCTCCTTCTGCGGCTAAAGTGTGAGCGCATCCGCTGTGTTGATGAACATATCAGCTCTCTACACAGGATTTATATTAATTAACTATGGCATTGGGACTCTGTTTTGGCAAATCCCTATTGTTGCTGTAAATGTTTTCGATTGGTACCAGGAACAATCCTGATCATATCCCTGGCTGGTTTGTATGTTTTTTTGATTGTTAAAAAGAAAGAGAGTTAAGTTGATGAGCACCAACAGACATCCATCTTTTCTTGCTTCATTCGTTGATTCAAAACATGAATGAAACAGTTTTGTTTTTCCAGACACACACAGTGTGTCTCTACATTTATACAGTAGTCTTCATTCACCTCATCCAGCTCCTTTTTCGTCTCCTCCTCCATACGCCGTATGTCGTCCATCGACAGCTCGATCCATTTGTCCATCCAGCAGAACAGCTGCCTGTGGAAGTGGGTGAACAAACGCTTTTCCACCTGGACACAGTGGGAGGAGTGGAATAGAACAACACAAGACATTCAAATAGAGGAAAACAAAAGGGAGCGAATTGTACTGGAAAGGTCCTATTTTCTTTAAGAAATCTAAATATCACAATCACAGCATTCGGATGTTTTTTGTTTTTTTTACCCTTTGAATATTGTTCTCTATGTTCTTCTGTAGTCCCAGCCACTTGAATTCAACAGTGACTAGCTTGTAGGCACACATGTGCGGACAGTTGGGGTTGTTGGCAAGTTCTTTCTGCAGATTTAGACAAATGGTCAAAATAAACAAAAACACATACATGTTTAAGCTCCTTTAAATGATCCGATAATAATCCGTACCTGCCACCCAGGTCCCAGAGGGCCTCTTCCAGTCTTCTCCGACTTAAAGAGGGCAGGATCCTGGTCAGGCTTGTAGTCCTGTAGAATCAAGATAATATGTACAATATCGCTATAACAACGGAATAAGTAAAAGCTCATATTACTGAATGGTACGCAAACACCTTCCTTGTTTCCATCATTTTTATATATGAAGCCGACTGGAGTGATATAAATTGCATAAATTGTGCCTATATATATATATATATATATATATATATATATATATATATATATATATATATATATATATATATATATATATATATATATATATATATATATATATATATATATATATATATATATATATATATATATATATATATATATATATAGCAGAAATCGTACTTTTCTTCTTTTTTTTTTTAAACCTTGCAAACTAAACATTTCAATCTGTGTCTTATTGTGGGCCATTGCCTCACATTCAAAACGTGTTGTTTTTGTTAAACCACAAAGCCGTTGCCCTTTAACTTATTAACTATTTTTCATTTTTTGGGAATTCAAAAATCAAAATGTCATGTTGCATTCCTTAGCAAGGTGAAAACTTCTTTTTTTTGCCATTGTAAATCTACCAGATTCCACATTTGGACAGAAATCTATTTTTCACAGGTTTGCACAAAAAATAAAAATGATCAGAATCAATTATGTCGCTTTCTCCCCCCTTTATAAACACTCCCAGCCTTGGATATTAAAACCTTAAACATCTTACACATATCAGAATAACTTGGACCACAGATGGAGCAATGACTATGCATAAACAATATAACAATCTTAATCAGTGTTGCCCGTTTTCCACACTCCCACACCTTTTAACACCAACCCCCCCCCCCCAATTTTTTTTTTTAATTGGTATTTAAGGCATCACATTACAAAAAATAAAAACAAACCAAAACTGACATTAAAGCACTTTAAAGGAATGAAGATTTAGAAACTGTGTGAACATTTATCAGGTATGGTGAGGACCGACATCAGTAAATAAAGAAAACATTAAAAAGTAACATGTTGATGCATTGGTGCATAATATTTACAGCATTCTTTAAAAAAAAAGAAAAAAAAAAGAAAAGGCACTAAATAAAAAGGTTACCTGAAGAATCGCTTAGTTTTCAGCTCAGATTCTTCTCATTCACTGTTTAATATTTCTAAAATATTTTCTTACCTTTGCATTGATGCAGCTCTTATCAGCAATGTCGATATTAACAACCTCCACTGAGTCCCAATTCGTCACTTCATGTACCTGGAAAGAAGAAATGCAATTTTTAATAGTTGATTGGAACACTGAAGAGAAAACATAGGTAGCAGAGTTAAACATAATAAAAACATAGCAGATATGCTCTATTAACTTTAGATCTAGCTTGCTGATAGTCTATAAAACAGATTTGTGAGCCTAAATGGGGGCGCAGTGTGAAAAATTGTTTGGGCACACTGGGTCCAGGGGGATTTTGGACAACCCAGAAGGTTTATCATTTTTAGGCTTCTTGAAGATATTTCAGTGACGATTACTGATTCCGAAGGCCACCGAGTTCATCGTAACAGCCGAGGTAGTGCGTGTTTTACAAATGCGGCTATCCAACTGAAGGAAACTACCTAGAAATGACTGTTAAAGAGCTACATTTCCTTCTAAAAAAATATTCTCCACATGAAGTAAATCTAAGAGTCAGAGTCAGCTGTGGGAATTGTTACGACTGTCCATGGAGAAACGAACTGCTACAGAAACACAACAGGACACTGACTGAGAACCTCCTGAAGGTGAAAATGGTTACAGCCCACACCAACCTGAGTTTGGACAAAGTCCCAATCTACCCTGTGTTTTGGTTGATAAAACCACCTGAAGCGAACCACACCAGAGTCCGTTTGGAAGCGGACCGAGACCACCTAAAAAAAAGTGGGTGTCGGTCCGGTTCTCTGATTCCACACCAGGATTCGTTTGTGTGCATTCACACCTGCATAAAAGGTCCGGACCAGCGTTCAGAACGAAACCTGGTCCGTTTAAAGTGGACCAAACAGTGCAGGTCTGAATACGCCCTAAATCTGCCTTTTTTGCAGGGAATGGAACTCTCAAGGCACTAGACGAGGGTGTGTGGATGCAGTGAAACTGTCTGCACCAATATACATATGAACATTCCTGTGTTTGAAAAGTTACAGTTTACAAAAAGAATGGCCGTGCAAGATGTTGTGACGGTGCGGCCAAAGTGTTTTGTTTTTGTAAGAAAGAGGGAGATTGTTAACTCACTGTCTGGTCTGTGAGATTCTCGTTTCGGGTGATCGACTTTTGTATGGGGTGACGCGGGGGGGATTCTAACCAAGAAAATATTTCCCCTAAAAACACACGGGCTTTTTCTTTAAATGTTCTCAGTATGTGCAACTTATTTGTTGAATCCTAAATCTTTGAGCAGTGGTGGACATCATGACTTACATTCTCCTGATCCCCCATATCAGGCTTGTGCCACGTCTCGATCTTGATCATGAACTTGTCCTTCATATACGTGTTCTGTAGTTACAGAAATGATGCACAGAATGGTCAGTCAGAGGGATTCCTTCGGTCATCATGGAATATTAGTAAGCTTAATTTAACATGGTGGAGTCACCAATACTTACTGTAAGGACTGCATCAGAGGAAGGGGTGGATGACAATGAAGGATGAATTAGCAGGGAAAGAAAAGAAAAAAAGATTTAATTATTCTGCAGATTTTAACATAAACCATTTCCTTTTGGCATTCAGGTTTTTCTTAATCAATAGTGGAGAAACAGGAAGAGGTTGATAATCCACAGATGAAACCAGGTAAATGTTTTTTTCCTTTACTGTCAAACATCAAATCAGAGTAAACTGTTTAAGATCAATAAATAACATTTTTGTATTTGTGAAAAGTCTGAATAAGAGAATTGTTATGTACACATAATTACTGTCATCAGCGTCAGAAGTATACATACACCAGGTTTATTTATCGAGAAAAATCAACCAAGACATCAGGAAGAGAACTGTGGACCTAAGTGCGTCTCATCCTAGATGCCTGAAGGTCCCACGTTTATCCGTTTAGACAATAATACACAAGTGTTAGGAAGTTTTTTTGGTGCCAAATGTCCGATTCAATACCAGTGTAACAGCAAAAGACCTTGTAAAGATGCTGGCAAGACGGTGTCTTATCCACAGTAAAACCAGTCCTGTACCACCATGAGCTGAAAAGTCACTCTGGAAGGAGGAAGACATTACTTCAAAACCACTCTAAAAAAAGCCAGACTACAGTTTGCAACTGGACAAAATGGAACTCTTTGGCCGTAATGATAATCTGTATATTTGGAGGAAAAAGGGGGAAGCTTCAAAGCCTCAGAATACCATCCCTACTGTAAAGTATGGAGGTGGCAGCATCATGCTGTGGGGCCGTTTTTGCTGCGTAAAGGACTGGTTCACTTAAAATAGATGGCATCATGAGAAAGGACAATGATGTGGACGTATTGAAGCAACATCATCAGTCAGGAAGTTGAAGCTTGGGGGTCTCCCAAATGGACAACGACCCCAAGCTGACCTCTAAATTAGCTACAAAGTGGCTTTTGGACAACAAAGTGAAAAGGCAAGTGTGAGACAGAGGGCCAAGTGAAACCGTTTAAAGGGCCATTCTACCAAATACTAAGAAAGTGTATGTATATTGCTGACTTTGAAAGTAATAAAAACACACGACAATTCTCTCTTCATATATTTTGAAATTTCACAAATAAAAAAAAAAAAGTTAATATTTAAAACAAGTTTATCGTGATTTGTGGAGAAATCACAATAAACGTCATTCAGCTTGTTTTCTGAAGCGTATGTAAATATCTGGTTTCAGCTGTGTGCGGCCGCCGGGTTCAGTTCGTCACATGATTACGTATGTGTGCAGTGTGACTCACTTGTTCGGCAGTAGGGATAAGCATTCCAGGCCTTCTCGTGCACCTCGAGAGAACCTTTTGGAGCGAGCATGCGGATTACAGACGGCACTTTGCTGCAGACACAAACGCGTGGACGGGACCGTTTAGATGTGTTCAACCAAACAGATTCAACACGTCTTATAGAGCATAAACATAGACATAATAGTAACATGCTAGTAAAGCAGACTCATTTAGGGTCTCACAAAGTTCACTGGTTAATAAGAATAGCGACTTGAGAATTAAAGAGAGGCGGAAGAAGGAGATTTTAAAACCAAATGTCACCTACCTCTGCAGGTGGTAGACCTTATGGGTGTATTGTCCTTTCTCCCCTTCCTTCTCGTACGGCTCGTTCACGAGTACCTCCACACCTTCTCCCCCTCCTGTCTCATTTTTACTGGCTTCTGCTACCGAGTACAGCTGGGCCACTTGGTACTGGAATAAAAAAAAAAAAAGAAAAGAAATTCTTAACAGTTTGCTTTGAATACATTCAAATAATTATTTTTTTTAACTCCCTTAGGGTTACGTCCCTAGCTACCTACAGTGACTTTTAGATTCATATATTCCAGTGGGATTTCCTGTGATAGACCAACAAACTGTAGTGCACAACAGTCAAGTTAAGACATAGAAAATCTTCTGGAGATTTTTGCCTCTTACTCTGAGCAAAACAGCTCAAGCTCAGTATAAACTGGACGGCTAGCATCTGTAAACAGAAATGTTTAAGCGTTACCACAGATCTTTAAATGGATTTAGGTCTGGACTTTGACTGGGCCATTCCAACACATGCATCTGCTTTGATCTAAGCCATTCCCTTGTTGCTCCGGCTAAATGTTTACGGTCGTTGTCCTGCTGGAGGGCAAATCTCCGTCCAGTTATCATCTCTTTGACTCTGACCAGCTTCTCCGATACCCCACACCATAACGCTGCCACCACCTTGTTTCACAATAACGTGAAGCACTGGTTCATCTGCCACACACGTAGGCCAGAAAGTTGAATTTATCCCTCATCTGACCAGAACTACACTTCACTACATAACTTGTGGCAAACTGGAAAAAAAGTATTAGAGTTCAAGCTCATAACACACTTTCTGATCCAATTTTCTCCATGAATGGAGTCACCATCTCGACAGTGAGGTACTGCTGGGCAGCCGAGGCTACAAAGTTGGCATTTAACTAGGAGGCTACATTAGCCGACTGAAGTCAAAGATTTCTCAAAGCTGTTGCTTTGAATGTTTAAGTGTGCCCACGGGACTCATGCGTAGTCAAAGATGTGGTACTGGTATAAGAAGTGGCGTGTAAAGCCCTTTTAAGAGAAGCCCACGCTAATAATACAAATTGAAATCATTTCAAATGTTTTCTACTTTTTTAATACAAGTGTATTCCAAGGAGCAAACAAACCGCACTCATCCGGTTTGAGGTGCTTGCCTTGCATTGATTTATCTTTAATGTTTGTCTTTCGTGGTTACCTGTACATGTGTTAAAAAATGTGTTCAAATACTGTTGTTGTGAAGCTCTTGTGAAACTTTTGTGTACACTGGATCTGGGACTCTATTTCCCATGATGCCTGGTTGAGCTGCACTGCACAGGTGTTCTACATCAACCATGTACTATGGGACTTAACCCAGCACTAATTGTACAAACATAATCATTCCTGGAGGAAGGTCTCTGACCGAAAGCTTGAAGAATAAATCACTTTTGCAGACTGAAGTGTGTGGATTTCTGTTTTCCTTTCTGGACCTAATACAAGTGTATAAAATCAACAACTCTGCCAAATAAAGCTAAAAAAAAAAAACAGCAGGAAAAGTATGCTCATAAAGAGCGGAGATGACCGAGGGTAAACCGCTTCCCAGCAGCTCCTAAACTGAAGGCTTTAGCAGAGGAAAAGCAGCAGCGTAAGCCTCTTTTCTCCCTCTCCTGGGCACGGAGTCAGGAGGAATGTGCTGTGGCGCTGGAAACACTGACTTGCACCTTTTGGGTGTCAAGAGAAAAAAAACCTCCCGACAAGCAGAAAAGGCCGTTTTATGCAACATGGAGACGTCTGGTTCAGTGGGCACGCTGCTGTGTCGTTTGTGTGTTTGCAAGTAGGTTATGGTTGAAGAGGAAATCCCACATCTGGTGCTTCACACACACACACACACACACACACACACACACACACACGTCTGTATTTCTACCCATATTAGGGCTTTATATTGACATCCATTCATTTTAATAGCTGCATTTATGCCTAACCCAAACCCTTACCCTAATCATTACCAGTTTATTCCTAACCCTAACATAACTCACACCATACCTCTAAACCTAACCCCTAACCCTAAAAAAGGGGGTCCACCATATTAGGACCATGCTTTGGTCCCTATAAAGGTCCATCGGTCTTCAGAAGGTTAGCGAATATGCCAGAGAAGGTCCTAAATAGGATAGCTATACAAGAACACACACACACACTCCTGTCTTGCTATACTTGTGTGGACATTGTATTGACTTCCATTGATTTTACTATGCCTAACCCAGACACTTTCCCTAAACCTAGCCATTAGTGGCACATGCCTAACCCTAACCAAATTCACACCATACCTCTAAACCTAACTAGTAGTTTAATAGCTTGTTAAACATTGTGGGGACCAGGCAAAATGTCCTCACAACTACAAATGTCCACACAATGCTGGTGGCCTGTCAAAGGTTGTCAAGACATGTACACACACATATAGCCATGATCTTGTGAATTGAGACAAAAACCCTCTTCTACCCTGAGGCAAGACGTTGCTTCAGGCTGATGACCTGTTTTTGTAGCGCTGGATGTTTCAGCTTCTCCTTTGTCTCCAGGAATGTGACTTGCCATGTAGAACCAGTCCGTCTTATCATCAAAGACAAAGGCGGGCAGCTCCTAACTGTCGGCGGCGAGTGACGACAGGAGGATAACAACCACTGCTACTTGTTCAGGCACAGCCCTGCGTCTAACGGGTTGGTCAGAGAAGCTGAATCGGGTCATGAAGGCCGACAGAAACGAGTTGTGTGGTTTTAACGTGGTGTGAGAGCAAGAATCCCTTCTAGACTCAATCACGACAATAATCGGCAGACTAACTTTAATGTCAGTCTGACCAAAAACCTCCGAAGCTGCCTTTCGATTCAGAGCTGAATCGCAAATAAACTACGATTCAAACTTTGCGTCTTCACTTATTTATGTATTGGTCGGCCCTTTACATTTTAAAGCCTGCAATAACTTTCACCTCGTTTTACTGGTTTCATCACAGGACCCAGGTAATTATTTGAAAGATAGAGCAGTTTTGGATCTCAGAGGTGTCGAAGTCAGGTTTTGTTACGGTCTGTTCCGTTTGCTTCAGACGCTGGGCATCCGTCCATCCATCCATCCATTCAGATGGATGGATGGATGCCCAAGCCACCTCAACGGGCTCCTCTCAGCGTGGGGGAGCAGCTGTTCCACTGAGGAAACTCCAGATTTTTCACAATAAATGTAAAAATCATGTCGCCCTCAACTGTG
Source organism: Valencia hispanica (assembly GCA_963556495.2). Lineage (NCBI taxonomy): Eukaryota > Metazoa > Chordata > Actinopteri > Cyprinodontiformes > Valenciidae > Valencia > Valencia hispanica. Next base: position 49,466,706 of record OY747700.1, on the reverse strand, counting down.
TTTTAACTTAAAGTCAGAAAACCAGTCGGATTTGTAATCGTTGAGCAAACCAACTGCTGCTGGCAACACACACCCATCACCAGGGGCGTGTTAAGTAAAACTAATGCTACTTCAACATGTTTACTCAAGTACGAGTAAAAAGTAGCCGTGTAAGAAATTACTCAAGCAAGAGTAAAAAAAATTAAATAAAAGTATTCCATTAAAAGGGTACTGAGTAACCGATCATCTGAATAAATATTCAAAAAACATGTAACGGGTAAGACAAACTAAAGAATTTGCGCAAATTCTGGTATTTTAAACGCTAAAATAGCATTTGAAAAAAATACAAATAAAATAACATTTACAAAATAAACGAATTTAGCAGCAGAAACATTTTTTCCATTTTTTTCTCGTATAAAACTTAGAAAACTAATACTGACAGTAGGTAGTGTATATATGCATCCTGTCATTACAAATATTGACTCACCCCCCTTTATTTAAAATCACAGCTCAAAACACCTGTTCAAACGGGCTTATTCGATTTAGACACAGCAAATAAGTAGACTGTACAACAACCAATATCTGTTTGAGAATCGTTTTGTTTAAGGTTTGTCTATCGTTTGGCCAACTGGGCTTCGGGAGTTATGAGTTCGTCTTTTAACCGGAGGGTTGCCGGTTGGAGCCCCCGCTTCGTCCGTCTCAGTCGTTGTGTCCTTGGGCAAAGACACTTCACCCTTCCGCCTACTGGTGGTGGTCAGAGGGCCCGGTGGCGCCAGTGTTGGTCAGCCTCGCTTCCGTCAGTGTGCCCCAGGGCAGCTGTGGCTGCAATGTAGCTTACCATCACCAGTGTTTGAATGGGTGAATGACTGAATGTAAGGTAAAGCGCTTTGGGGTCCTCAGGGACTAAATAAAGTGCTATACAAGTACAGGTCATTTTACCATATGTATCTTTCTGTTTTTTTCTTCTCTGTAAGGTGACCTTGGGATTTAGAAAGTCACCCTCAAATAAAATGTGGTGTTATATGTTAGAACGGGGTACAGTACTTCCACTGACAATATATAATGTTTACTGTATTTTAATAGTAAAGGTTTTGTACAAACAAGAAGTCTCACATTGACATAACCTGTAGGTTTGCATGTTTGTTCTTCATTCAGTAAAGTTCCTAATAATATTAGTCAAGTAAAAATAAAACGTATGATGTTGTAAAACTACTACTAAAAAGTACATTTTGTTTCCCAAAAAGTTACTTAACTAAATGTAACATGTCTAGTTACTACCCACATCTGGCAGCCATGTTTGATTTTGAGGTAAGGATGGGATAGGAACCGTCAATGGATCGTTCCAACCGATTTCCCTTTTTTTTCTGGACTTGGAATTCGGAAAGGTCATCTTCCAACTACAAACTGGACACACGAATAGCCTTTTCTTTCAACTTGATCGCTTGTTTGTTTTTTAGTCGGTTTCTTGCCAGCCTCTGAACTTCGGTATTTATTTTACTTTATTTTCATTCATTCCTGTATAAAAATCGGCTGCATTAAACCAGCAGAAATCCTACATCTGCTTGTTATCTTCAACCTGCAGATAGATTCAACTGACTACAAGTCGAGAGTACTCTAAATAGGTAGCTTGTCAGTAATTATAAAGGGGAAAAATGGATTAGTTTGATATGTATCACTGGCCAGAGGAATGCTTGGAAATCAAGCCATTAAAACACAACCATGGATCATAGAAGGCTTTAGCCAAGGACAGAACTGAGCTCGCTCTGTGTGTTTATTATCAAAGCAGCTGAAGAAACCAGCGACTGAGGATGTCAGCATTAATTATTGATTTGCAACTCCCCAAATGAAAAACTTCATGAAACCTGATATAAAAGGAAGGCTTCCACCTTTTTTTGTTTTTAACTGTTTAGAGCTAGATGAGAAGCAAGCTCTTGTGTCAGAGGGATACATTCATCTGACCCCAGAGTGGCTAATGTAACAGGAACCGGGTCAACAGCTAGCATGGCTGTTCTAACCCCGGGAGGTAACAACTCTTTATTATTCCACCTCCATGCTGTTAATAACAGCTTCTGGTCGATCAAATATAACAAGGAAGAACAGCCATTGCTTTGTGGCGAGATGGGTTTCTGAGTAAACAAACCATCTCCCATCAGTCTTTGCAGCTGGGTAAATAATGTTGAAACTGCAGCTGTCGCAGCAAATCCACGTTAAGTAGACTGATTACACCCAATTCACATCCGACGTCATCCGAGTCGAGGTGGCGTGAACGTCTCACGCTGTTGCTCAACGAGACAGGTTAACCGCCTCCTCCACATCCGACCTTCCCTTCCGCGGCGAGGAGAGGAAAAGCAGGTCTAGCGGCAAAGCTGGGAACCAGATACCGGCTTCTGCTCCGCGTGAGGCGACAGAAAAAACAAGGACTTCTCTGTTCAACGGGACATTTGGATTACAGCCCTCAATGGGTGAAAAGGGAGGGGTCCGCCTAGAAGTGAAGCTGAGGGAAGGGCAGGGTGGGGTGAAGAAGCGGAACCTGCTTCACCTGAACATTCGGGACGAGTCACCGTGGAGACAAAATAACCTGGTAAAAAAAAAAAAAAAAAAAAAAAACACACATTGGGACTACAAGGAAGAATTACATCTTCAAGAGCGGTGGCCATTATTCTCCACAGTGATTCATCTTGGGAGAGGCAGCAGGTAGTAGTGGGCGATATAAACGGTAGAAATTACATCGATATAGCCAACGGTAGGAATCTAGACTATACCGGCCTAACGCGATTGCGCTTTTTGATGATGTCATCGAGCTGTGCCTACGTTCTTTGTACCAGGTACACAAGGGAGGATAAATACTGATGTTCAGTGTTCATATTTACACTACATATTGAAAGTTTAAATGTGTTGTTCTCTATTTAACGGAAAAGAAAGCTGTTGAACTTGTTGAATTTATATGTGCCGCTTTGTTTTTGGGCAATATTAAATTTGAAGGTAATCAGGAAAGCAGAAAGAAATGTCATTTCTCTTTTTGCACGTCAGTTTAAACCATTTTGATTTTCATCACATTTAGCTTGTATTTTATTTTAAAAAGTCTTCATCTTTATTGATGTCGTGAGAATATTTGTGTTGAGGTTTTCGGAAAAAAAAATAAAAAATTTTTACATGCATTTTTCACAATGAATGTCCTTTGAATGGCATTCTATAGTTTATTTTTTAAGTTGTTCTGCTGCAACGTATCTGAAATGTCAATGTGTCATTTTGACATATGTAAACACAAGAAAAGAACACATCGCAGTAAATATCGTTGCCGCACATCCTTCAGATTATATCGCAATATAGCTTTGAGGCCATAATCGCCCAGCCCTAGCAGCAGCTTCTGAATCACACACTGAAATAAGACGATAAGGAACATTGACGAACTCTTTCACACAGTGGAGAGAAGTCCTCTACTTTGGCAGGAAGGCTAGAAAACATGCTTACAATACTGCGTTTATATCTTCTTACAGAACAGTTTGCTGTTAAATATCCCTGCCGGCAGATCGACCCAATTTTATTCAGAAAGCAACAACATTCTGATAGATGCATCTCTGACTGGACACTGACTAAGTGACAGAAACAGAACATCCCAGGGATAAAAGATAGCAGGAATCAGAGATATATCTAAATAATATGAAACATGTACACTCTGAGGTCAGCAATCTGGTATTTTCACTGATAAAGTAAATAAATGAGTACCTCCTCCACTGAGATGGGCAGGACAATCCGGCTGTGAGCGATATAAAGAGAGAGAGAGATGGGGGGGGGGGGGGGGGGGGAGACAAACATAACTCGTTAAATTAGAAGACACATATCAGTGGAAGTGATGAAAACACAGTCATAGATTTACTGCCAAGACATCACTCTGAACAACGATACGTTTTATCAAGGTTTTCCTCTTCTCGGGCAAACAGCAGCTCTCCGATTACACCGCCTTATCTGGGTTTAAAGGAACAGTACATCCCACTGACATTCTTAATTTAAAAAAAAAACTAATTAAAAGCTCACAAGAAGGTATAATAAAAAAAATAATTAAAAAGCGCCTGGAAGATCCTCATTTTCCGATTTAAGCGGAACTTGATTGTAGTTTACCAGGTCAGGGTGCGGATTTTTGTTGTTGACTACATCTATTTCCTTGCTGCTTTTTGTTTGTTTCTGGTATGCATCCAATCATATTCCTCCTCCAAAGACGTTTACTTGTATTCTGCAAAGCCGCGGGAAAACTCTCTACTCAAAATGAGAACACTGAACGAAAAAGTTCTAATGTTTTCTACTGCGAACCGACCGGCTCGATTCTTCATCTATTTGGAGGCAAATATAGGAGGAGCTTCTCTTTTTTCCCCTTCTCTCTTCTGGAGCGTTAATTGGTGTGAAACCGTTGAGAGGAAATCTATACTTCCTAACACTACTGGATAGTATCTTTGAGTGCCTTTACGAAACGGTCAGTAATAGGCTGACCTTCACGGTCCAATCAGAGCCGATGAAACGCCTGCATTTATGGGCTTCGGGCCTTTATCTCAACACACACAAGTAGTCAGACTTCTACTACACACGTGAGGAGAAACGTACAGCGTGAAAGACATCGGACACAGTGAGATAAGGTTGGTCAGGTACAGGCAAGTCAGACCTGAGGTCCAGAAGCGTAACCGGGGGGGGCCTCACCCTGTGGATTATGAAGCCATAAAGGACAAATGTGATTATTTTTCCTGCTTGATTTTAATCAGAGCGCTGTGGAAAACAAAATAATAAGTAGTGCACTTATCCACTATTACATAATGTACCACTGGGAAGTGGGCAAGGCATGTGATCTTCTGCAGGAGTCCCCGCTCTGATAGGAACAAAGGAAGCAGGAAGGGGAAGAGAAGAAGCGGCAATCAAGACTTGTCCCACAAAGTGGGAGGAAAAAAAAAATTTTTATTAAAGAAAAGCCTGGAGCTTTTAGTGGAAAGCTTGTCTGTCTGTGTTCTCTGTGCTGCCCATACAACAGGGGACTAATCACCCACTGTTGTGTCAGTCTGGCAGAGCTTGAATATTTCATAAAGGCAGATCAGACTGGAAGATGAGCTTTTAAAACAAAAAACAATACAAAAAAAAAGGCGTCAACCTGTTGACCGGTGGGATAAAATAAGATCCGATTCAACAAAAAGCAAAATGTTTTTTTATTTATTTTTTGTTTTGTTATCCTAATTCAAAAACAGTTTAAAAGGTATAGTTTGGCACTAGTACGTTTTTAAAACAAAGTTCTTAACATGGCTGACCCTGATGATGTACTTTGCACCATGGTCAGATGACAGTCAGGTCCCAGCAGTGATGGATCTGCATATGACCACAAGTGTTCAATTTAAACCGTGGGAGCTCATAAGCTCCAACACTTGTCTCGTAAGGAAACTTTATTTAAAAGCAGCAAAAACCTTCCCTTGTAAAAAAACAAACAAAAAAAACGGGTTTATTTTAACGAATATATTCCCACGTCTTTTTTATTAAATGATTCCTCTTTTAAACGTGGGATAAATGGTTTCAGAAAGGGAAATAGAGCGGGGAGAAACACCGCACTGCGCCTTGAGCCTCCTTCCTTTTCATTAAATTAATCTAAAGCCCAATTCCCAGACTTAGCTCTATAATACAGCTATTTCAAGTTCAACTCAGTGAACCCGTTGAAGCTGAAATTTTATACACTCACGTATGAGTTCAAATCCGCACTTATTTCTGAAATAATTTCCTTTATATACTTGCTAATCGCGAAATTGGGAGAAAGAGGAAGAAAAGTACATAAAGTTCTGCGTTCAACGTCTAAAATGTCGCGATAGGACGCCGCTTTTCTAATAAAAAGTCGATCAAAGTGGCTCGTACGCTTTAAAACAACATTCTTTTTTTCCACTTCTTCTTCTTCTTCTTCTATTTTTTGGCGCTTTCGAGGTCTAGTTAGCAGTTTGCCGGTAGTTCATTTGGGATTCGTTTAAGTCGTCGCAAAGTTAAAGCGTACTTACAACTCTTTAATCAGCATGCTGGCGGCGCCTCAGTCCGAACGTCAGTGGATGAGAAAGGGCCGAACCGAGCTGTTCATTCACCGCTTCGACGGGGCTTTTCTTCCTCTTAGCTGCCGTGTGTGTGTGTGTGTGTGTAGAAGGGGCGCGGCGCGGCGAGGAGAGGAGGAGTCACCCACCTAGTTTCAGGTAACCAGCTGTTGCGTTTAGGTGCTGTCGGACAATTATCAACCAAGTCGGACCCGTTTTTCCCGAGCCACAAATGCTGCTCCTGTTGTAAATACCAGTCAAAACTATACACTGGATAGTTCGTGTTACTCGGTGTGACTTCATATTAAGCGTTCATATTTCCCTCCTGTTGCGTTAAACTGACAGATACGAGACCAGAACCAAACCAGGACGAAACCATTAGCTCTGGTTCAACCTGTTTTATTTCCTTCATTTAGTTGCAACCTAATTCAGCTTTTAAGGAGACTGGCCACAGTCTGAACGAGTTTGCCCGGAAAGGTAACTGACGTATCACTTCTACAACTCCTGGAAAAAAATTTTATGGGAGTACTAATTTAAGTGAGGTGTTTTTAATTTAGCTGTTTAAAACGAGTCACTCTCAAAAACGAGAAGATGTATCTCAAGGTTACCTGGAACCTAGAAATAAAAATGAAAAGTAGAAGAAATTTATGCGTTTAACAATAAAATGATAGCCTACCATCAATCAATCAAAAAAAAATAATAATCTTCTAGGCAACTGACTGACAATATTCTTCTGCTGCTTCTGCTGCTGACATGCGGTACGTTGCAGCAGTATTCTCACATACCTTGAACTTTATCTTTTATTTTTCAGCTGTTCCCTGAAGGCCTCAGGGGTTTATTAGAGAACATTAACAGCATCATGGAGCAGACAGGCCAGGGAGGAAGTTGTAGAGAAGTTTAAGGCACTGGCTGATTATAAAATAATATATGTGTACAGTTAGGGCTGGGCAATATAAATCAATTTATCACATTTTCTGTTTATGAAAATTGAACTTTTGGAATATCGAGAAAATCAAAAAGAGAAAAAAATAAAAATAAATCAGCAATGCACCTCCTGAGTTTCCATATTGATGTCAAGGCCTACCATCGTTGTTTTACAGCGTGTATTTTATTTGAACTTTGAATTTGGGTCGTTTAAAAAAAAATATGTTCAATTATTTGTAATTTCTTTTTTAAGAATAGAAAGGGAGAAAAAAAAGATGAATATAGACAATTGAAGAGTTTATTTTTAATCCATACTGCCCAGCCCTGTGTGCAGTAGGGTAAACTCAATTAAATTCAGAATCACACATATTGATATGTAAAAAAAGAACAAAATGTAAAAATTTGGCACATCATGGTGTTGTTTTAACTGTGTGGATATTCATGCCTGAAGTGTTTTACTCAATTGAAACCTCGTAAGACGGATGTAGATGTACAAATCCAGTTTCCAGTCAAACCTTAAAGTACGGGGTGCCATTTAGGACAGAAAACGCCTCGTTTATTCCTAGGCACACACACACACACACACATACTTTATTTATCCCTAAAAGGGGAAATTCTCTATCCCCTCCCACTGGGCTTTTTTTTTCGACCTGACATGAAACCAGCCACACTCAAAAAAAAGATCTGACGTTTTCTGTTGTGCTGGAGACTGACACGTTTTATTGTTCAGCCTGAAGGTTTGTCGAAGTCATCCAGAAGTTATGTTGATACCAACTGTGCTCGGCTGGGTGTCACATCAGAACATCCTTCAGACATGTACTTCCACGCGCTGTGGTTCTGAACCGCTGTTCAATACATCTGGAAACAAACAGCCAAACCACATCACCCTGTTCTCTACTGGGCTGCCTCATCCCTTCATCACCCGATCACTGTCCTCTATAGGAGATACCACCACAATAAATAATGATGTACATGATTTTATTCACCGCCCCACAGCGCTGCTGTTGTACAATTTTCTTGAACTGAAAAACAAGAGTAACTATAAATATCACAGACGGGAAAAACCAGCTCGTAAATAAACCCCATTGTGATAGAAAATTGTTTCCATACTTACGTTTCGATTCTTTATGGCCGGGGCTTAGTTTAAAACGAATAAAAATCCGGCATTCCTTCATTCCTTTATATGACTGAAAACAAATGACTTGTCTATAAAGTCATCAGACATATTTATGTTTCCTTTTTTCAAGTAATAAATCATTATGTGAATCTCAGTTGTTCGTGATATTTTTAATTCTACTCATCTTTCTTTATAAAATTATTCTGGCCATTTCATTTAGTTATAAATTTTTTGTCCTTGGGATTTTTATTGTTGTTTTGGTGTTTCCCTCACTCACTCACATCAAAAATAAATCGATGGTAACTGCAACCACACAGTCACTATGTCACATTCCATTATTGTATCTGTCTTTTGTAGTTATGTTATGTCCATCCATCATCTTCTGCTTATCCGGGGTGGGGTCACGGGGGCACCAGCTTAAGCAAAGAGTCGTATAGGGGACACAAGAAAACGTGGGAAAAGATGCTCTGGTCAGATGAGACCAAAATCTAAGTTTTTGACCAACATGAAGCACTATGTGTTTTTTTGGATCACAGCCATGGTTACTGGACCAAAACACAGACCCCCGACCAGTAGGAGGGCTAATCACTCAACGACCTAGTTTCAACAGGAAGAGGGGGAGTTCTGGACTCAGTCTCTTTTTGCCCGTAAGTCCCCTGGGCTTGCATCGGGAGAAAAATTGGTTCTTTGGGCTTCCATCCTCGCTGGTGAGGTGAGGGCAAGGCCGGAATATCCAATGGGTATTATGGGCACAGGCCCAGGGGCCCACGCCCACTGGGGGGCCCACATGAGCACATATATTTTAAATATGGCAGCAATCTGCTGGCGGAGATGACCAATAAGATCCACACCATTTTTTTTTACCCTAACAAAGTTACATAATCCCTAAGGCGCAGTTGTGGAAACCATGGTAACATGCCACGCCCCTGCCCTAGCAAGTAGCGCTCCGCTGACTGTCACCAGACTGTTAGAGTAGTCCTAAGAGAATATAAAATGAGCGAAAAAGGCGGCTTCTATAAATGAAAGATGAGAAGACGACGTGTTTATTAGGAAATCGGTCATCTACGGACACGTTCTGTGTAAAACCTAAGGAGGAAAATCAGGAAAAAGAAGACATCGTGGATGATGGTGAGCCAATGAACCTGTCCGGAGGAGGCTGCGTTAGCAACACAACCTGAGGCTAGCTGTAGCAGCGGCAGCTAAGCCAGGGTTAATCCGGTGTGGGACGCAGCATTGTGGGGGACAGTTAACATAAATGCTTACACTGTTGTTGTCGATGGTGGAGCTGCTGCTTTTAATAATTGGGCGACCAGATGTACAACTTCAACCCGTGATCGAGGTTTGGGCGGTAAAGTGAGCCAAACCTAATGATCTGCTGTCACTTCCCAAGTGGAGAAAAAGTTTCTTCACATGGTCACCGACCACAGGTAGGATAATATCTTTTGTTTCCCCTGCATCTTATTTGGAGCAAATAAAACCAGTACATTAGTGGTTTCTCTGACTGGAAACACTTGGAATGCGTGGGTGACCATGAGGAAAGCTCTGATCTTTTCAGTGTGCTGCCAGCATCAGCCACTGGTAGCAGGACAGAAAGCTAAACTGGACCAGCTGGAGGGAGAGACGCGGTACTGGTGGGAGGTTCTGCTCAGGCGGGTCGTTGCTGTCAGTCAGTTTGTAGGTGAAAGAGGTTTCTGTGGTGAGGATGAATTACTTGGATCAGCACATAGTGTTAACTTTGTTGGCATTTATCTGTCAGTTTGGTCATTTTCTTAGTGAACTCATAAAGAGGTGGACAGAAAGGCTGGGGAAGCACATCATGGAGGACAGAGTCAAAAGTAGGGATGCTCCGATCTAAACATTTGCAGCAATACAGATATTTGATATTATTGCTCTTATGGCCAATAACTATTATTTACAATGTTATAAATATTACATTAATCTCTTAAAAAGATGGAAATAAATAGGGATTTTTAATATTGGCTCAGTTTTACTTATCGGACCAATACAATGTGTTAAAAAATGACGAACATGGGCAGATACTGAAGTTGGTGTCAATACATTGTGCATTCCTAAACAAGAGCCCCGTTCTCATGGTTTTAGTTATGAAAAACAGGAGAGGAGGAGGAAAGAGACATGAGGAGGATGGAGAAACAGGAGTTTAGAGATACAGATACAGGTTTATTAAACACAATATTATGTCAAAGGAAAATCATTTGTTTTTACTTTGCATTCATTTTCCATTTATAATCAAATGCTTTAAAGTATGAGTCAAGTTTACTTAAACTGATTGCACTATTTTTTATCAATAAAAGAGAAAGAAAAATAGTGAGAAGACAGACAGAGACACAGAAGGGCAGCATTGGAGAGCTGAGAAGCAAAGCAACTGAAGGAGCGCTTTGAGAGAGAAGAGGAGTACGGTGAGGAGAGACGGGAAAGAAAAATTAACGAGTATCAGTGAGTTTTTGTGATGAAGTTATGGAACAATCTGAATTGTAGTCCTGGCCTGGTAGAGGTGAGATCGACCAGGATGTGTTTACATAGGCAAGGGAGTTACACCACTGTGTTGTGTTTTGATATTGTTGCCCTCAGATGAGCAATGTAGTTTTACAAGACTGTGGTGAAAATCCTATTTAAATGATGTTATTTTTTTTAAAGCAAGGGGGCCCTTTGAACATTTTGTGCCCAGGGGCCCCTGCTAACATAATCCGGCCCTGAGTGAGGGGAGCGTATCCAACGGACACAACAGCCTGGTGAACTGTATCCGGCCGGTAAAAGAAGTCCTGACGGATTCGTTCAAAACCCTGCTGAAAGAATCTTTTAATTAGAGATTCTACAAGAGAGTGAGAGAGCGCCTTGAGGGCACGCTTATGCACGCTACAGGAGCCAAGAGCTAATGAGCTAATTGCGGCCTGCGAAAAGGGAGCGGGTCCGTGGGAGAACGACGTTCCGAGCTAATGGTGGCTCGGTAGCACACGAGAGCCTCACTGTTGGCGCCCCACGAGTCGTTTTAAATCCTGCAACATAAGTTACTTCGTTCCACTGAGTTTTTCCTTTGTTCTTTGGTGCTAAAGTAAATCACAGTGGCTCTAAGCTGCTCTACATAAATTAACTCTACACACTCGATCTGATTAGTGCGGCCTGTTTTTTTTCAGACTGCTAGCGTTTGTAAACAATAAAGATTGCTACCTATCCATCCATCCATTTTCTTCTGCTTATCCGGGGTCGGGTCGCGGGGGCACCAGCTTAAGCAAAGAGACCCAGACTTCTCTCTCCCCACCCACTTGTTCCAGCTCCTCGGGAGGAATCCCAAGGCGTTCCCAGGCCAGCCGAGAAACATAGTCCCTCCAGCGTGTTCTGGGTCGTTTCCTGGGCCTCCTCCCGGTGGGACGTGCCCGAAACACCTCACCAGGGAGGCATCCAGGAGGCATCATGATCAGATGCCTGAGCCACCTCAACTGACTCCTCTCGATGTGGAGGAGCAGCGGCTCTACTCTGAGCCCCCTCCGGATGACTGAGCTTCTCACCCTATCTCTAAGGGAGAGCCCAGACACTCTGCGGAGGAAACTCATTTCAGCTGCTTGTATCCGTGATCTCGTTCTTTCGGTCACCACCCAGAGTTCGTGACCATAGATGAGGGTAGGAACGTAGATCGACCGGTAAATCGAGAGCTTCGCCTTTCGGCTCAGCTCTCTCTTCACTATGACAGACCGGTACAGCGCCCGCATAACTGCAGACGCCCCACCAATCCATTTATCGATCTCCCGCTCCAATTTTCCCTCATTCGTGAACAAGACCCCCAGATACTTAAACTCCTCCACTTGGGGAAGGGCCTCATCCCCGACCCGGAAAAGGCACCCCACCCTTTTCCGGCTCAAGACCATGGCCTCGGATTTGGAGGTGCTGATTCTCATCCCAGCCGCTTCACACTCGGCTGCGAACCGCTCCAGCGAAAGCTGTAGATCACGTTCCGATAAAGCCAACAGGACCAAGTCTTCTGCAAAACGCAGAGACCCGATCCTGAGGCCACCAAAACGTATCCCCTCAACACCTTGGCTGCGCCTAGAAATCCTATCCATAAAAGTTATGAACAGGATCGGTGACAAAGGGCAACCTTGGTGGAGTCCAACTCTCACCGGAAACAAGCCCGAACCAAACTCTGGCACCGGTCGTACAGGGACTTAACAGCCCGTATCAAGGGGCCCGGGACCCCATACTCCCGAAGTACCCCCCACAGGGCCCCCCGACGGACACGGTCGAACGCCTTCTCCAAGTCCACAAAACACATGTAGACCGGTTGGGCGAACTCCCATGAACCCTCCAGGACCCTGCTGAGGGTGTAGAGCTGGTCCAGTGTTCCACGGCCAGGACAAAAACCGCATTGTTCCTCCTGGATCCGAGGTTCAACTATCCGTCGGACCCTCCTCTCCAGAACCCCTGAATAGACCTTACCAGGGAGGCTCAGAAGTGTGATCCCCCTGTAGTTGGAACACACTCTGTGGTCCCCCTTTTTAAACAGGGCAGGGGTGGACTGGGACAAAAATTCAGCCCTGGCATTTTCTGGCCAGACCAGCCCACTACATTATCAGCCGACACTACATAAAAGTCCACAAATTTCGCAGCATCTCCTCTCATGCATACTACAGTACAAATGAGAGTCATATTCCTTGATAGCAGTTAACAAATAAAGCACAAAACTGTTAACTCAAGGACTAAAACTGACAGCTATGGCAATCAATCACTCAGTATTTATTCATCATAGTCTCAACAGAACAAATCAAGTATGAATTCATAAAACATTATAAGACACATGATGTACTCAAATCAGAGACGTCTCAGTAGTAGCCAAAAAGTGAAGTGGAGGCAGTGAGAGAACAAGCCCCCAAAAAAGAAAAATGTCCAAAAATGGTATGCCTGTTTAAATTAATGACCAATCACAAAAACGAAACGAGGGATTCGAGGGTCATTTGTACTTCAGATTGCATTGAATTATCCAATGCAAATCTTTAATTGTGTTTTACTCAAAATGAGTTTTTTCCAACATTCAAAGTGAATAATCTGGAATCCAGTTATACCTATATACACCAAACCACCATTGTTCTATGCCATGAGCTGAAAAAAATTAGAGCGATTTGTCAATACATCGTTCTAAAAAATATATATGTGCTATTTTGTGTAAAAAAAAACAGGCCGAAAATGAGTTTTTTGGAGTTACTTAAACTGTTGCTTGATTTATGAAGTAATGAAATGAAATAAACCTCTTTCCCTCTGTAAAAAGTTTTTGAAGTTTTTTCTAATCATATAACATATATGATTAGAAAATTAAAGAAAAATTCAATCTGTCTCTCACCAATTTTGAGATACGTTTAAAAATATATGCAAAATAGCAAATTTTTAACCAGATTACACCTCATTTGCATATCTAAACAACATTTATATCAAAACTTTTAATACAAAAGATGTTTGTTTTAATACTAGGATTAAGTTTGTCAAGTTTCGTGTAGGTATCTTGAAGCTAACTTTTCTCCCTATTTACCTGTAGTGTCGCCCCTTAATGTTTACTGTTGCTATGGCAACCAGAGACTGCTGCCGTTAGTAGCTGTTGGCTAGCTTAGCTAAATCATCTGAACAATAGTAATCGAAAGTATCACAATTTGGCATATTTAACTAAATCAACCGCAACTACCAACAGTCAGCCCTTCAACTCTGGGCTAATATGTTGTCACTAGTATTCAGTTATTCAGGTCACATCGCAGTCAATGTAAAACTGTTGTATGCTTTATTTTGGGCATGTCTCAAAATGGAGCCGAGCCAACCCCACGCTAACGTTACTTACCATGGATGTCTCCGCTTGCGCGTCTCCTCGCGCAGCAGGTGCTGGGGTGGTGACCCCGGCACCAAATAGGTCTGTCAACCTTAAACATTTAGCAGCTTCCACCTCCAGAGATTTCAGCTTTTTGAGCCGTACTTTTTCAGCGCCACCGGAGCGTTTCTCCATTTTCAACTCAGCGGCATCCCGTCCCACCACTCCGGCCCATGTCATGAGGCCCCGCCCACCCTGGTTTGTGTTGTGATTGACAGCACTGTCATGGCTCTCATGGGCTGTCAGCCCATGTTTGTTTGACGATGACAAACATAGACCAATAATATGTGTCGGTGCTGGCAACAAACTGCTAACCCTCTGTAGCCAATTGGCCGGCCCAATTGGAGGGAATTTAAAAAAACAGCAGACCGGCCCACATTGGGTCAACGGCCCACCAGGATGATGCCCGGTATGCCAGATGGTCAGTCCACCCCTGAAACAGGGGGACCACCCCCCCCGGTCTGCCAATCTAAGGGTACTGCCCCCGATGTCCACGCAATATTGCAGAGCCGCGTTAACCAACACAGCCTTGAGGAACTCCGGTCGAATCTCATCCACCCCCGGAGCCTTGCCACCGAGGAGCTTTTTAACGACCTCGGTGACCTCAGCACCAGAGATTGGAGAGCCCGATCCAAAGTCCCCAAATCCTGCTTCCAGATTGGAAGGTGTGCCGGTGGGATTGAGGAGGTCTTCGAAGTATTCCATCCACTGACCCAAAACGTCCCGCGTCGAGGTCAGCAGCACACCATCCCAACTGTAGACAGTGTTGGTGGCAGCCCAAACCCTGTAGCCGAGCCAACCAAACCCTGTAGCCGAGCCAACCCCACGCTAACGTCCCCAAAGTCCCAAAATCTGCTTCCAGATTGGAAGGCATGCCGGTGGGATTGAGGAGGTCTTCGAAGTACTCTATCCACCGACCCAAAACGTCCCGCGTCGAGGTCAGCAGCACACCATCCCCACTGTAAACAGTGTTGGTGGCAGACCGCTTCCCCCCCCCGAGACGCCGGATGGTGGACCAGAATTGCTTCGAAGCCGTACGGAAGTCGTTTTCCATGGCATCTCCAAACTCCTCCAACGTCCGAGTTTTTGCCTCCGGGACCATCCGAGCCGGACTCCGCTTGGCGTGCTGGTACCTACGGTATTCAAAATACAGATTGGCTTTAAGATAGATGATGTCAACACCGAAAAACTTATCGTATAAGTCGTTTTTGAAACCGCCTTCTTAGTTTGTCAAAATACTAAATTAGATCAATCACTGTGGTGACTGAGCCATAAAAAAGAATCGATTCTTTAAAAGGTTATTGATTTCTAATTCAGCAAATGATTTAATGAAACATTACTTCCTCCAAATAATGTTTTTGTTTTCACGTCTGCTTTGCATTTATGAATTGGTTGTTTGAACACAAACCAAAAGGTGCTTAAAGTCTGAACTAATCACAGTTAGTTTAAAACTAGCTTAGCTTCACTCCCAAAACCTTTCACACAAACCTTGGTCTTTAAGCATACATATTCATACTGAACTGTGACATCACGATCAAGTTATTGGTTATTGTTTCTACTTCTTTGCATATTTGTCCATTTTACTGTTTTACTTTTGGTAGGAAGTTTTATTATTCATTCTTCTTTTACTTAGTAGTTCAGCTGGGTTTTTCCTAGTTTAGTGAGTTTGTTGATTAACATATTTCGACTGAAAGTTGAATTCTTGTTGTAATAAACTCTTGTATTTTTGGAAAGTCGTTTATTATTCCACATAAATGTGTAGAACTTGCTCTTCAAAGTTTGCCAATAACTTGTTCCTTCATCTATTGTTTAATTAACTCAGCCTTATCCGGCAGGTAATCATGAACATTAACTGATGCTTAACTATTTGGCTATTATTATTTGCTGGATCCCAGGATGGTGCCCCAAACTTGGTAATTTTGACATAAAATTATTAATCCTATTAATTGCCCTAAGCAGTTATTCATAAATCTTCACAGCCAAAACATCAACCAAAACAGTGTGGTTGAAAACGCATCACCTTAAACACCTCATCTATGCAAAGCACGGTGGTCGCAGTGTCATGCTGTGGGGATTCTATACCTCAGTAGACACAGGGAAGCTGACCAGGGTTAAAGAGAGGATGAATCCTGGAAGATCTTGTTATAGGCTCTAAAATATGGCGGAGCTTCACTTTCCAGCAGGACAATGACCTGAAAACAAGCAACCAGTGCTATGATGGACCGGCCTATATCGAGACATATTTATGTGATATAATGGCCCAGTCAAAGTCCAGGTCTATATACAATTATGAATTTGTAGCAAAACTTGAAAAGTTTTGTTCACACATACTCTTTCCAATCTGACTGACCTGAAGGTATTTTATAATAAAAAAAAGTGCATAGCTGGAATCACAGTGAAAGGTGGTCTTCCAGAGGATTGACTCTGACTGAGACTTTGCAGGTTTTTGTTCATTAAAACAATAAACACAAAACATAATTGTCTATTGTTTCAACACTTTTAGTTGTAATGTGACAAAATGTGAAACTATTCAAAGTGTATCAATACTTTTACTCAAGCGGATGCTTTAACCAATAAAAAATAATCTGTAGAATAAGGCTGGAGCAGACATTTGTTTCAGGAATGCAAATGTATACATGTTTCAACGCTAGATGGTGTCATCATTTTCACTCTGGTTGACCTGGAACAAAAACAAGATTTGCTTTTATTTTTTACAAAAATGTTACTTACCTTTCGGATAATTTGAACGAATAGTAAAAAAAAATAGTTCAATAAAAACAGTATTTTCTTTTTAGCTTTTTGACAGTGGATAGCTCAGAAATGGGGAGAGAATTCAATTCAGTTTATTTATATAGCGCCAATTCACAACAGATGTCATCTCAAAGCACTTAACAAGAAGTCATTTCAATACAATCATACAAACATTCCAATCAGTTAAAAAGTTTCCTATTTAAGGAATCCCAGCAGATTGCGTCAGTCATTGGCGTGAGATTGGGCCCCGTTTATGCAGACTTTCCAACCACAGCAATCCTTCAGCAATCCCTCATACTGAGCAAGCATGTAGCGACGGTGGAGAGGAAAAACTCCCCTTTAACAGGAAGAAACCTCCAACAGAACCAGGCTTAGTAGGAGCGGCCATCTGCCACGACCGTCTGGGGGTTTGAGAAGACAGAGCAGAAACACAGAAGGAACAGAAGATCTGATATAAGAGTACTTTCTATGTTACAGAAAGTAAAAAGTTGATAACAGGACACAGTGGATGTTCAGTTACTGGGAGGATCATCCCAGTCGATGCCCCCCGTCCAACAGGGCATTGCAGCCAAGCAGGATACCAGACCAGGTATATCTTCTATGGGGAGAAAAACACTGAGAGAAAACAAAGTTAACAGTCGAAATAACAGAATGTACTGTAATACAACTGGAGAGTTGTAGGAGAAAAGGAAGTAGCAGAGTGAAGAAAATTGGTAAGTCTGTCCTCCAGCAGTCTAAGCCTATAGCAGCATAACTACAGAGATAGCTCAGGATGACCTAAGCCACTCTAACTATAAGCTTTATCAAAAAGGAACGTTTTAAGCCTGGCCTTAAAAGTAAACAGAGTGTCTGCCTCACGGACTAAAGCTGGGAGCTGGTTCCACAGGAGAGGAGCCTGATAACTAAAAGATCTGCCTCCCATTCTACTTTTAGAAATCCTAGAAACTACAAGTAAACCTGCAGTCTGAGAGCGAAGTGCTCTGTTAGGAACATATGGAACAATCAGATCTCTGATGTATAATGGAGCTTGATTTTTAAGGGCTTTGTATGTAAGAAGAAGGATCTTAAATTCTATTCTGGATTTAACAGGGAGCCAATGAAGGGAAGCTAAAACAGGAGAAATGTGATCTCTCTTTTTAATATTCATCTGAACTCTTGCTGCAGCATTTTGGATCAACTGAAGACTTTTAATGGCATTTTGTGGACCTCCTGAGAAGTGAGGGAAGACGTTCAGTAAAAGTGCACGGAGCCGGGACTCGAACCCTGGACAGACCATTGACTGTATATATAGGGACGCGTCGAGGGCTGAAGCCTCCGTACAGGTAACGCCCGCTCCATCTCTACGTCGCACCGTGACCATTATCTTTAACGTGAAAATCTGACACCCACTGCTTTAGAAAGGTATTGCTTCTCCATACAGTCCCCCCCCAAAATCTACACATTTGTACCTTTAAAAAAGAGACAAATATACAAATGATTGAGTTTATTTCATTTCATACAGTCAAACTTTTTTTTTTTTTCAATTGAAACAGCATTGACAATAGTTATACTGTGGTAAAGACAAAAAAAGCAAAAAACAGAATACAAAGTAAAATATCATGGAAATGCATCTTGTAAACACAGAATGGAAGAAAAAGTAATAACAGATATCATAGGGAAAAAAAATTAAAGTGAAGGAAAAAAAGGCATGTTTTTCATCTCATATCCCCCACTTTTAAGCGTCAAACGTACATGAACAACTATTAAGAGCTAACACCCAAAAGTCGTCATCAGGAAACAAAACAATCCACTGAAACGACCAAGAATACACCAAAGTATAGGTTAGAACTTCTATCCTGGAGGGCTCAGGGTTCGATGGGGGGGGGGGTCATCTAAGGAAGTCAGTAACTTTGTTCCCATTTTCACATCGCTTGTTCAGTACAGCCTGGCGTCTCACATTGGTCAGCAATGCTAGACGCCCGTCCTGTAATCGATGCCGATATGACATCTCTGGAGGAACTCAGAAAGGGGGCAGGCTGACGAAAACAAACATCAACGTTAACCCAGATTTCCCGTCTCTGAGCTTCTTTCTCATAACGACCCCAAATATTGTGGGGAATACAAGAGAAGAGAAGAAGTGGGGGGGGGGGGGTCTCATGTTATCCAAACAAGATCTGAGTTGGGGAGAAACTGAATGTTTAATATTAAAATGTCCTTATCTTTTTGTAAATATCTGTGCAATTCTTTTAATAAAATATTAATACATTCTAACCGAAAAAAGGTAGATTTGTGAACCGAGAGATAAGACTCTGCTGCACCTTCTGTGTGAATAAAGGCCAAACGTGTGAAGCAACATCTTTTTTTTTCTGATTATAAAAAAAATAAGAGAACATCTCTCATCTTCCACAACGTGAACAAATCTACATCCAAAAGCTCTGGGTCTACATTCCTTCCATTGTGCACCACCAGTAAGGAGCCGTGTGTTCGATACAACGACAGGCTGTGCAGAGATATGCAAATAAGGTCCATTTTAAAGTGCATTATGTGCTTTTTTTTTTTTTTATCCTCACTGAAAGTCTGTCGCTGGGAGCAAGTGAAGGCAGCAGGGTGTCGTCTCTCAGTTCGTCACCTGTAAACGATTTACGGCGAGTTTGCAGACAGAGGGGCGGCCGAAAGTGATCAGACAGTTTTACAGATGGAAGGAAAGCGGATCATCCTTTTAAGCATCTGTTACCATGGCCTGACAAAGGTTTTAAAATCGTTAAAATAATGCCAGTCAGCTGGCTGAAAGAAGGCTGCTACCAGTTACCTTTACCTTAGAGGGAAGAATAATTTGTCAGCTTAGAAATATTTTCTGTTCCAAAAAAACCAAAAACAAGAAACAAACAATAAAAACAGACAGTGATGTTATGGAAACTAAAGGAGCACCACCCATCATTCTTAATAAGGTTGACGCTGTTTATATGTAGTTGGAGAGCTACGATTGTGCATCGGCAGACTGCAGGCTGGCTACCTGAGCTGATAGCCCAACTAATTAACCAGCCAATATAATTGGGTCTATCTTTAATGAGGAGAAAAGAGAAAATATAATAATATTCAGGAAGGTTGAGTGGCCGTGTATTCAACATAACAATTTTGACCATGTAATACAGTTTTGTACAAATGCTATCAATGAGAGAATGTCCTACCAGCCCCATGCCAAGTTACTGTCAAGCAAAAGTGTTGTTGCCACGTGTATGACATGGGAGTCAAGCTCCCCTGAGCTGCTGATGGTGCTCCACACCATGTTTTTACGTTGTGAAATCACCACGAAGCACATGAGCTGAGAGCAAAAGCTATAGGTGGAACTGTAGCTACACAGATTCTTTGGAAATGTAAAAAAAAATGGAGATTTGATTTGTTTGTTTGCAGTAAGACCACCTCAGCTGCACCTTTGAAACAGAAATACAAACCCATTTCTGGTATTCTAACTAGCACCTTCCACAGTGTAGTAGAATGGATGAAATGAAAACATATACTTGGGTGAATGTCCAGCGCCCACCACTGCACTCAAATACTTATTGCTGGGATGAACAGATACCCTAATTTCATTGTGTACGGATACTACTCCAATCTTTTTAAAAGAATTTGTGCTGTCTTTGTTACGTCGACCAAGCTCCAAGCATTCCTTCAACTCACTGGAACGTGATCTAATGTCACACAGAGACCGGGTTCTACAATACAAAACACAAGGAGAGAAAACAGCTGCAAGGAGATCCTGCTCTGGTGGCTGAGTGGAACATCAGCAAAGGACCAACACTGTCACTGGGATCATGCGCCAACAATATAACACAAACGCAGTGTTCACCGCTGATCTCAAAGCATTGTGGGTATCTGCTAAGTCCAACAGGAGGAAGTGGAGATGATGGCGCAGAGGATGCTGCTCGAATTTACTCGAATAAACAAAAAGAGCAGGTTCGAGTAAGCGAGCAGGCATGCAGCGCCGCTGCCCCCTGCTGGCTAGATTTAGGACCAAACAGAGCCACACTGTTGATTACCACCAGTTGCCATCTCCTGTCCTTCCGTCAGGTGAAGCAGTGTGAATACAGAAAGGTAGGGGTGAGGAAGAGGAGGAGTGATAAGGGAGAAGTGAACAGTCCACCGCAGCTTCTTTTCTCTCCCTTCTTAGTCAGTTCTGGGTCGTAATTAGAGGAACTGTTATCTCCCCGTGGTGTTTGAGTTTGTGTCGGCCTTTTCACAGAGCATCACAGTAGGTGAAACTAGTCATCACAGTGTTCACGCGTGCAGAATTAACAGTTCGATGTATGTGTCTGTGTACAGGTTCACCACACGTGTTCAGACAGAGCGCCGCTTTCCTCCTCCTCCTCTCTGTGCCAAAGCTCGTTTTATTCCAGGAAAAAACGCAAACGCGTCTCCGTCCCGCTCTACACGCTGGCCTCAGGCGCGCTGCCGTTGCTCATCTTGACGTAGACCTTGGGGTCGTCGTCGCGCTCGTCTCGGAGGCGCTGGAGGTGGCGGCTGTGGCACAGCAGGTAAAAGGGCAGGCAGAATCCCAGCATGGTCAGCACCAACAGGCCCACGTTTACCTGAGCGTCAGACAAGACACAACGGTCTAGGCAGTGATGCAGAGGGGGGAGCTACGCTCAGCCACGCTGGCGTCTCAGTGTGTGTGTGTCTTACCCAGAGAGGGTCTCCCTGCAGGGGTCCCACCATAGCCATGAAGAGAGGCTGCTGCAGCAGAGCGAACAGAGCGCTGATCAGGGACTGCATGCCTGTCAGGCTGCCAAACTGAGAGGATGGGTACCTGCAGAGGGCAAACAGAATGTGTCAGAGGGTTCTATGCAAAGGGCCACGTTACAACGTGAATAGACCATTTGCACGTTACCAGAAATTTTTACCAGAAATACGTTACCATTGGGGAACTCTGTTTATGGTTACAATAGCACAAACTAGAAGGAAAAGTTATTGCAGCATACCTGGCTGTTTTTCTTATGCTCTGAAGCAGCCCTACCTCCATTTCCATTTGTTTCCAACATCTATTGATGTTAGACAAAAGTGGGTTAGGGAGATAAGGCAAGACAAGGGGCCCGCCTTAAATCAGATGTGGTACTAAATTTCCTTTCTCCTGAAACCCGGACCTAACTACTTCCACTTCACTGGTATCTAAGCTATCCTGGAATGCACTTTTCACTCTTATCTGATCATTTTCTCACAAAGTCACATAATTCAGCAGAGAGAGTTCCAACAAAGCAGCAAGTAGAAATACTACAACGGCAGCAATGGGCTAGGTAACCAAAAGTACAGGGAACTTGTGGTCTCTCAGCTCGAACCTCTAATTTGTGAGGCTCCTCGCTTTTCCTTTGTGAGCGGTAGAACCTGGCCCTCGCAAACACCTGGCCGTCTAAAACATTTCTGACTACGATGACAAACATCATGAACATAAACACACGATACCAGAGAAAACCGTTAAGCGATGATAGCATTCGGCTACATGAAAGGCGTTCAAGAGACAGTCATAAACGGAACGAACTGATGCTTAAATGCTTCATTCAATAGACACTACAATAAATGCTTCACTTAGGTTTTATGCATCCCATTATACAAAGTAGTTATGTCTAAGCACTAAGTGGAGACACTAATTGTAAATCACGGTTCAATGGAAGTTAGCTATGCTAATATGAGAACAAATGTCCTTTTTTTTATTTTTAGTTCACTTCAAAATTGAATTATTTTTTACGAATCTTTCCACATCATTAAAAGAAATATTTGGCAAATGTAAAAGCTGTGACTGAAATTTGACCTCGACTGGAAGACAGAGTCCCCGATGATTACTTACTTCTGGTTTTTGTACAAAACGTCTATATATAATTTTGGTTGAAATGTAAGGTTTCCCTTTTTTTGTTGTAGCATTTTTTGAATTATCTGAAGAGTAAAAGATAAGAGGGTTAAAAAAAAACAATCTGAAAATGACTGGATTCAAGAATTAGTGTGAAAATTAGTGAAATAAAACCCTAAATGCAAGAAAAATAAAAAATGGGAGGTGTCTTAAGATTTTCCCAAAATATATGTTTGAGAAAAATCTAGTTTTAGAATTTGTTTTACCATATTTGAAGTCAGTGAAAAATGAACATAAAATTTTTTTTTTAAAATATAAGCTAGAATGTCTGCTTCTATCATGACTATATAAACACAGTGCTTTGAGACAGTATTCATACATTTCATTTGTCTGCTTTTGTCATGGGTCAACCACACATAATCAGTGAGATTGACTGGGATTTGGTGTGATAGACCAAAATTAAGTATTGCATAAGTGTGAAGAGGAAGAAAGTTGAGACGGTCATCAAAAATGTGAATCAATAAAACACCATAGGGTGTGATACATTTATATTCAGAATCCGCCCCCTTTAGTCTAATACCTCTAACTAAAACCCAGTGCAACCAATTGCCTTCAGAAGTCACCTAGCAACGAACAGAGTCCATATGTGTGTGATTTCATCTCAGTGTGAATCCAGTCATGTGAGAGATAAGGAATTTGTTTGACAGGACAAATATTAGTCACACACTCCATAAATCTGGCCTATGGCAAGAAGAAAGACAATACTGAAAGTCAAAGGCAGATGTGCAGCCAGAGCTACAAGGGAAGGGTTTAGATGAAAGCATTATATGGTGTTAGATAAGTTTAGTCAAAGCCCAACTGAGAAACTTTGGCAAGACTTAAAAAAATATGTTTACTAATCTTCAACTAACCTTACAGAGCTTAGGCTGCTTTGCAAAGATGAGTGGAGAAATCTTTCAGTCTGTGGATGCTTATTTATTTGGCAAAGATGTTCAAAAACAGGTATATATTTTTTCCCACTCCACGAATATGGGTTAATTTCTGTTGGTCGAGCTCATAAAATCCCAATAAGATATGTAACGCAATGTAAAAAGTTTTAGCGGTATGAATACTTTTGCTATGGCTTTGTAATGCTTTGCTGTTACCCAACCACCTCTTAAACATGTCCCACACTTACACAGCAGCATACAGGCCACCGACAGCAGAGTGGATGAAGCCTCTCACTATCGTGTGCAGGACGAAGGACAGGATCTGTAAAGAACGGAGAAAAAAAACCCTCTTGTCCTTTAGCACATCACAGCAGATCTATATTTAGCAACAGCTGGCTTTCATCTCTGATAAAAGGACATTCGGAATCAAATGGATAAATAAGAAGCATTATCATTCTTGTCCAGTAGGCGTCACTGAAGCACTAAGAAACGCACAACTGTTGGGCTGCATCTGCAGCAACAGAGGCACATGTTTGGAAATGTGAATCCCCGAATATCTATAGAACTGCAGAATAACAACAACAACACACACACACACACACACACACTCCTGTCTTGCTATACTTGTGTTGACATTGTATTGACTTCCATTGATTTTACTATGCCTAACCCAGACACTTTCCCTAAACCTAACCATTACTGGCATATGCATAACCCTAACCTTAACCTAAACCTAATTCACACCATACCTCTAAACCTAACTAGTAGAGTTTAATAGCTTGTTAAACATTGTGGGGACCAGGCAAAATGTCCTCACAACTACAAATGTCCACATAATGCTGGTGGTCTGTCAAAGGTTGGTCCACACAGGTATAACTATACATGTACACACACACAGAATTTCACACCTGAACCGGCAGATTTGGTATGATGCAGGTGACCCCGAAGCTGACCAGCAGCAGGTTAGTGAAGATGAAGGCTCTAGTGGCATTGATGATCTTCTGGATCTTTTTGGTCGGGCGCCGGGGCTGACCTGGCTCACTGATTAATGGGGAAAAGCAAAAAATAAAAAAGCAGGAGTTTAAATAAACTGTGCCTTGACTTATTTTTGTTTTTTGGCGTTTTGCTTCTCTATGTACCTGAAACTCTAGGAGCGTGCAACCTTACCTTTTGACAGTCTTGTCATTCTCATCCTCACAGTCTTTGAGCTTCCAGTCCATGACGTAGCCAATCACAGGAGACGTGATCAGACACAGGAGCTGGAGCACGCCGAAGATGGACGTGTAAACGCTCACTGAGGAACACACGGCACACACAGGGTCACCTATCCAAATCTGGAGCATGACACTTTATGAACAACAGAAAAATGATGCATGTTGGACAGCTGAAGAGGACAGACAGCGGAGGAGGGGATGAATAAAGGTGGTGAACGGGGCCTCAGAGCTCTTACCCACTTGCATCCTATCCACTGAAACAGCAGCAGGTAGCAGGCATGACAGGAATGTTGAGAGGTTAAAGATTAAAAAAAGAAGGGACACAAAGCAGCATCCGCGCTTAACGACGCTCACCTGTGTTCAGGTCTCCGTCAGTCAGCGACTCCAGGATGGTGTTCATGGCTCCCATGTAGAAGATGAGTCTCAGCTGAGTAACGCACATGGTGATGAGGCTCAGCAAGAAGATGGGACTGAGGATGCTCCTCATGAAAGACTGGGCTGCAGAGGAAATGAGAGCAGATTTGACACAAGTCCTTTTGATGAGGGATCATAAAGATATGAAACACGATAAAAAGCGTGATATCCATCTCTGATTTGGGCGGGTGTTTATTTGGAGATATTTCGTGAATCATTTCTGGGCTCGCCTTGGCCTTGGTGGCCCCCAGTGCAGCTCGGCTCTCCATAAATTACTCAGCGATTCAGGTTATGCAACCCCCCTCCACCCATCCAACCACCCACCCACCCGGGCAAACCTTAAAGTGGAAACAGGCAAACCTTGTTTTTCATCTTATCTGGCAGCAGGCCGTCGCCTTTATGCTCACACTTACACCATCTTCTGATCACATCAAAAGCAACAAGCTGATTGACTGATTACAATTCAAAGGGTTGTCTTTCAAAAGGTAAACGAAACTGGAAAAAACAAACAAACACCTGAACTGGTTCAGAGTAATGACAGTCCTTTTTAATTATGACTGTATGCAGCTTAACGGCTCTATTTATAATTAAATCGTACACTATGATAACGGGGTTTTTTTTGGTTACGGTTCATATTTTCTACTTCAAACTTGCAAATCTCAACTTGCTTCTAGTTCCCACTGAACGAATCAGACGGGAAACACGAGACTCCACAGACTGCAGCTGCTACCACATTTTAGATTTTGCTGGAAAGTTTTTTTTTTTAAAGTCGCAAGTTTGAACGGAACGGCGACCTGGAGACGTGCGCCCTGCACGTCAACACACACGCTTGGTGACCATGTTGTGTCTAATGTTTCAACAGAAGTAGATCATCGTGTACCGTGCAGACATGCCCAAGCACGCCTGACTCTCTCCTCCTATTTTTATATTATGTAAAAAAGCTCAGGTTGCTGTTTTTTCCAAATGCATCTGTGTCTTGAAAAGGCTTTCACACCCCATTTTAACCTTTTTTTCCCCCCTCTTTTCTCTCATCTTACAACATCAGAGTGCATTGTGTGTTAGGATTATAGGGATCATTTTAGTATTTATCCGGTGGATAACTTTCAGCTGGTAGGAAACAGACAGAGGGAGCTAAAAATCTGAACAGTGTGGCGTGCGTTAGTATTCAGACTCTTTACTCTAATACCCTTAAATTAAATCCAGTTCAACCACATGTATTTAGAGCCACTTTAGGTCAATACGCGCTACAACCACCTTTTGCTACAATCACAGCTGCGTTTTTTTGGGGGGGCATGCCTATACAATTTGCACGTAGGCCGGAAGGTTTATGCGTGGTCCCATTTGATTGGAACAAATACCTCCAACAGCAAACAGAACATTTTTACGGCGCTCTATTTGCAACTCTTCTGATAAGGTCAGGTTGGTGGAGTGGCCAAATAATAGTTGTCCTGTCATTAGACACCCACCCCTCCCCCCCACCCCCGCGAACCCCACATGTGCTGTTGCTCCATTACAGACTTACATTACAGGCCTATTGGTTAGGATGGATGGCTAGGTTTGCAGTTGTGCCGTACTCCATGGATTAAACAGCGCTCTGCGAGGTGTTCAAAGATTCCGATATGGCTCGCTCTGCTTTGTTTTAGGCCAATCATATAAAATCCTAATAGTACAGTTACATTTCACTTTTTTTTGTTTCCTTTGTTGTCATCTTTGTAGAACTCTGGGATCTTGTTTTCTAGTTTGAGGGTTTACGCTTGCAGCCAGTTTGTGTTGTTTTCATCTCTAGGTTCATAGTTTATTGTTTAAGGTTTCTCTTTAGCATTTCTTTCAGGTTATTTGTGTCAGAGGTTATTTATTTATTGCCGTGTTAATCTTATTTATTATTTCCAGTCTTTGTTCTGTTAGGAAGTTGTTCTTTTGGTTATTTATTTCTGTCTGTTACTCGGTTCTACTGCCTAGGTTTATAGTATTAATTTGGGTCTTGCTTATTTAGATTTACTACTGCCCATTGTTGTCGTCTTAGAATATTTGGTGGATTTATATTTTTGTTTTTTAGTTCTCCGTTATGCTCTTAGCTTTCTTTTATTATATTTTCCTTATATTGGTTCTCCTCATATTTGTTTTGTTCATCTCTCTAATCCCCCATTGAGTTTCCTTCTGTAGTCAGCATTATCTCTTACGTCTCTCAACTGGCGCCAGTTAATTACTCTCACCATCCTCACCTGTTCATTGTCTTATTTAAGCCCCTATTTGTGTTCAGTTCTTCGCTGGCTCCTCTGATTTGTTCAGCTCATGTCGAGTCAAGCCTGCTGTCCTTTAGCCAAGCTTTGTTTGTCTTCCTGGGAGTTTTTACAAAAGTTCAGGGGCTGTGAATAATTTTGCAAGACACTGCAGAGTAGAAGTTGTCGTCGAATTATTCCCGCTGCCTCCAGGTGCCATGGTGACGCTTCTTAACCTGAATTAGCACATAGCAGCAGGAGGAACCAAAGACGAGCAGTCTGTAGGAAAAGTTGATGATCAATGAAGGTTGTGAATATAAATGGAAAACGGACACTTCTGTCCATTAGTGAAGTACTGCACCATCCAATTAGTGGTGAGTGCACAGATGGAGCAGGTGGGTTTATTGCCTTGATCAACAGATACCCATGCCGGGCTAATCACTGGAACTGTTTGGTCATGGCCACAAGAAACTGGGATGTTTAGCCATGCATTATTAGAATCTGAGTATGGTCCATTAACCACAGCATAGGGCAAG
Organism: Valencia hispanica; assembly: GCA_963556495.2. Lineage (NCBI taxonomy): Eukaryota > Metazoa > Chordata > Actinopteri > Cyprinodontiformes > Valenciidae > Valencia > Valencia hispanica. The sequence continues at coordinate 49,438,907 of OY747700.1, read as the reverse complement.
GAACGAGCATCCCGGAACAGATTTGTTCCAGCTTGCATCTCGGCTTTTGGAAACACAAAAATACGGCGCGTTTGTTTCTGAATATCAATCTAAGCCACAAGTGAAGAGCAAATGGGTCCTCTCTTGTTTCCAGAGTGGAAAGCCAGTAGGGTTCACATACCAAAGTAGCACACTCTGGCTTCTCACATAGTTTGTTATTACATTAACATAATTTATGACTGTTACAAACATATTGCATAAGGAATTATTAGATAACAGAAGGAAGAAACGGATGAATAACCAGCCAAATTAGAAGAGGACGTTTTGTTGGAAATGGGCCACTCTAAAGTTCCGGACAGCTGTTCTCAATGCAGTACGCAAACATAAATATAAAACGCACACGTTTGAACCAGTTAACCCAAAACAATGCCCCTCTGGAGCTCCCTGCAAGAGCAACGCACCCGCTGAGCGGCTTTTCCTAGACATTAGTCTGAACTGATTCTATGGTCTGTTTGGTTCCAAAAGGATCAAGAGGGAAGCCACCAGCCCACCGCTGTGAGAGCCTGACTCCGAGGAAGAGACTAGAGGCCCAGCAGAGGCCTGGAGGCACAGGGGTGACAGAGGTTGCCTTAGTGTGGATGGGGGACAGAGGGAAATAGGGTTCTTCTGTAATCACTGATTACAGTTCTTGGGCAAATCCCAGTGTTTAAGATGTAGGGCTTTGACCACTAAAAGTCTGAAGGCCATACTGGCTTTTTTAAGCATTCTGTATGCTGTTTTAGGAAAATCAAGTCAAGTTAAAGTAACACTGACGTGTTTTTGTCCGCTCAAAGATAACTGTTAAGGCACTGAAACATAAAGTGCAGGGGTGCCCAACTCTAGTCCTCAAGAACCGCCATCCTGTAACTTTTAGTTCCAACACACCAGAATCAAATCGCTGAGCTCCCTTGTTAGCGTTCAGCTCTACTTAGACCCCTGATCTGTAGTAACAACAATGTTGGAGTAACAAAAGCCCACAGAATGCTGCTTTAAGGTTTTAGCTCAAAAATTAGACAACTTGCTAACCTATGCACCCTCCTCTTATAGATGACATGTTAGCTTTCATCTAAAGTCCCATAACATGTTAAATTAAGATTGAAAAATTAAGCAAAGCTAAGCTGTGTTCAGCAGCTAGCCTCTAAAATGCCAATATAAGATTCTCACAATATGGCAAACTTAAGAAAAAATAACAGTTTTTGGAAATTAAAAACAATACTGTATAACATGCTCTAATTGTTTTTATTTAAAAGAAAACATTTTAACTGCTACTAAGTCTTCTGGCCATTACATCTTTTATAACAGTGATATCGGAAAGCATTTGTTGTTGCTCAGATTTTTATGGCTAGACCTGAGCAAAAACATCTAAAAACACTACTTTTAGCAGTGCTTGGTTTGGCTCTTTAAAGAGTTACACTCTACAACATAATAGCTTTTTCGGCCCTTGAAATAATTTCTTAAAAGCTGAATTCATATTTTTTCAGCAAAGCAAAGTAATTTTATCCGTGTAGCACATTTTCAGCAGCAATGCAATTTAAAGTGCTTTAAACTATCTGTTTTGCCAGGGCGAAAATGTAGCAGCCTCCTTTCAGCCAGCTGACTGACAGTGTGCAGCAGCAAGTGCATTACTCTATGCTCCAATATAGCTGAAGGAAACCCTTGATATACTTTAATACTTGTTATACCATGTGCTGGCATATTTTGGTACCAGCCCACGCCTAATTATTTAGCTACATCCAGCTTGTGCGGGCTAAGGAAGTTAAAATTAGCTTAGGTTGATATTTGACACCAAGAACCTCCGAGTCATGAATCGTTTCCTTCACAGCTCCTCCAGCAATCTACCGCCTAAGACGCTTACGTGGACATTATAGTTAAGCTGACCCAAAAATGATTGTGGATGATGCTATTGAATTGTTTAGGCACATGTTACCCATTTTATGTTGAGATTCTAGCTCCCTCTCAAACACGCATGCTGTTAATAGCATGTGAAAGATCCAGCTTCTTCAGATCAGATGGGGGGAAAAAAGCCAACTGAGAGAGAAGCCGTGATCAGCCAATGAGGCAGAGATCATTTACATGGCATGGCTTATATTTTTACCACAGCTTCAGGAATTGGTTACCCTTCATTTATTATTTTACCAGCTGTTCCAGTAGAGAATTCCAAAATGAGGTGTTCTTTCTCTGACTTACACTCTCCGTTGCCTTTGTTCACTTCCAGGTCAACTGTGGACAGGCACAGTTTGTTGGCGTCCTGTGCAGACAGATCCTTGGACGGCTGCTGCGGCTGCTTTATTGCGTTGCCCACGCTGAGTCGGCGGCCCACCGTGGTCACCTGCCGATAAAACTGTTTCCCGGTGATCTTGTGGTCAAAACCCAGCCAGCTGAACTTGATCTTCACCCTAAAGGGACGCATGAAGGGTAAGAGAAAAAAAAGGTTGTCTGTGAGCCCGTACATCTTACAAACATGCAACACCCCAGCAGACAAAAAAAAGAAGGAAAGAGGAGAGAACAGAGAGAAGAAGGAAAACACCATTAGAGACGCATAGGAGAGCGAACAAATCCTGCCAATCGTCTGGGTTTAGGTTATTTCCCCTTTAGGGCCCAGTGGGCTCTGCTGCCTTACGAGAGGATTTACCACATCAAAGTTAGCTTGCATTCTTTTGAGCGTGTCCCAGAGTGAGGATGTCTTTTGGTCTTACGTAAAGTCCATGTCCTCTGGACCGGGGAAGGGCTCCAGAGGCCAGTTGACGAAGCAGTTGAGGAAGACGAGGCAGGCACAGCCGGCCCAAACCGTCAAGATAGAGATGAAGGCGGCACCCAGATCATAGATCACCTAGAGGCGGACAGACAGAACCCAAGAAAGAAAAACATCATAATGGAAAAATCAATAACCCATCCTTTTCTGTCTTTTAGGAAAGCCAAAAACTAATGGCTGAACAAACTGGAGTAAATCAAGAATGAGATGAAGTAGATCTCAGGTTGGATTTTACCTTAATGCCAGGGAACGTGACAGCAGAGGAAGCGTAGGATCCAATCATCAGGGCGATAAAGGTCGACCTCAGATCTCCAAACATGTTGGGAAGCTAGGGAGGCATAGGTGGAAGTGATCAGCTTCGTTAAAAAGCAGCAGCAGAAGAAAATTGAACATGTAAAGCACCTTGAAAGTGTGCTATACAAATAGTTGCCTTGCTTTGATGATAAGTGTTCACTCTTGTGTTTTGGACTGTCAGATTTCCCACATAACTGCCACAGTCAGCTTTGCAGAGTTTCAAGTACTCTGACAGGTTCTTAGTCCATAATTTCCTTTATTAATTTAATGTCAAATTGGATGATCAACAAGCATAACTGCCGCCATGTTTTACTGCGTGGAGGGTGTGCTCAGGGTGATGTGCAGAGTTAGGTAAATTTTTATTTAGGCCAAAATGTTCATTTTTTTCCCCCTCTTCTTGTTTTAACAGAGCACCTCCTTCCACATGTGTGGTGTAGTTTCTATGTGGGTTGTAGCAGACGTCCCTCTTTCTGACTGCTGTATTCCTTGGTCTTCATGGGGATGTTTGTTCTCTAATTGTCTCTACAGAACCTCTTAAGCCTTCACAGATCAGCTGAATTCATACCAAACATAGGCGGACTCTGTTTACTACTTCGGTCCCTTCAGGGGGCGGTTTGTCACACAGATCTTTACTTAAAGGTATCAGAGTAAATGGGGCTAAATACAAATGCACATCCAACTTTTCAGATTTTTATCAGCAACCACATTTTGTATCACTTTCCTTCCATTTCACAATTGAGTTCAATTTAATGACATGAAATCCCCATGAAAAATAACAAACTGACTTGTGATTGTAATGGAACAAAACGGTGAAACTCGATGTTAGCTCAAAGCTTTACTCTGCACGAGAAAAACCTGTTCACCCACAGCTATCAAGCTGATACACAGCTTTCTATCTAGAAATTGGATTTCCTTATCTAAATCAGATTTTAGTTCTGCTCCACAGCTTCCAAGAATGTGAAAAGAATGTACACATGTTGGCGTAGAGTATCGAGTCCCACCGACGACCGATAAGGCTGTTAAAACAAGAGAACTGAAATCAACTGTGTGTGTTATCTGTGTTCTGGTGTTCGCAGCAGAGCGGTGAGAAGAAAGAGAAAAAGAAGAAGCTGCTGCGCGATCCATTAGATCATGCACGGCTCAAAAGGAGAACACTGCGTTCTCAACCAGAGAACCTGAAACTGTAAACGACGCTCTTCAGGAAGCCAAAAGCACAGTGGCGTAAGCATGTGACTCAAGAGGTTTATCTTCTTTGTGGTGAATGTCGCCTCTAAGTGTTCGTTGCTGCTGTATTTTTGTGAATTCTGAATTGATTAAAGTAGTTTCTAGAAGCTAAATAACTACAGGTGAAGAAAATGAGGCTGGTTACTAAAGGCAATTATTATGGGTCACTTATAGTAAAGGCGTACTGTTTATTTCCTGCTTTCCTTCTCCAACGTTGTCATGATTTATCCATCCAGATACAATGTTCACCACGGGGGTGTAGCTTAACCAGCTTCCTGAACCTGCTCACCCCAGACAGACGTTGCTCCTTGGACTAATTGGAGTATAAAGTAAGATCTCAAGAACCCCTACAGCCCCAATAATTCCAATCAAATAAAGAAAAGGGGGGGAAAACATGAGTAAGTTGTGGTGGAAAAGTGTATTTTACAAGAATCAGTGTTACATGTAGAGCCTGCAGCTCTAAACTTAACAAAATACAAGGGGTGTTTACATACAGAAAGTTCAGCTTATAATGATGTTTATAACTTAAGATGTACCACCAATAATGGCTACCTGGGCGTCGCCGTATCGGAATCCCGACTCATCCAACTGCATTAACTGGAACGCTGCGATGTCAAACCCAGCCCCGAGTTCCGACTTCTGGTGTAAATGGAATGCACCATAACCCCCCCCCCCCCCCCCCCCCGACTGAGGGCCAAGCTTTAGGCATTAATAAAATATTACCTTCTTTTTTTGGGCGATAATTTCACAATTTTGTTCTATTTTGAAACCTATTGGAAGGCTGTTGCATCAAAAGCAACAGTAACTGGATTGCTGTTGTAATGATGTGATTATATAAAAATGTGAAATGCCTAAAAGGCAATGTTTGAACTGCAGTGTTATTTTCTTAAGAATATACCTCTCTAACAGAGCAGCGGTCCCCAGCTTGGTCCCCCCTAAAATGTTGGTCTAGATCCACCAGTGCTTCTGCTCATATAGAGAAGAATAAAATCTGTCTCTTTGGTTGACACACAGCAAAGCTTAGACCTGTTCTTATGTCACTCTGGAACTTTCTCAGGGTTACTAAAGGTGTAAGTCATAGTCAGCAGCTGAGACCAGTGTTTCCCCAAAACACGTGACAATCCTGTCTGGGCTGCTGCTCACGAAAGACGGAGTCGGGATTTATGGATTCAGCAGCGCTGTGAAGTGTGAGCGAGCTTTCAGCTGGGAGGAGCAGCTGCTCAGCCTGATGAGATGAAGAAATAAATGTGTTTTTGTAGCTGGAGTTTTAAAAAAACAAATCAATCAAGCGGGCGGGGGGAACAGACAGGTTGCTCTGTAACTGTTACACATGAAGGAACAAAGAAACAGCTGTGGCTTCAGGCCACAACGCACTCACAGAGCTCAGCAGCTTTAACAGGAACAGACCCAGAACAAAAGAAATGACACCGGGTCTGAACATGCGTCACCAGGTGAACTACCGAATGCATGTTGTTCATCGTTGCGGTCAAAAATTGTTGTCGTTTTTTTAAAATGTGCTCACATACAGTCTCCATACAGTTATTCAACAGTACAATTTTTTAAATGTTGGAAATTAAATGTTCTTTTTTCAGAGTGAAAAAGTTCTGCAACATAACTTTTGTGAATTGTAAACCTACTAGCTGCACAAGTTTGAATTTACTGTAGATTTTTCTTTTCTACAACGGTTCGAAATTCTTTACACACACACACATATATATATATATATATATATATATATATATATATATATATATATATATAATGTGCCTCTGGTGTAATTCAGACTGACTGGATACACCGGTGCTGGAATCAAGCATAACAAATATAACTGTATAGACTAGAAGGGTCCAAAACTGAGATCTCTACGCTCAGAAGAAATGCTCAGCTGCTCATTTGGACAAGCCAAATGTTTTTGGCAGAAAAACTGTGGTTAGGCAAGACAAAGAGGTATGTGGTCTCAGTGACAAGAGGTATGTTAGGAGGAGTCAAGCTGAGGTTTTCTAACCTAAAAAAAATGTAAAGGGTGGTGGTGGCAGCATCATGCTACTGGGCCATTTGACTCTCACAGGGACCATTAAAATTATTAAAAGCCCCAAATTAGTATGATATTCACTGAAGCAGATGTAAATTGACCAGAAGTGTACACTCCTGTGTATTACCACAGGGTTCCACTAGGGTGCAAGCTAGAGGACATATGGTGCGTTCCATTTGTGGTCGGAACTTGGAAATTCTGACTTCCGATTGGGAATAAAATTAAACGCCCACGGAAGTCAGACTTACCACTCGCTAAGTCTGAGATTTTTTCTTGCTCCTACTTTGATTTTCAATATGGCCGCTGGAAACGTTTATTTTACACACTAGCAAGAGTCCGTCTAAAATCAATGTTAGATGTTTGCATATGGTGAGTGCACCTTAAACCGATGCTTCTACAAACAATGGCTAACTGGGCGTCGCCATATTGGAATCCCGACTTATTCGATTACGTTAGCTGGAATGCTGTTCACTGGGGTGAGACATCAAACCCAGCTCTGAGTTCCGACTTCTGGGGTAAACACTATTGATAGAACTTCCAAATAAATAAATAAAAATGAATAAATCAACAAAAAACAGGTGACTTGAATGATGTAAACTCCTAAATTAGGTAGTACTGAACATCTGCGTCAACAGTAGCGACACAAAGCTAAATAAGGCAGCCATCGTATCGATCTTAAAAGGCATTCAATGGGGATTTCTAACCTTAAGTCTTTAGCCCGACCTCCAGCTCTGTTCAGCCAACCTATTAAGATTTATAAAGAGGACTACAACACACTGCCTGTTATTGGCTTTTAAGGCAGGTCTTACCCTATAATTTACGTGCAAGTTACGGATTAAGGCAGCTTTGATAGAACAAGAATGCAACGTTAGCCGGGTACAGTAATGATTAACGTTTCAATCTTTAGTTATGTTTTCGGATGTTATCAAACACCCCTAAAGACATAAGGCAACTCCTGGTACCCAAGCTTAAAGTGACTAGATGATCTAGAATCAGAACAATCATTTATTTCTTTTGAGCATAAAGTACAGTCTGGGGCTGCTATGAGGTTCAGATCTTTCAGTCGGAACCTTAATGAGCTGCCATTGTCGGTCCTCCAGCCTATCTTAGGGGGTTTTTTCCCCGCTGAGAATGCCTGCTAGGTTTCCCTCAAATGAACAGCGGCTCGTGTTGGTGACTTTTAATCGTCAAAGGAATGTGTTTTCTGTTTCTCAGCCTTCAAAGTACGCCATGTGACTCTTGTTTAGAGTGTTTTTAAGTGTTTGTTTAGGAGATTTTGTCCCTTCGTTCTACCTCAGCTGCTCTTTTCTAACTTAGAGGCTTTTCAAATTTGAACAAAGTCTCAATCAGTCTTCTAATCACAGAAACATGTTACTTGGGGTGTTCATCTGCCTGGATACATCTTCAAATAATAACACCAGCGACCGCCTTTGTTATTGCTTCATGGCAGAATGGCTCTTTTTTTTTTTAGCTTTGCAATAAGTGGATCCAAGGCAGAGAGTACACACATATATGGAGGATGTGTTTGAACAGGGACAAAAGGTCTATTTTAGTTCAGAGCAGTCAGCTGGAAAAATGAGTTTAGGGACTGGGAGTAGATTGGGTCTTTCCTGGGATTCTTTCTTTCACAAATCAAGTAAAAATGTTAATAAAAGTACAAAGTTTAAATTGAAGACACAAAGAGTTTGTTCTACAATGAAATAGTGCTGTCAGGAGGCTACAATTTCAATCTCAAAATCAAGAAAAATACAGTTTATAAAAAATACTTTATATAATTTTTATTACTAATGGTATTGGGTTCCTTGTAATAAAGCTTAAAAAATTGTTTTCTTAATTATCGCAAAACCAGAGAGTTTTTTTGAAAGGGTGTATGGTTATGGTAGAACATGTGTATTTTACTAGTGTAAACATGAATCTGTCTCAACAATGTTTTGCACAGACCATACATCAATTCCAATACACCAGGGGGAGGAGCCATAACAGGGCTATCAGGGCGTTTCTAATATTTAAAGAGATAGCGTTACCTTATATTCTGGGCATGTTTAACTCTTTGCTTTTGTAGAAATGGGAGCTTAACTAAGCTTTTTTAATTCGTCTTAAGTGTGGGTTTTTAGTGCTTCTCAGCTTTACAGCCGCCAACCTGTGACACGGCTGTCATAAAGGCGTGTCAACATCCTTTGGCGTTTGCTATTTATCCGCCTCATATGTAAATAACCTCCAATCAACATGTTTTCAACTGAAAAGGCCGCTTGTGCTCATCACATTACAGGAGTTTTGACCTTTTAGCAGCAGCTCACCGTTTCGTCGGCCATCATTGTTCGGGTGAGCCGCCGTAGGCGAGGGGAGTGGCTTGGTATCTGTGTGTTTGCAGCGCCGTTGTGCAGAATTTGGCGCCAACTTGGAAAACTAAAAACAGCTCTTTTTCTAGACCTTTTAAAAAGATTTTTCGTTCTGATTATGCAATTTTTATCTACTTCAGACCTGATGAGTCATGTTTTGAGTGAGAGGGCTGAATGTTATCAGTGCAAACAGAGGAGATGAATGTGTGTCCACCATCCAACGCCGTTCATACAGCATAAACGTCCTTATCGATAATATTTCAACAATTCTCCAGGCAGAAGTGATACTTTCCCAGTCTGTAGTCTAAGCTTTGTCTCAGAATCGGAACCATTTTCTGTAAGCAAGGTTTCCTGTGCATATTTTGGAAATGATGTCATATAAGACAGATGTGCTGAGCCTTGACAACTAAAGTGGACAGAGCAGATTTCAATGTGACAAGTAGACTGAGGAAAAGAAAGGGAAACATGCTGAACTAACTGAGTAAAAAGAGGAAACTGGAAGCGTGTGAGAGGAAAAAAACAGTAACGAAAGAAGGAAGGTGGGTTTTTTTTTTTTTTGCAGCAGCAGCAGCAGAGTGGAAACTTCAGCTGCCAGAACCAGCTCTGACCGGTCCTGTCCTGACGCACGAAGCAAGACTCCTTCCATCATAAAGAGCAGCCAAGTGGACTGGAAGCCCAGCAAACAGTAGCTGACGAACAGCAGACGGCGTGCCTCCATCGACCTGACGCCGGCTTCTTCTCCATCTTAAAACAGGCTCCTCTAACTCCGAGGATTCTTCATGAGATTACGTCCAGCGTCACACCGTGCTTCCTCCATCTGACCGTCATGTGGCTAATATAACAACTAACTTCTTTCAGTTCCTTCTACTTGGAGGCTCATTCATAAATACGTCAAACTCAGAGACATCCTACATAAGAACCATATCAGCTTCTGCTTCATCAAAAAAAAAAAAACGAAGTGAGAAACATGAACGCTCATGAGACCTTTTCACACGGTCCAGATGTATGAAGGTTAGCGCAGGGTAACGGTGTGCAATGTGTTGCTGTGGGTGTGGACACACGGAACGAAGGTACTGTATGTGTGTTATAGAGTATAGAGGGGCTTCTGTTTTAGAGTTTTAGAGTTTAGGAGAAAGAAAGAAAGGTCTCTCTCGAACATTATGCATTTTCCACGCACAGAACAGGACGTCATCACATCCAAATACAATCTATGTTTTCCTGGGAGACTAAAAGCCTCCAAAGAGAGGGGGAGGATGAGGAAAGGAGGGGATGATTGGCGAAATAACAAACGGGCTAGGGAGTAATCCAACAAAGACGAGGATGGACTACATTTCCTCCTGTAGTTCCAAGAAACTAAAACATAAATCCAGTGTAAGTTAAATGTCAAGTTAAATGGATCCACACATATAAATGAGAGAAAAAGTGTGAAATAGAAAACAATTCAAACAGCAATTATTTCAAAACATTTGTCCCAGTACCAGTGGGGAGCTGTAAACCAGAGCCTGTGCAGACACACCTGCACAAACAGCAACATGCACAGACTGCCTTTAACAGCTGCATGAGGGTCCCGCCTCGCCTTGCCTCAACGAGACGGAGGAGGCTGAAACAGGAGAGGAGAAAAAAATGGCTACATCTAAGCTAGAAACAGCAGAACTGGGCGTGGAACTTGTTCTCCTGTTGCAGCTTCCTGTTTGTGTCTTCCTTGCCAGTGTCTCTGAGTGCACGTGTGTGTGTGTTTTGTGATGAAGTAACACAATGTCCAGATTGGTTCGGAGGAAGTGCTATCATGCAGGAACAAAGTACCACAGCGGCAAAACATCTTCGTATGTTCAAAGTAACTCTCCTATTCATTTTCTTTAAAGCGCACGTTTTAGCGTGTTAAGGCAAAGATTTATCTGAAAAAACTATAGCAACCCTATTGCAGATAAAATACTAATGAAGAGGTTTTTTTTCCTTCAAAGCGCAGCAGCAGTGAATAATAGATCACTGATGTGTCTTTTCTCCTTTACATGCCATCTCCACAGGCTAAATGTGATGAGATCATCCCAGCCACAGTCTCTGCTGATCTGCAACCTGCTCTGCTCTATCTGCTCCCACTGTCTCCAAACCCCGTTCTTTGAAAGTGCACTAATCCACTCTCCTGTCCCTCATCTTCTCCAAACCTTTTCCTGTTCAGCATCTTCTTTTTATTTCTCCTCCTTGTTCCTAATATTGTCTACTCATGTCCAATCTAGTTTGGATTCTATGTTTATTTGCCATTATGTATCTAATGAATCAACATTTCAATTAAGCCTGTACATAAGAAAATGGCCCCGGGAAATCCGACCAAACTAAAAAACTAAAAGAAAATACCTTTTTATCTTTTTGTGTGGCAACAGGTTTGCCTTGATAACCCTCTTCAGCGTGGAAGTTGTTAATGAGAGTGAAAAAAGACGCAATTTAAACAAAAACTGCACTTTCTAAAACATCTCGAGACAAGTCTACAACTTACTCAGGCCGAAAGAGAGAGAGAGAGCAAAATTCTCACCAGATAACAGGAAGGGTGGATTTGGAAATGTTGGCAACATTTTGGAGGGAAAGGTCTACATTCTCCAGAATATAGAGCGAGAATTTTGTTTTGGTATTGCTAGCCACACTAACTGTGCTAATTGCTAATATAAGATTCAAAATCCAGTTTAAAATGTCAATTCTGACGGACTTACCTTTTGTCTTTTTTTTATTTAAATTGAAAATCTAGATTTACAGCAAGAGCTTTCTAGCACAACGACATGACATCACCTGAACTCCTAATATATCTGACTAGTTAAGGTTCATGGAAGGAAGCCTCGAAAATACAGTTTAATTATGGATGCATGATATATCGCCAATAACATCTGTATCGGTCGATGTTAGTCATTTTCTAACATATATGTATCATTCCGGTAAGTGAAACTGGGCCAATATCAACAACCAGTGTTTATTTCCATCTTGTTGCTGTTTGTTTTTTAGAAGGGGGGGTTGGTTGGTCATGTTGTATTTGTTTGGTCATGTGACAATGATTGTGGGACTGTTTAAACCGAAGCAGAGAAGCAATGTCAGTGGTGTGATCGTCTAATGGAGTTAAAAGGGTAGAAAAATATATATAATATAAATAATATCTGTAAGTACCAACCATAACAGCAATATTGATATCGGCCCAAATTTTAAATCGGTGCATTCCTAATTTTAATACCTCTTGATATCTTCCTATACAGAAGTCCTTAAACAGAAATCAGATACAGCCACAGGTGGGACAGGCAGGTTAAAGCTTTACAAAAAATTTAATTCAAATTCTGATCAGTGGGTCTGTAACCAGACAATAGTTAAAAAATTAAAATAATATTCTGTCCTGTTTGTTTCCACTGACTGGTTTTATGCACCTGTTAAATGACAGACAGTTTTGAGCGCTCCAGGTGTCTCTGGAAAGATTAGTGAAGATCTTTTACCTTTCCAATCACAAATTGCAGCAATGAAGGGAAGGAGCGGTGGAAGAACGCTCCCCAGTTTTCATTTTAGAATGAACATGTTTATGAATGGCTCATGAACGGTGCATTGTCGAGTCATTCAACAAGTTAGGCGGCTGTAAACTTAAAGACTCCAAATTTCAGCCGTTTAATTCTGAGGAATCACAATATTTCCACTTGGGGACAGAATCTTGTGGTCTGCTGTGTATATGTTTGTTATGACACCCTCTTTGACAAAGTTATTCTTGTTGATGTCATGACTCCCCAGAAAGAAGGCAATAGAAGAATCGAGGAAAAACAAATAATTCCATTCCAACTATTTCTCCCCAACCTTTGTACTTGTAGGTCTAGCTAAACAGGAAAATACGAGAACAGCGAGAGCTTGAGCCTTGCTAAGGCGTTCTTACCGTCAGAGAGGTGAAGGTCATACACATGCCTCCAAAGCCATTCATCGCCAGCGCAAAGAAGATCAGGATGGAAAGATCTGAGAGGAAAAAAAGTACAGATGAGTCAAGCCTGACTTGACTATATCTGCCTGAATAACATGTAAATGTTCGAGATGATGGTGGTCACCTAGAACATTTAGCCCATTAAGGACAGATTGTGATGGTGCGCTGCGCTTAAGTGAACATTGAGGACCAGCAAAGTGACATAACACAACGAGGTACGTACTGTTAGGATCGCTGGCACCATAAGCAATGAGGAGGCAGGAGAAGGCGAAGCACGCACTGGGAACACAAAGGAGGAGACGTTTTGAAATGACCATGTTATCTGTGTCTTAAGAGGCAGTTCCTTCTCCAACCTCACCTTCCTAGAAGTCTCAGCTTACGAGGCCCATACTTGTCCATGACAATGCCCAGGGGCAGAGTTATGGCTGACAGCAAGAAGGAGCCCACAGTGAAGGCCAGATTCAGCATCTCGTCCTGGTCCTTGCAGATGGGCCAGTTATTCATCAGCAGGAACTCCTCCGCCTCGTCGTCAGTCTTAGACATGGATGAGTTGGAGATGTTGTGGTTGGAGCTGTTTTCTGCACGGCCAAAAAAAGAAGAAGAGAAACACTTTAAAACCCTGATATACCATGCTGTGGCATTACATACTCCAACATCTAACACACCGGGGGCCAGCTGGTGTACTCTCAGGAAATGGTGGTACTATCTTAGATTCTATAACTTCCAGGTATTTCAGTGGTGTACATCCTTAATATTGCTTACTGGAGCTCGAGCGTCTGTTGCCTCACTGCCAATGTCCCTCACAGCTGACCAGCTGATTGAAAAACCAATGAATTAAAGGTCGAGTAAACAATCCGGAGGGAGAAAAACCCAATCCTGGGTAAACAGCCCCCAGAAATAGTCATCGTCTGAACTCTGGCATGGTGGAGGGAACTCTCTGTCTCACTCCCTCAGCTGAATCACTGGTAAACACAGTCCAGTGAGTTCATGTGGAGTCTATTTCTGTCCTGATGCTCTTATCCGTGTGTCAGAATCTGTTAGTATAAACAGATAGAAGGTATCCTCGGAACATAGCTGACAGGAGAACAGCTCATCCCTCACCTTGAGTTGTTTGCTATGAAAAAAAAAATGTGATAAAGAATCTGCATTTCACAGCGAACGCAGAAAGGCAATTATTGTTCCAGTTCTGGAGGACAGTTGTCAAAAGCGGCGTTGTTTTTTTTCTCGTCGCTGAGTCAGCTCAGAGCGAAAGAGTACGTAAGGAAAGGGAGCTGTTGACGCCAGTCCTCTCTGGAAAAGGGGGCTGGGGTTGGGTTCAGAGCAACAGGAAGCTCTGGTGTCAGATGAAATGCATCCTGACGTGGGAAACTGGTTTGTGTTTCCCAGGATTTATGTCGGTGAGAGGTTAACGAGGCTTCAACGAGCATCTGATTGCTGTACCGTTCGAATGCGGATGCATAAATTCACAGAGGGATGTGAGAGCACTGGGTTTTGGCAGGCTGAGTGTAGCTGCCACAAGCAAAGCAGAACCACTGTGATTAAACAGCAGAGTACAGCAAAAAATAATGAACGATAAACATGATAGTGTGGCATCTATTTGTATTCAGTCAAATGTAGCAATTTGTCCTGTGCTCAGATTGTATGTAAACATCTCTCAATTGGATTTAAGTCTGGACTTTGACTGGGCCATTCTGACATATGATTATATGTTGATCTAAACCATCACATTGTAGCTCTGGCTGGATGTTTAGGGATGTCATGATGAAAGGTCACACACCACCAGAGGTGAATAGTAACTAGTCACATTTACTAAGTTACATTTACTTGAGTAACTTTTTAGAATAAAATGGACTTCTAAGAGTAGTTTTACTATATTGTATATATGACTTTTACTTGAGTAATATTATTATGAAGTATCGCTGCTAATTTTTCTGCTCTACCCACTGTGAGTAACTTACAAACATGCAAATATGGTTAGCAAAATATTTTTTTAATGGACCCAGACGCACACTACAGTTTATTAAAGGAGATCATCTGTTTCTACACAAGCTTTGTTTTTCTAAGGCAAGTTTATATCTGTTGAGCTCATTGTTGCATTTTGATTTGCAAATTGACTTATAAAAGTGTTTCTTCTGCTAAAAATTGGTTATTTTATAACAATGTTATTTGTTTTTATCATTTTTCTTTCCATTTTTACTCTTTTGAAGAAAAAAAGCAAATTTCCCCATAGCTTCGTTTTGTCCGTCTCATGATATCATTTTAAGAATATGAAATCAGATGTTACTCAGTTCTCTACTTTTTTTACTCTTACTCGAGTCTTTTTTTGGGCGGCTACTTTTTACTTTTACTTGAGTAAAAATATGTTACTTATTTGAGTTCGGTTTGTGAGCACTCTACCCACCTCTACACTCCACCCAACTCTCATCTTAAACAGTCTCCAACAGGTTTTCTGTAAGGATTGTCCCTTATTTGGCTCAATCAATCTTCCCATTAACAGCTAACAGTTTCCCAAGCAACATATTTTTCCACCTGAGCAGCAGATCTCCAGCCCCCCCACAGTTCTCATGGACCCTCTCGCTGCTTCACTGTTTAATGCTCTCCTTTCACCATAGGTGTCTTGCATGGTTTGCAGTTGCGCCATGCTCATTGACATCATATTTTATACCCCAACTCTGCTTTAAACTTCCTCCAAATCTTTCTCTCCAACCTGTGTGCTGTGTTCCTCGGTCTTCGTGATGCTGTTTATTCTCTAATGTTCTCTAACAAACCTCTGAGGCCTTCACAGAGCAGCTGGATTTTTACTGAGGCTACATTACACACGGGTGGACTCTGTTTACTTGCTTTTCTCTTTATCTAGCTCATAAAATCCAAGACGTTTGTGGTTGTAACGGGAGAAAAATTGACACAAAACTGAAGGGTTATGAATACGTTTGCTTTTTAAATAACACATACAGATAAATATACTCATTTAGGAACACTAACAACTTTCATAATGCAGCACAGACTTAGCCGTGTCCACTAGAAAGACATTTCACACTGAATATTTGATACAGTTTCTTGGTAGCAATCAAACAAATGTAAACAATGTTTAATGCAGTGTGTCTACTTCAAAAGCATAAGTGAGGTGAGTAAAGAATGGAAACTTTTCAGCATGAGCTGGATGACTTGTTCTCCCAGCAGGGCTGGTATCTGAAGTGTTTTGCGAGCATTAAGTGCTGACTGTGGGGCTAAAGGCAGCAAGCAGCATCTGTCCCTCGGCGGCTCCGCCTGCTGACTAATCAAATGATCGCAGCAAACCTGAGTCAATAGGGGAAGAACCCTGGACACACAAACACAGAGACACACACACAAAGGCAGAATTGATCTTCAGCAAAAGGTCCCACTGTGTTTACTGCACACCTCCTAAACTTCGGTGAACGTTCCTGTCAACACCGCGGGGGGAAAAAAAATAATTGGTCTGTTCCTTCACGTGACCTTTTTCTCCCTGCAGGTCTGTCATATCCAAACAAGCTCTGCCCCGACACATTTAGATTCATCATTAAGAAGTTGTGCTAACCAGAAGCCGTGAGATACCGATCACAGTCTGGGTGGCAGTAAGTGAAAACGATGCAGTGGCAGAGATGCAGTCAGAGGGGACGGATCCTAGAGTTAAACTCACAACCGTTAACAATGGTTGTATCAATAACACAAAAGACTAAGGGGGAAAAAAAACTCCCAGAAACAGTGGTCACACTTATGCTAATTTAAAAAGGCTAATTTTATAGCTATCTCTGCAGCCTGAAAGCCTACATTTATGCAGCGATTTGAACTATTCAAGTGTCTGTCCTTTGCTAATGACGTTCTGCTCTCAGACAGAAACAAGCTTTTCAGACAATCCAATCTGAGGGGCCTTTAGCAGTCCTATGACTTAAAAATCGGGGTCAACGGTAAATGTCTGGAGGCTTTAGTTGGCAGCTGACTACATCGACAGAAATCCCAGCCTACACTTCCCATTTGTTTAAGCCAGACTTCCCCAAAAAAAAAGCTACTTTAAACCTTAAAGGTTCCCGGGAGATAGTTTCGAGGTTCGGTTTTGGCTAGACTCACAAAACCTCCTCAAACATTCTAGGGAAGTCCCCAGGATCTAAACCTGTATATCTAATGCCCACTTATATATATTCACAGAGATTATTCTGGGTCGATAAGAAGTCAGTGGCACCACCCACAAACATATGGGCGGTGACGTTTCTTGTTAGATCAGACATACTGATACCGTGAACTCTTGTTCAAACCACAACAGGTTTCTTTTGTCAAATATTAGACAGATGTTATTATTATGGGTTGAGCCACTGTAATCTGTCAATCTCACAAAGATCATGGGATTCTTAGGGGGCTACTTTTACACCTTTCCGCAGCAGCTAGCTGTACCGCGGTGCTAACGCTAGCTTGTACGCAAACAAAAACGAGTGGCTATTTGCTTTTACAGGACCTATTTGAAACATTTCCAATAGTGCTACTTTGCTCACTAGTTTTTTTGTTACGAATTGAAACTTCTGTTTAACATATTTGCTTCATTTTCTCTCCTGTTGTGGTGGGTATAATCTGGTTTCATTTGAAACTCATTTAAGGAACCAGAGGAGTCAACTTGTATTTCGATTTAGATTTTGGAGTTGGGAACACCTTTGTAGCATTTTAACAGTCTGACAACATTAATGGACAAATCAAAGAGTCATTGCCGTTCAGATATATCGCTAATGTGATCTGTGTGACTCAAGCTCAAGCTGAGATTAGATTTAGGATGAACCATATGCTACGGCAGCTCTGGAATGCCCAGATTTAGAGCAACATTTGTTTAGGATACGGTTTTATCGAACTCTGCTGTAAAAATGAGGGATGTGTATTTGCAAGAATCTGGTGATGCGATATATTGCAATACTATGAGTAAGACTATATATTGTGATTTTTAAAACTGAATCTAACTGTAGAAAAATTGTCACAACATTCTTAACACTCCAACCTGTTTCATACTTAAACACATCCAGTTTTATTACTAGATCTAGTTGATCCACTGGAACAAAGAAGGTGAAAACAGCCACCAACTACCAGTCATACCTTTAATTTTACCGTCATCATTAATGGTTCTATTCAAATTCTAAAAAATAAAATAAAAATCGATACATTGCTTTTGAATATCAATGCAACATTGTGACATGAAATATCACGATGCATCAGTGTATCGATATTTTCTAATGTCCCAGGTAAAAATGAAGACAGGGAATTTGCCTGATAAAAAAACGTGCGGAGCAAATGTTGTTTTGGTTAGAAGAAGTATTTTTATGTAAAACTTTTATTTCTGACAAGATAAGGGCTTCACAATCCACTACAAACTTTGATTTAAAAACTAAGTGCACAGCCTTGTATCCACCTCACTTTACGTTAAACTGATATGTACGTCCTCAACAAAAGATCTGTATAATGGTCTAAATGAATTTGGTGTAAGTATATAGCATCATTCTTAAAACTTAGGACTTTGTTCACAGAATTGAAAAATACTTTCTTGAAGGTCACCTGAAGGTCATCCTTAGTGTAAAACAATTGCTATTTTCTCACAGCAGATAAGGTAGTTTTCCAATCACATTTCCAACATTTTCAAGACTCCGCTAAGAACTACTATGAAAAAAGATTGATTGACCGAGAACCAGAGATACACTGTGAGGAGTTGGGTGAGTGAAATTAATTTCTTCCAAACAAACAAACAGAATGGGTTCCATCTTTCTCCCTAGCACAAAAACACAACATGAGGATGAAAGAAAGCCAGAGACAGAGGCATTGCTCACTAATGGATCGGCTGCCCAGCCACAGGGACTGTGCAGTAGATGGGGATGGACCGGCTTTTTGTTTTACTTCCTGATGCTCTTGCTCAAGACACCACGGCGCTCGTTTAGTTTGATGTCCCCAGACAAAGCCTTGCTACAGCCTAATAAAGCCCCCCCTGACTGCAGCAGCTCACCACATAACCTTTGATCATAATGTGCTGAGGACAGACAGAAATGACAATGAAACTAGATAAAAGGGAATCCCTGTGTTGCATTGTTGTACTTGACCATTTCAGAACTCCTCATTGACCTTATTTAGATCTAGTTAACTGCGATTTTCCTAATAAATCTGATTTCATCACACCTGGAGGTACTTGCTGGTAAAATGACATGTGAAAAACATTAAATGTGGTTTGCGTACTCCTAAATCTGCAGAAATTCATCAAACTAGCACAACACAGAGTACCCTGAGGGTGTTGCAAAAGGCGTGTTGGAAGCTCTGGTTTTCTCAGAGTTTCTCTGTGCGTACCCTGAAGTTCCATAAAAATTACTTGCAAACTCTAAATTGAATCCAGACCGTGTTTATTTGGAAGATATTGTGTGAACACAGCCTGGTAGCAATTAAAATACACAAAAGCCCCGCCTGTAGATTTCGAATGCATCAGAAGACAGACAAAACCTATGTCATTTATTAGGACGACTACTTCAGAATGTTGCATTAGAAGGTAAAAAGTAGGACAAACGTATGGTCCGATCTAAACCCCCCCCCCCCCCCCCCCCCCCCAACCATAAATGATAACCAGGCTAAAGGCAGACGCACCTGGAGCATTGCACAGGTAAGAGTAGAAGCCCTCAGACTTCAGCATGATGAGCAGGGACGACCAGCCTAGCAGCACAGCAGAGAAGAGCAGGTTTTCGATGACGGCCGTGACGGCCATCCACCAGCGGCGGTTGAAAGCTGTGGCGAGGGTAGGAGCCATTTCTGCTGGGCCCCCGAGGTGATGGCACACTGACCGGACCTGATCTAAGGGAGGCTCCTGGTGCCTTTAAGAGTCTAGAAGAGGAATACAGAAAAATGATGATGAGTGGGCATCATGCATAACGATGTCAAAATGTGGACAAAACAAGCTGATTTTCCCTTTCCTATCAAAAAGAGGTTTATCTGTTTTTCACTTTGTGCAAAGGTAATTTCCACTGTTGTTAATTTTGTCTTCCACTGTTAACCTTAAGTTGCGATATTTTTCAACCCTTTTTCGGAATTGCGCCGCTCAAGGTGGCATTATGTTGGAGTAGCTGTTACTTTCAATTTGTTTGTTTTCTTTTAAATAACTTTTATTCCTCCAAATATGGCAGAATTTTTTTTGGGGGGGACACCTGTTCTCTCTGGTTTTGAATGCTGTGCAGCTGGAAGGATTTTTGCAGATACTTTTTCTTTACTTTTGGACATTTGTTATGATGCATAACCATGGCAACAAGTTGGTTTAAAACTGGGAGTAGCTGATTAACATCACAAAAGCTTAAATATTACCTCAACTACAGCCACAAAACCCTGATGAGTTGAAAAGGAGATGCCACGGATACAGAGCAGGAGCAAAGTGGAGAGAGAAAAGGAGGAAGTTCAAACCATCTCCATCAATCATATTGAGCAATGTGAGATTGTTAGCAAACAGGTTTGATGCTGATGACCCTCTGGAGATTAGTGTGCAAAAAAAGGATTCTTCTTCAAATGAAAATTATGGACAACCCTGAGCATTCTCTACATCGGACTGACATACAACTACAGAGTGTCTTCAATCAGCATCCTCAACAAATCTTTAAAGAAATTTGGACACTGAGTTACAGCATTTAATTTCCCTTTTGTTATTAATAAAGTAATTTTAAATTGAATTAAGGACAAGTGGGGAGTGTTAAGTGACCAGTTGACTTATTGGAATTGTGGGATTCAGTTTAATGTTGGGGAATGAGAGCAAGTTTCCTTCAGCAGTAGTCTTAATTCCACACTTGGAAACTCATTCAATTCATTTCTGCTTGGTGTTCAGTGTTTTAATGAGCTATAGAAAAGAAAAACTGTCATTAAAATATGCATATAATTTAGTGACATTGTATATTATTTTCCAAAAACTGTATCAGGTGGTCATCACTGACAGACTATGACACCCTAATCAAGCCAAAATAACTCAAACTGTCTGTAGAAATTATGTATTGACGTTAAATAACATATTTTCTTACACGAGTAGGGCTAATTTTTGCTCACCTAATTTATTTAACCAAGAGGAGATTCATTATAAACTTTGATCGTCAGAATAAGTACAAAACGTAATAATTGATGCATGGCTGATGTGAAACCTCCTTATTGGAAATATGTCTTGGGCCACAGTGAGGAAAAACTGAAGCATTGGTGTAAAAAAAGACACACACACACACAAATCTTTTGGGGGTACAACTTTACTCATTTGTCTTTACTGCTTGAAAGAGTGCCTCATAATAATTTCTACACCACATATTTGGAATACTTTAATAAAAACACATATTGCATATTTTAAGACTGCCTGTATAACAATAATAACCTTCTGGTGACTTTTTCAACAACTAAGTAAAACCCTTTGTTCTAGCGCTAAGATGATGATGGAGAACAACAACAACTGAAGCCTCAAACCCCGCCTTTAAATATAAAACAAAACGCCCCCAACGGTATCTGATTGGCTTCAAATTTTATTATCTCTTCACTTATTGGCTGCTAGGGAGATAGGTGGAAGTTGGCGCACGTGAGACGGTTGCTGCATTCCTGACGGATGGGAAAAGATTGCACTGAGATGTTTTACTGACAGAAAAAGCTGCTATGGTTAGCGCATACTCCTGAAATACTCAAATACAGATTTAGCTTTCTCGTGTTAAAGAAACCGTACTTATTAATAGAGCAGTTCTCAGTATAAGTTTAAAAGGGTGTTGTGTAAATTCGGTCAACAAAAGAAATTGCCCCACCTTAGTGGTTATCACGTTTTTCTTTTGGTGTTGTGGGACAAAAACTTTGAACGTGCATGTATAGCAAAAGAAAAGAAAAAAAAACCCGACTTCGTCCATGTGTTTAAAAAAAACCGTGTTGTTTACTGAAAACTGCACTGGACGTGAATGCAGCGCGAGCTCAAGCCAGTTCGAACCGGTACGGCGCGAGACTGCTCTGTATATCTGTGCACGAGCGCAGCTGTAGAGACGCTCGCAGCAGCAGTAGCAGCAGTGTCCGTACGTAGATGTAAACACAGCGTCAGTTCTACTACATTGACAGGTAAAAAATAATAATACAAAGGCTCCAAGTAAAAAAAAAAAAAAAAAAAAACTAGCTTTGTTAAATGACAGTTAAAAGTTGACATATAGGCTACATAATATACAGCAGCACCTGAAAGACACACGTCTGAATTGTGTTTTTCGATTAGGTTTACAGTTTTCGACTATTTCGGCCTTATTTTAAGCGAAAATGTGTAGCCTACACCCCTTATGTCTGCGTGTTTCTGCATATCCTAACTTTTCGTCTTCCCCATCAAGCACTGCGGGCCATATAAATACTAAACCGTTAATATAACAACAAAGGCGTCATTTTACGCCCACTAGTCAAACCCTTTTACCGCACAGAGAACAATTAAAGAACATAGAGCTGGAGGAAATGTCGCCTTGAAACTGGTCTAAACTGGACTGAAATCATCTGCACAATGACCCCCCTTCCTTTTCCCCATCACACCCAACCATCGCTTCCTCTGTGAAGTTACCCACACTGAAAACATGACGTTTCCGCCGAGGACTTTCAAAGTCCAAACCCAAATGTCACATTTCTTCAAATTAATAAAAAAAAAATTAAGCGTAAAAGTCTGACGCTAAATCGCAACGCTCCTAATAAGACACAGAGGAAGAATTCCAACCAATACGTTTTGGGTTATTTGTCGTGAAATGGTTTTACGACATTAAAACGCTTTTATTTTGAAAGAAGCTTTCAGTCATTCTTCCCCGCATCTTTACGCAGCAATTAAAGCGCTCAGCTGTTCAGCGATAACAGCAGCAGCGAGCAAAACATCCTGCCCATGGAACAAAGACAGTTCATCACGGGCAACAAAAACAACAACTAATGTCAACTGTAAATAGTTAGAAAATACATCTTAACATGACGGGACAGCTTCTTCTTTAACATCTAAAAAAAAAAAAAAACTGATGTAGGGCAGAAAAAAAAGCTTGACTCCCAGAGTCCGAGATATGTATTGTTCAGCCTATTACAAAAAAAAAAAGAAAATGAAAAAAAGGCGACAGTTAATTTTTACTGAAACATATTTTTTTATCTAACGGTTAAAATGTTGAGCGGAATGCAGAAGCCGACCGTGCCGATAAATAGTAATAGTCCTGAAGTTGATAGGGTTTTTTTCAGGCTGTTGCACCTCCCTTTAATGTAACCACAAATCTGAACACGAACGGCAAAAGTGGCTCGGACGTACGCTAAAAGCCACAAAATGTCCGTTCGTCTCATTGCACTGTCCTTTCTCTAAGCGAGCCGCATTAGGAGACATTCTGTACTTTTCTGTCGGGGGCCCCGGCGTGTGTGTGTGCGTGTGGAGCATCTTCGGTGAATGCGGACAGCCTCACCTGAGCGCGCGGGGATGCTGGAGGGGACAAGCGGGACGGGACAGCTGCTTCAGCCCGGTCTCCGCGGCTCCAAGCGTCCCTCGCTGACAGACTAAAAGCCGGGGTGGATAGTCCCCTGCGTGAGGGATGTCCTCTCGCTTTTCTTCTGTAATTTTGGTTCTTCTGACATTGGTGCCGTATATATATGATCTGCAGCAAGTCCGCAAAAACAACCCGGCCTTCGTATTGGTCCGTGGCGAAGCCGAGAGACCACCCACAACCAATCAGAGAACACCAATATGAGATATGCGTGCGCTTGTTTCCAAATGTTTTGTCTTTGCTAGGAGAAACGGCTGGGTGGAAGGACAGTTATCAGAATCATAACAACTTTCAAATCCAAGCAAAACGATATTCTATTTCCCACTTCAACAAATATGGCTGATTATGAAACACAGCAAGAAAAACAGAGTTCTTCTAATGTGCAAAAAGTGACTTTTTTTTGTACACTAGGCACTACCTACTGCAGCTAACTTTACATCTACTTTAACACACATTTTTGCATTGAAGCGTTTCAAACGTAGTCTTTTATTCTTAACTCATCGTAAATGGTGCTAACATGATCGTGTGAGGTGACACCCTGTTTACATCACTGCTTCATACCAAATGTGTAATTCCTAGAAATCAGGGTTCACATGTTCCGGCTGGAAGAAAAGAGGGGGCGACGAAGTGGGCTAAAAAACAAACACCGGAACCGAAAAAGGGCGACATCTGGTGGCTACCACAAACAGGACATATTCTTTTGCCCCAAGCCAGAACCTGAGAACGTACAAGGGCAAACACCGGAGCAGACACACACAGTCACTGCCTTGCAAAAGTATCCAAACCCTCTGGTATTTTAGTCACATTTTGTTACAGTACAAGCAAACACTGCAGTTTTGTGTTTTACCAAGATTTTATGTGGCAGAGCAACACACACCGCCAACGTTTTTTTTTTTCAGGGTCAAAAAGTTCATTTTGATCTGGTTTGAATGGCTTGAGGTAGATTGAAAAAAAAAAAGAGGGGGGGGGGGGGGTTATGTCTTTCCTTCAGCAATGTCTTTCGTCCTGCCACTCTCCGTGAAGGTCAGATTTGTGATCCGTTACCAGATTCATCCATCCGAGTTGTGGATCTTCCAAAGTTATCGTAGGCCGCTTTGCTGTTGCTCTGATAAGTGCTCTCTTTGCTCCAGCGGCTTGATTTATGTGGAGTTCTAATTACACATAGATGGGTTTTCTTCTGGAATTAGGCTTACCAGGAATTTTACCAGAAATAAAGAAGAGGCAAATGCAATTCCACACAGATCTTTATTTCTAAAGAAAATATGCATTGATGGGTTGATGTCACATAAAATCCCAATACAAGTTATGAAAGTGGTTGCAGAAACATGACAAAATGTGAAACGGTTCATGTGCTCTGAAAACCTCTTCGGGGCGCTGTAAGACAAAATAATACAGATTTTTTTGTGTTGCTAGTATCTTGTTAAGTTGTACATTCATAGTAAAACCTACTAAAATCTCAACTACTTTGCATGATCGCGGGAAAAAAACTGGTTCTTACCTGGACTTACAGTTGAGTAAAACAACTTCTGATAATCAGATAATGACATATACTGTGTCATTACTCCTTTAGTAAAGGACAAAGAAATACAGAAGCAGCGAGTAAAGTCCACCTGCTACAGAACTACAATCAGAACCATTTAAAGTGATTTAATCAGCTTTTCTATGATCCATTGAACCCATACTGGCCAAGCTTTTGGGCTTATATTTAGTTCTACAATTTATCGTTTAGAAATGTGATGAGATTCATGTAAAAATATAAACACTTTTGTAATATAATAATATTTCTATATAAAGTTTTGTTTGGGCATTTTTTGGTGCTGAGGGTCCTTGATGTGTTTTTTTTATATAAAACCTGATACTGCACAAAAAGTAGGAAGATATCAAAAAATATTTTTATGCCCATAAGTTACACTCCAAAGCCCTGACATTTCAACCCCAAAACGAGTCTTCTGGACACAAAAAAGGATTTCATTTTTTATGTTTCTTTGTTTTTTTTAGAGTGCAAATTTTTTAAATGAAACCTGGCAATAAAGTGCTTAAACCTTAAAAATAAACACATATTGTATTATGCCTTGTGAGGATATAAAAGTGTTTATATTTTTACATGAATCTCATCCTTTTCAAACATAATATTTCTATATGAAGTTCTGTTTGAGCATTTTTTGGTGCTCAGGGTCCTTGATGTGATGTTTTTATAAAATCTGATACTACACAAAAAGTAGGAAGATATCAAAAAATATTTTATGTTCATAAGTGACACACCAAAGCCCTGACAATTCAACCTCAAAAAGGGTCTGGATATAAACACACAAAGAATTATTTCTTGTTTCCTGTTTAAAAAAATAATAATTTAGGTTGCAGATTTTTGAATAAAACCTGGCATTAAAGGGCTTAAATAAAAAATCAGAGTAACGAAATATATGATTTTATTTACACTTCAATATATTTAGGTATGCGTTATAAAGATTTGGCCTCATTACGAAGTAAATCCAAGTGGAGCTCTTCTTTTCCCCATCTTGTGCAAATGAACTACTGCGGCCTGCTTTTACTCAGGTTAGCTGTAACCGTTCATATTTGGATGCAACCCGTAGTATGGGTTGTGAGGTGACACCTGCTTAAAATAAGAGAATAGAGCTTCTGACTGTGAGTGGAATATGAATTAATGCTTGGTAGGGCGAAATTATGAAACCCTCCACCACCATGTTTGGTAGTAGGTATTGAAGTGTTTGCGTTAACACATGCAGCTTATTGATATATGCCGTGTTTCCAGCTTTATTTTCTTTGACTACAATTGACTCTTGTTAATAAGTCAATCAAATATCACCATCGTTTGCCGTTTTTGATGAGGGGAAAGTGGCAGATTGCCCAGGGCGGCAGTACAAGGGGAACCCATAAGGACCAATTAAGCAAAAGAAGTCTAAGTTTCACTCTGAAGCCTCTTTCACAAAACATTTTCATCACTCGGAGAACGCTTTTCTAGTGATGAAAGAGCTCAGTGCTTTAAGTGAGGATCCCCCCCCCCCCTGTTTTGTGTTGACATTATAGGGCCTGACTGACCTGCAAAGCACCTCACCAAGCATCTTAGATGATCTGCTGGATTTTGATTGGTTTTCAGGTGGCAGTTAAGTTAACTTCCTGAGCGATGGTGGGGTAGTGGGGTCCCCCAGGGTGGGCACTCATGTCAGAATCACCACGGATGACAATTAGATTTGAAAAACAAATTTTTTTTTACATGATGTGATTTGACATAATTAGACATTTTATCTTAAAACTGCTCCTGGTTAAAGTCGAAATTCAAAAAATGAAATCTGCTTTGCTTCGTCACTTCAAATCACCTGAAATCTCCACTCCAGTCCCCAAGACTGCCTACTGGTGTGTTGTATATCTTTTCAATATTCCTCTCCTGAGCATTTACATTTTTATTTTGTACATAACCTATACACCATTGGGGTTGTGGAAACTTGTAGTTTCCGTCACTCCATCTTTCTCAGCCACTAAACTAAGAGTCAAGCAGCTAAACAAAAAGGAAGCCAATAACCCGAAACAGCCACTCATCAGCTTCTATTAATTTTTTCAATTTATTTATTCAAATTATAAGTATTTTTTTTAGTGTGTTGGCATAGTTAAACATTGGTTGTACAGTAAAGATGAGCCTGAAAGCAGGAGTGTATCTGTCAATCAACAAACATTGGACTTGGTTCGAATAAAGCTTGTACACAGAAAAGGAGCGAACCTCTGACAGTCTATTAGCAAGCGGATCTTGTGTCCGTCTAAAAGAAGGCACATGAACACAAACATTCCATTAAACATCGTTAAAAACTTTTTTTTTCTTCTCCCTCCTCCGCTTTCACATCGTCAAACCTCTCTCTACTTGAACCGCTCAGTTATAACAAACATCACAAACTGTACATTTACAAAACCTCTTCCCCTAAAGAAAAACAAACATTACATTTCTTTCAGACACAATTCAACATATTAATTATACAACACAGAATCACAAGAAATCAACAAGATCTTTGGCTAATAAGTGCAGCGACACAGTCTTCTTTGTTTGTCTTTCGATCCAACACCCAGAACCATGACGTGGATCGAGAGTTCCTCTGTGGGGTGAAATTGAAAATACATATGTGTATATACTCTGAGAAGCTTTTCACCACCAGTCTTTGGTCTGAAAGAGGTCAGAGTTGGGAGTTCGACAGCGTTGCCTGTTGCAGAACTGATCCCCTTGGGGGCCTGGGATTAAAAATCAGAGGGATCGTCTTCCAAAGAAGCCAAGCTACGTATTTTTAGCGTTTAAGACAGCAGATTTTCTCCTCATTTCTTTTCTTTTCAGAGGAGCTAGCCTTCCAATGGACTGTTGTGTCATAAAAACTATTCTGGCCCGACATTTGTGACACCATTGAGTCTTTTTGCTAACAGAGACTGTTATGCTAGCCTTCGTTCATAAAGCTAAGCTAGCTACCTACAGACTGTAGCTTCTTTAGCTTTAGCAGACAGAGAGTGGCTTTATAAAATCTTTACCCAAAATGTGAAACTAATACTTAAAAACAAGCCTTTTCAAATCTGTTTAGCTAAGCCCAAACAAAACCACTGTGAGTCCTAAAGATAGTCTTGATTCGGGTAGCAGAGTCTGTCTCTGGAAATATAGTTACTCAATAAGGAAATCTGCCTGAATCATTTATTGCTATTGTTTGTACGTGTTGCTCAGACTCCAGCCAGATGTTCCCATATAACCAGTTCAGGCCTTGGTAGGAAGAGGCAGAACAGAGGTGGGGATGAGGAGGACGGGGAAGCTGAAGCTGTGGTTACCTTTTAGTCAAAGAATGACTTTGTAAGGCCGAATCTCTTCTCCGTTGAGCATAACGGTTCTCAGATCTGTTCAAAAACAACCGATTAACTGTACCTGTCTTCAAGGTTAAAACATGGCTGTGCTTTATCGTGTGTTTTTATTCTCCCACCTTTCTCTTATCCACATCGCACTTACTTTGGTCACCTTCACGCACCATGTGCTACAAGCTAGTGTGACACCGGCAGCTGCTTCTGTGTCAAAAGTGTTCTAGGCCTACTGATGAATTTCTCTTCCTCGCCAACTAACCCCTCCTCATCTGCTCTCTATGCCCTCAAGCCTTGATCCGTGCACCTTCATGATTCAATAAGTCATGTTCCCCAGAAAAGCAGAAGTTACGATCGTTAATCCAACTGAGAAAGCAAAGAGGAATAAAAACAGCGACTAGCAACAGGTGACTCTGAACTTCTCCTGGTGTCTGAGTCCAACTTGTCCCTCACTGTGTTCTTGCTCCTGAATATAGCACAATAAGCAGGCAAGGTGCAGGAAAAATTATCTATATAAAATCAGAATATTCAAACTGCAACAGTATTAACCTAAAAAATATTATATATAAACATAAATATCAATTAGTTTAGCTAGATTTTTCTTTGTTTTTCATTTTTAAAATCGGAAGCACACGCCCGCAATGTAGAGCCAGGCGCTGTCTGATTGGATTAGGCAGAGTGAGGTCCGCGTTCGTGTGATTGGAGGATGGGGAGGGGGGCTTAGGGGGATTCCTGCGACGTTCCGGTCAGGGTGGCCATCATCTGGAGTTCAGTCTTGGAGCCGTCTGGGGGGGGTGAAGTTCAGCAGGATGTGATGAAACATTCTGGCACGGTTTTATAATTAGACATAAATAAAAAAAAAATTTAACAAATCCTCGCTCACCACAGACAAGTGTCCGTTCTTCGCCTTGGCCACTAGTAGTTCTGATCCGGGCGTGAAGTCTATGATCCCTTCTTTCCCATGACCCGCCGTAAACTTTATACTGGAAAAGCGAAACGGATGATGGGCGGAGTCACAACAGGAAACAGCAAGGAAGGAGAGTGGAACAATTTATTTTCTCTGCCACTATACAGCAAACATTCACCCACCCACCCACACTCCTGTCTTGCTATACTTGTGTTGACATTGTTTTGACTTCCATTGATTTTACTATGCCTAACCCAGACACTTTCCCTAACCATTAGTGGTACATGCCTAACCCTAACCTTAACCTAATTCACACCATACCTCTAAACCTAACTAGTAGAGTTTAATAGCTAGTTAAACATTGTGGGGACCAGGCAAAATGTCCTCACAACTACAAATGTCCACATAATGCTGGTGGCCTGTCAAAGGTTGGTCCACACAAGTATAGCTATACATGTACACACACACACACACACAGACACACACACACACACACACACACAGACACACACACGATGCGATCACATGTGAATTTCACTGAAGATACAAGTGAGAAAAAACTTCAGATAGTCAGTGGTATTACAACAATGCAGAATATTATAACAAAATCCTCATACAACCACTAGAGGGAGCTATTTTGACATCTCAACAGAGGAGAACAGCGTTCAGTGAGCTTCCAAGCTGGACTCTGAAGTGAACCCTGTGGAGCTACACTGAACACACCAAAGGCACTGTGCTCCATTCATCCACAGCAGCGTACAGAGTCATTTCAAACAGCTTGCAGATTGTTGCTACATTGCTGCACACAATTAAAGCCATGTTTGACACGACCCGGTCTCTGTTCTGGCTCTCACCTGCCCTGGTTGATGTTGATGCTGTTGATCTTGTCGGCACAGATGGCGATCTTGGTCAGGGTCTCGATCACGTGGTCGCTCTGCAAAACCACGTCCCCCTGGGAGTGAACAGGCACACGCATAGTCGTTACTTTCACACAAATCCAACGAGGACGTTTCTAAGCAAGCGCTGGTGACTCGTCTTTGGCCTCGCCTTTTGTTTGTTGTCCTCGTTGGGCACGTGAAGAACAAACAAGCCGTCGCTGAGAGAGCTGACAGAGATGCCTGAGGAGAGCCAAAGATGTGTCAGAGAGACAACAGTGTTGGTAATAAATCCTATTCTGGTTCAGGTGGTAATTCTTCATCTGATCGTCAGATCTATTTCTCTTTTGTCAATCTGGGACCTTTCAGGGTCCCGTAGTCGATGCGCTGTTTGAGCTTGCCCTCCTCGACGATGATGGCGCTGTTGGTGGTGAGCAGCAGCTGCCGGGACCGAGGCTTGTAGCCCTTCCTGTCATACTTGGTGACTGGCACTGCGTACTGTGGTTACAACAGATCCACATCAGTGTGCTGAGTAAGCAGAAGTCTTGGACGAAAATCAAGGCTTTACTGACCTTCATCTTCTCAGGGCCCAGAGCTTGTATTGCTTTGGGGTTGATGTCCTCCCCGTCTGAGCAGGAACAGAAAAGGTGGAATTAGATTAAACCCCCTGCTGGATAAAGATGGGTCAAGTCAGAAGGCCGAAGTCTTACTGAGCCTTGTGCCGACAAACAGCTTGGGAACACTCTGCGGGTAGTTGTCCTTCTTGTCCTTAAAGAGCTCGCTTGCGATCATTTTCTGCTCCATCTACACGAACCAGTGTTGGGACGGTGAAGCAAATGAAGAGACACAGTCAGTGCGTTTAAATGCAGTAAGAGAAAACCTAATTATTGCCTTAGTCTGGCTGAATTTCAACTTTTAAAATGGATGTATATGCCTTATACCTGAACCAGTTGGCCTTCCCTTAATCGAGCTAAGACACCCAGATAATGCGGTTAGAAAACCGAAAACGCCAACACAGCTTAGCCGAGCTACTATTAGCAGCCTGAGGGCTCCCCCCTCGGGAAGCAACGAGACAGCGGAAGCGGGAATAACAACACTGGAACGAGCAGCAGCAACGAGTGTAACACAGTCAAACAGTACAGTACCTACAAAATGTTCTGTGCTGCAGCGTCGCTATGGTCCATTTCTTCGCTCATTATGTGCATCCTGCTTTTACTCAATCTGCTTCTCTGCTGCCAGCATTTGTTTACCATCTGTGTGACTCTCTAGGCCAACTGGAAGAATGTCAAGACGAAAGGAAGCATGTCGCCACCTGTCGAACGCTCATCATTCAATAATTCGATTTTCTGAGTGACATGTAAACTGGGATAAATAAATGCTCCCATTCTGGTTAAGCTATTAGCTCGATTTCTGCCAAAAGCTCGATTTAGATCTGCTGAGTATGCAGATTCTTAAGGGCGGGTCCTGACGAGTGACATTTCTCACCTGATGTTTCCACTCAGAGCTGATCTTCTTGCAGTAACTCCACACCATGTTCTGCATGCACATCTTGCGCAGAAGCTCAGACGCCTGAAGACAAACAGAAGGTTTCCATAATTCTGCTAACGTCCAAACATGCAGCGCCTTATAAATGTCCCCCATCAATGCTCACATTTTGTCACATTACATCCACAAACTCCACTTTATTTCAGACCAACACCAAGTAGTGCATACTATAATTGTGAGGATGGTATTCAAATTGGTTTACAAAAAAAAACCTCAACATTAATTTTTAAGTCCAATCATAGATTATTACATTGATTTAAGCTTGGATTTGACTAGATCATTCTAACACATGAATATGCCATTCCACTGTAGCTCTAGCCGGATGTTTAAGGTTGTTGTCCTAATGGAAGGCTGACCTCTGCCCCTCTCGAGTCTTTTCTTCTAGCATCATCCTGTATTTTGCACCATCTATATTCCTACCTGCAGACATAATTTCCTCAAGCTATCTTTCTACAATGGCCTTTTGGCCCCTCTACCATTAAGTCCAGATTTCTGACTGGATCTTCCGGAATCATCATCGGCCTCTCGGCTGGTTCTTTG
Organism: Valencia hispanica; assembly: GCA_963556495.2. Lineage (NCBI taxonomy): Eukaryota > Metazoa > Chordata > Actinopteri > Cyprinodontiformes > Valenciidae > Valencia > Valencia hispanica. Next base: position 49,407,121 of record OY747700.1, on the reverse strand, counting down.
GATTAATCTTCTTTTTCGCCCGACCTATAATTTTAGCTGGGTGGCCATGTTTTGCATTATGTCATACCCTTTATATTTTCAGCTGATGGACTAAACCAGTGGTGTCCAACCCTGGCCCTCCAGATCTACTGTCCTGTAGGTTTTAGATGAATCCCTGCTCCGATACAGCTGAATCAAATGTAGTGCTGTGTTTTTAAAAAATAATAAAAACATTGATTCTTTATTCTAAATCGATTCTTATAAAAATTTCTTAAGAGCGACTCATACGTCTAAAGTTAAATTGAACCCTTTTTACATTGTTTGCCCTTCTTACAACCAAATAAGAAAAAAAAAAAGTCCAGATGGACATTTTGACACTTAGCTATTAAAAGTTTTTTTTTTCCCCCGGTGAACTTTAACCCCGCCCACTGTTGTGTCATTGAATTCAGGCATGTCAGACAGTAGCAGTACCATTACGGTTATTTCATTCAGCTGTGTTGGAGCAGGGATGCATCTAAAACCTGCTGGACAATAGATCTCAGGGACCAGGGTTGAAGACCACTGCACTAAACAGTGTAGTGAGTTTTCCAAAACGTCCAAAATATTTTTTTCTAACCCAACCCTGCCAGACCTTTTATTTTGCGGTACCAGAGTAAAGGGTTGAATGGAAGTGCATGTCCGACGTTTCCAGATGCTCATTTATAAAAATGCTGTATAATGTTTCCTCCATTTCACAATTATTCACTGCTTTGTGTTGGTCTATCATTTACATGTCAATTAAACGTCAGCGGGTGTACCGTCAAAAAAGGCAGAAAAATTTCAGAGGGTACGAAGATTATTGCAAGACACTATCTGATTTATATCAGAAGGTACATTTTCCTTTACTAGGTTTATTGGTTAGTGCTTATATTTGATATAAAAGGTAAAGAACCGATTAAATTAAGGATGAAATATACACCGGATTAAGAATGTCTATAGTTCAATCCAGATTCCCACCTCAGCCAGAGCGGCCGGAGGTGTCGGCCAGCTCTTATCCAGGACGTTCTTGGGAAGGTTCCTGTGCAGATTCATGAGAAAGGAGTAGCGCACATAATCCAGGAAATACTCATTCTCCGGACAGCGCGCTTTGTGGCGGTAGATGAACCCTTTGATAAACCTGAAGAAAATAAGGGAATCATGTTAAAAGGTCCAATCAGTTCCAATAAAAAGATTGGGTTCTGTAAAAAAATTAAATCCCCTTACACCCTTATTAGATTCTAACTCACTGCTTGCTCTATTGTCTCATACCTGCGTATAGTATTAGCTGCCTGTCGCCTGCGCTGGGCCTTCCTCCTCGCCAGGATGCCCCGCCACCAAGCCTGGATTGCAATGGCTGGTTGGGACGGGAAAATAAACTCATTGAACCCATACCATCAAACGTTTGCATGTGGTCTGAAATGCTAGTTGCACATAAGACATGTGGAAATGCTAACTTCCCGACCTGAGGTCCGAAGTTTTTGGTATTTGCTTTTCTGGCAGTAGCCTTTCCATCCCGCCTGTAGCTTTGTGGCTGTCAGGTAGGACAGAGAATTAAAAAAAAAATCAAACAAATCAAACAGGTGCTGAAAATGTTAATCACACTCTGGAGAGAACAGCTCGACTCTTACCGAGGCCATGCTTCCTGGTCTCCAGTGCATCCTCGGTGGCAAACAAAGTCTTTGGGAATCGGATGAAGATTTTGGATCTGTACCGTTTAGAGGCAAAATGTTATCTTTTATTCTACATGAACAACCAGAGCGCCTCGTAACAACACATACAAAGTTAAGAGGAAGACAGGTGTGCTAACAGTAAGCCATCTCCTTCTCACCTGCCCAGTTTGTATTCCTCAGGCTTGTATCCCAGGTGTTTGACCAGTGTGGACACGCCATCAGACAGCTTTCCATTCCAGTTAGGCCACGTCTCTGGGCACAGGGACTTGTACCTAAACACAAACAAGGCAAAACACATTAATACCAGCATACTCATCACCTATTATTGTAAATCGATGATGTTAAGATGTTTTTCTATGTTCCAAGACCTAATGCATTATTATAGCTCAAACAGTTGAAGTTGTGTGTGCAGCTAAACAATACAATACAGACAGTTCTTTACTGGGATTTAAACTAATACTGTGATCTTATGCAGACTACCTTCACAATTGGGTCTTTGTTCACTAAACGCTTTATGGCTCTCTGTGTAACCACAGATCTGCTGGAAACACCATAAGAGTGCTGTTGTAAATTAAAGCTACATTGTGTATTTTTTTGAGTTAATTCTTAGCAAAAACCCCTTTGTTCTTTCAAAAATATGTGCTCATAGATGTGGTATTACTTCCACCTACTAATGAAAGTATTCTCGTAAGTGTAGAATCTGCTATTCAGAATACATACGCGCGAGTCGCTCGAATGGCTGAATCCATGTTGAGCCTCCATCTTTGAAATACATTCGCCAACGAGGGACATTCCTGGAAATTCTAGCTCCGCCTTTCGCGCTTTGGCTGCACTCAGATGCACCGTGACGAATGCCAGAGGGAGATTGTCTACTCGCGACACGGCAGACGTCTGAATATATATCTAAATGCAATGTAGTTTTCTAAAGTAACCTCATCACTGGAAGGAACACTGGACGAAGTCGTAGTACTGGAAGCCATGTTAACCTTGGCATGGTGGTTGTCATATTGAATTTCACCGCTAGATGGGAGAAGATCTTACACAATGTAGCTTTAAGGTGAAGAAGCTAGACTCGGGAATGTAAGCAGATAAGATTGGACCAGGAAGAGAATCAGAGGGGAGTGTTAAATAATCCAAGAAGGCGGACCGAAACCTGAGAACTGGTGCTGGAGACACCCCAACAACTAGCCAATTAAGATTGTTCCATGTTGCATTTATGACACTGTATACTGCGGACATCGTTTTGGGGGAAGGACGGCAAGACAAAGTGTCTAAACCAAGAGATCAGACGATGTAACATTTGGCAGAATTCTGCCTTAATAATTAAATTTTTGAACTTTATAACTCTTGTCTAGCTAAAGAAAAACTTGCTTGTTAAAAAGTCCCTTTGGGTGCTGGATCTAAAGGATTTTTATAAGTTATCCCTTCAGGAACAAACCTGACGGTAACACTAAGAAACAAACCAGTCATCAAGGCATGAGTGCTAATAGGCAGAGCACCCATGGCTTTAAATAAAACCTCTACATTGTTTTTGTTTTTTCTGAAGGTAAGACAGTAGGGGAGGTGCCGATTTAGTTTCCGCTCCACCTATCAGACCCAATTGACCAGCAGCTGTGTGGGTGTGTCCTCATTACAAACAAGCGGCTGATCACCTCTGCAGGAAGACCTCGTAGCGCCGTCTATAAGCGAAGCCAGCCCTCCTCACCCTCAGGTTCTCCATCAGTCCCAGATACTTGACCTGGTGACGGATCAGCACCTCGTCAAACCGAGCTGAGAGAGAGAGAGAGGAGGGGGGGGTTAGAGACAAAAATGTATCAGCCAGCTGGATGACATGAAACAGAGAGAATACGTAAACGGTAAGCAGCAGCTGTAGGAGTAAGGGAGGACAGAGGGACAGTGTGGCGCCAACAAAGGGCCAAGTGTGGGGAGAAAAAAAAAACAAAAAAAAACAAAGGCTGGCCCGATGTGCTGACAAAGAGAATCTTACACTGCCACTACTGATGCAGCAGAAAAAAGACAGTCTGGGTTGGTACTGGTAAGAGCAGCATTGCCATGAGGTCTGCTTCAGTGGCTTTTACACAGACTGTTGGCAGAGATTTACTACAAACTTTGTAAAAAGTTGAAAATAAGGAATTCGGTGCCACTGGTTTTAGTTGGCTTCACTATTTAAAATATTGAATAGAATAATTATGTTTGGTGGTCAAAATCAGACAGTTTGATCTGCCCTGACTGGAGACCGGCCGATCGGGAAAAAAGGCAGAAATTAGACCTTTTGTGCGATCTGTGAATGCAGCATACCAACGCTGCGGCATCGGGTAAAAAACATAAATCTTTGGCGTGGATGCTGTTAATAGGTGAAGAAAACCTAACAGGTTCATCATGTTAGTTTCACAAAAAAACAACCAACCAGAAGCTCTTATAACGGATAGGTGAGGTGTGAAAAATGACGACAGATGGAGCCCAGTGGTGTAAGACACCTACTAAAAAATAAACAAGCTACAGCTCATATTTTAAATGACATGTCCAGCCAGAGAGAGTACAACGAAAAAACGAAACCGTTTTATCCCCTGAAGCCTTCAACCAGTCTGCTATGGAACGCGCAGTCTTCTGGAAATTTTAGAGTTCAGCTAAGAGAAATCAGAATTGGCGAGACCGGCAGAGATTGGAAATTGGACCCAAAATTCTAAAGGATGCATCTCTGATTAAACTTCTAATTTGATGTTATAACAATGCAAAGTTTATTTTAGACATTTATACCGCAAACAAATAGAATTCCACAGTACATCCAGGTAAAATACATAAAAAGAGAGGTGATCAGATTTTCAATATCCTCAAGAGGGCAAAGAAGGTTGAAGAAACCAACTAAAGAGCAGAAAATCAAGCGACAGAATGTCAACATACATGTGGTAATTCACATTATATATCAGTAAATAACGAAAAAAGAAGAAAGAAAAAATCAACACCCTACCTGCTTGCTTGGAGTCATTGGGCTTGATGCAGCGGACATACGAGGGCTCCTTGGACATGAGGATCTCCATGAGTTTTGCCAGACTGGCTTTGAACTGGGTGGCTGCCTGAAGCGGAAGACACAGGCGAATAAAAAATAAAATAAAAGATTCAAGGTTGTTAGGAGGGGATGGATGGTAAGATGATCGGCAAGGGATGCTGAGCCGAAGAGCAGGAAACAACAAAGAGGTAAGCAGCAGGTTAGATCAGGGCGACGGAGGCAATGAGCTGAGGAGGACTGTGTTAGCACAGCGCTGATGGATGTGACTCTGGACACTGGACCCAGTGTGGAGGACTGGGATGCTAACTTACCAGCCTGTGCCAGTGCTCCCCATCACTATGTGTGTGTGTGTGTGTGTGTGTGTGTGTGTGTGCTGGGCATTCCTCAGTGCGAAGGCAGCTGTAGAGAATCCCCATCAGACAAGCCTACTCAGCATCGGAGCGAGAAACACACAGCGCTTTATTGTGCGGCTAATGGCTCTACGCTGAGAAGCACGGAGCCATTTATAAGAGGGCAAAACCAGCAGAGTAACTCTCAGGACATAAACACAGAGCCAGGGCGGAGGACAGCTCACCGTGTCGGGACGCTTCTTGTCACTCAGCTCGTCTCGGTCAAAGCACTGTGTCAGGATCTTGTTCTCAGACATGCACATAACCTGCAGATACACACACACCGACTGACCTCAGTCTGTAAAAACCAACAGTAACATGCGTTGTTCTGGAATTCAAGCTGTATCTGACCTCCTTTAAGTTCCTGAAGAGAAGGTCGTTGTTTTTGTCCAAAAATCCTGAATGAGAAAATAAACTTTTTACTCATCCGACCACAAAACAACTGTCACCCATTTCCCAGCAGTTAAACACAAAAATGTATTTACATCAAAACACAAGTAACTCCTCATTTATGTAGCTAGGAAGGACATTTATTCTATGGTTTGCTGTGAAAATTTGGAATTTCATTTGGCGTGAAAAAAATAATTTAATAAATAAATTAAAAAAAACAACAAAAACCGACAGATTGTTAGTATCATTTTACTATTTTCAGCACCAAAAAATGAAGTAAATGGAGCCAAGTGAAGTAAGACACTACTAACTCCAGATTGTATTTTAAATGACATGTCCAAGACATGTCTCCAGTTCATTAAGGCTGCAAGAGAGCGAGAGAGAGCAAAGCTTGTGATGAAAATACCATATAAGCATAACAATGAGCAGAAAGGAAACGACTAATTTCTGCACCGTTTGTTCCATGCGAGCATCAAAAAATTCGAAAATATGATTAAGTTCCCTTATTGTGTTTAGTGATAGAAATCACACTCCTTTATGTGACTGGTGTCCTGAAGAAGCCCGTTTTAAATAGGTATGTTTCTTTAAGAGCCGTAGATATGTTTGTGGGGCTAAAAAGTAATAAATCACCACTTTTATGTTATCACAATAGCACCACGGAATATCGTGATAAAATTTTATGTCCACACCATACATCCCTAATTTCTAGAACAATTTTAATTTGGGACATTGGTGGGAAGATTAAAAGTTTAAATTTAGTTTTGACATACCTCTTTCTTTTTCTTACAAAGTTCTATTGAGGATTTAAATTAATTATTTTAAAAATAGAGAACATCACAGTTAAACCAGGCTTTCTAAAATATATTCACATATGTGTGATGTTTGCAAAGCTTGTGCATTCTTACCTATATGACTTGGTCATATTCAAGGTTAAAAACTTTTTATGGGTCCTATTTTAAGGATAATTTGACAATGTGAAAAAAAAGTAACCTCTATGGATTGCTGTATTTAAAAAATATCTACTGCAGTCAAAGTATCATTTATTAGCTTAATACCACATTGAAATATACTTTTGTTAAGAAGGAGATGTTTGTTCCAGCTGTAACTTTATTGTCATGTAACAAGCTTTTTTTGCTTTTTTTATTTTTAAGAGTTTTAGAGTCTCAACCTACCTTTGTTAAAAACTGAAATGTGTCTCCCAATTGGTGTGTAAGGCTCTGCATTTTTGTCGTTCATATTTCAACTATATATATATATATATATATATAGCCGTATTTCCATCACTGTCTAACATTAAATTGGGTGAAATCTTCCCATTTTAGGTTTCTTCTTCAAATCGGTCTTTAAACACACTGCTTCCTTATGTGACATAATGGAGAAATCCAGAGAAATCAAGCAAGATGTCAGAAAGGGAATTGTGGTTCACAATTCCCAGATCCCTGAAGGTGCCACATTCATCAGTTCCAATAGTTGTATGCGAGTAGAAACAACGTGGGAATTGTCCAGCTATCACACTGTTCAGGAAGGAGTTGGGTTCCGTGTCCCAGATGTGAACGTATTTGAGTGTGAAATGCGAGCATCAACCCCAGAAAAAAGCCGAAGACCTCGTGAAGCTGCTTTATGAGACGCTATCCACTATGAAATGAGCCAAGTTCTGAAAGACCACTCAGAGATGAAGGAGCAAGATTACGGTTTGCAAATGCTCGTAGGCACAAAGACTCCCAAACTACCTGGGGGTGTTTTGCTGCAGGAGGAACTGGTGCACTTCACAAAATAGATGGCTTTGATACAATTACACGTAAATATTGAGGTGGTATCTCATCAGCCAGGAAGCTAATGCTTGGGTGCAAATGGGTCTTTCACATGGAGAATGAACCTAAGCATACAGCTAAAGTGGCTAAAGGACAACAACAAAAATAGTGATTTAAAGTGGCCATCACCATCAGCAAGCCCTGATCTCAGTCGGAAAGGTTGTGTGTGAGCGAGGCGGCCTACAAACCTGAGTCAGTTACACTAGTTCTGTCAGGAGGAATGGGCCAAAATTCCAGCAAAGTATTGTGAGAAGCTTGTGGTGGGATACCCAGAATGATAACCCAAGTCATATAGAATAATGCTACCAAATACCAAGAAATAGCATGGAAACCATTAAAAAAGTTTTTAAAAAGTCATAATAGATTTTCTGAAAAATTATTGCACGAATTATTCTGGAGTTTGGCAAATTCTATTCATTTTGGTCATCTTTTATTATTTAGAAATATACGAATGACTACTTTTTCCACTGTATTATACTCTAAGATGTGCAATTAAGTACTGCTAAACTTACTGCTAAATGTAAAGACCGTATCTGGATTTTTTTTTTTTAAAGAAGAAGAACAATCTGTACAATTTGTTCTGACGAAGCAGGCGATCCACAAAGCACGTATATACACACCGTTTACATTGTAGTTGACCTCTCCGGCGTAGTGCAGCAGTCTGAATTCCTCTCGGCCCATCACCTTCCTGGTCTTTCCATCAGCCAGCTTGTGACTGAAGGGACACACACAGCAACAGAGCGAGGATAATCAGCCACGTTAGCAGACACCTCTTCAGCCGTTTCAGCCTAGTGGCTGGTGTTTTGCAATCGGAGACCGAACTTTGGGTTGAACGGGTATCAAACTGACGTGACAAAGTGTGGATGTCCCCCCAGGGTGTTCTCCAGCTTCTCCAGGAAGGTGAAGTCACTGGCATCTCCAGGTCTCAGACACTCCTCATCCTGTGATGAGAGGACAGGGTTAGGATCTTACAGGAGAAAAAAACAACAACAAAGATGTAGAGGTCCCGCACAGACTTACATCTGCATGAATGTTACATTAATTGGAGCTTTTAATGATCTATTTTTAGGGATGGGTGAAATGAGGATAGCCTCCGAATAAGAAGAATCTGTCAATCTGTCAAAGCAGAGAGATTGGGGAATCTGTCTATAGGACACATTCTCTGCATTACAGTTCTATGCTCTCGCTCAGACACATCCGCTTCGTTTTGTTCATTTTCCTTCAGCTTCAATAATTACCTCTTATGTTCCAGGGATGAAATAGTTATAGGTTGAGATGAACGCATTATGTCAGGTGCGTCATAGCTGCGCTTTGGACCTTATACCTGCTCAAAGAAGAGTTTTTTGGAAGTTATCCCAACTTGAATGCAATGGGACAGATCAATCCTCTCCTCCAGCAGCTGTTAGCTGTCTAGCGGCTATAACGCAGAGCGAATAAACAGTTGCCTGGATGTTTGAGCCTTCACTGTATCCGAGGGTCTGCTTATACTTGCAAAGACAACATATTTGCCTGCTTTGTGTGTTCACGTTGAAACACGGTAATTTATGCCTGAGAGACATAAAGCGATGCAGAAGACATTCTGAATGGGTTGTTGAGAGTGTGATGATCATACGTACAACTTTTAAAATTTTCATTAACAACTTAATTTATCTTGAAGTTACACTAATAGTTTGATTACATTAATCATAATACTTGTATATTTTACTATTAAACCTTTGATGTGTATTAGGAGTTCTCCTTACCTGAGTGTTGTTGGGATTTAGTTTAAATTGAAATAAATATCTTGGAGTCAGGTAAATCAGTTTGAGAAAGAGTGAAACAAGTCTTAAATTGTCCAGTGTACTTATTAAATCTGAGCTGTGCTTAACGCAAGATGGCACAATAATGCAAACTGATCAAAACAGATTTTAGATATCCACTTTGCCGCGTGCTCTGCTATGTTTTTTTTTCTGGAAGAGATTTTCTGATGGCAAATCATGTTAAAAATTTGGATCCTGTTTTTGCTGTTAAGAAAAAAAATCATAATATCAAATATTTGCTGTATTGCCCAACCCTAATTTATTTAAAGCATTCTTTTTCCAGGGTGAGAGGATTTTTAAAGCATGATTTGGGAGTGGATTTTCTCTAATCTGCTCAGGGTGTGATCTGTAACGTGTTACTGCCTACACAGACGAGACAGATGCCTTCTGATACGTTTTATGGTCAGGATAAACAATGAAAAAAAAATTTAAGGTGGACTTTTCAAATCTAAGAACTTTTTACCAATTGTCAAGCATGGTAGTGGTACCATTATGCTGTGGGGCTGTTTTGCTGTCAGTGGTTTTGCTAAAATAATTGAAAAACAAAACAAAAACCATTTAAAGTTTACCTCAAAGCAACTGGTAGGACCATTGTGATACAATTGGCTATTGATGTGGAATAATTATTTCATAACACGATTCCAACAGGAAAATGATCCCAAACACATCAACAAAGGTTTGAGAATTAATAAAGCAAGCTAACATTAAGCCCCTGAAATGGGGCCCACCTAACCTACATAGAAAAGATGCAGACAATACTTTTAACACAGGTCTTTGTAAACAATTTAAATCAACTTTACCAATTTTGCCAAGAAGCAAAATGCTCAACTATTCAGCCAGAATTACACAAGAGACGTGTTGATGGGTGAAACAAAGGTGTGAAGATCACAGGTAACTTGCTTTGATGCCTTTAAGCTTTAAAATCATTTTAAAAACCTTTGCAATGGTATGTTAAAGGATACAACTTATCCAACCTGGAAAGAGAACAGCTGAAAAAACATCTTGAACTGGAAACTCATAAAACATTCATAGCAATGATGAGTCGGTGTTAGGGGTGTAACGGTACGGCCCTGTCGGTTCGATGACACATCTGTACCGAACGAATACAGGGAACAATAATGGTTTGTCATTCAGCTACAGTAAGAAAAGAAAGATGGACCGAACCAGAATTTTGTCAGCAAACGCTTTTTTTCAACAATAAGATACACAACATGTTCTGCTCTGCGCTGAGCTGAACTGAACTGAACGACTCAACTGACACAATGTCAAGCTGAATGTAAACATCACTGATGCTAAAGAAAAACAGCTTAGCTGACAGCTGTTTTAAATGCAAGTCGGCGGAATCCCGGTTGATGAGAAGGTTGTTTTTTTTCATCAGCTGCCCATGCTGCATTCAGGTACAGCCGGGAGACTAGCTTGTTAAAATATCAAAACTACTCCAAAGTGATTTAAGCATGTTTTAATCTCAAATATGGACAACGTAATATTTAAAAATTTCTAACAAATTAACAAAGACTGTTTTCAAGTGGTTATATTGTTTTCTACTCTGGCTATGTCTGCTTGTACTATGTTATTTGTTGAAAAAAATCCAGTCAAATCTCCAGTCAGTTTTATACTTTCAACTTTTGTTTAACTTATAAAGCATAATAAAATCAAATTATTTTCAGGAAATATAAAAAAGGCACTTTGATGCTGATCAAAGTAAAAAACAATACACATGTATGCATTTGTTTTGATCAAAGTGTACCGAAAACGTACCAAGCCGTGACCTAAAACCCCCAAATGCGCACCGAACGGTGATTTTTGTGTACCGTTAAACCTTTGATTTAAACATAACAACATAGAATCTAATCTGAGGTTAATTTAAAATCATTCCCTCTCCCCCAAAACATTTGTTTTATTAAAATGTGCCTAAAATCCTGCAGTCTGATGAAGCCCTGTAGCACACCCACGTCATGTGATGCTTTTTTGTTCTTTATCTAATTCCCACCATGTAAACCATAGAATGAAAGCATTATGTAGGCCCCTAAGGTCAAGGGAAGAGTAGGGGGTGTTTTTTCATCTGCTGAGATAAAACCTTTAGGCTTGTAGTGCTGAGAATTGGTGCAATGAATAGGGCCAGGTTAGCTTAGATGTTTGGGTGCAGCTCCTCACCAGGATGGAGATGATGCCCTTAAACTTCTCCTCCACCAGGTCACAGATGATCTTGTTGTTGAAATACTGGACCGGCTCCCACTGCAAACGCACATAAAAGATTATGTGAAAGAAACTTGGGGGGAGAAAAAAAAACAAAAAAGACCTGATTGTTGGAAAGGTCATGAGGAGGTTGAATCAGACGAGGGGAAAAAGTTGGTCGACGACAAAAAGCCGAAACAGAGACTTGAAACTGCAGCGCCTCTAGAGGAGAGCAGCTGAAACGGCCTAGGATGGCCTTTCATAACCAGTTTTAATCATTCAGGGAATGCCAGGAATCCTGGCACACAGATACACCCCTCACCTACTTATATGTGAACACACACAGACACACAAATGCTCCACAGACAGCCCTAGCCCATGTTAGCGTTGAAGAGTCTCCTCATCTCCACAGAGACGACGGAGGGCGCGGCCCACGGTTTTCATGACCCATCATAATGGGCTCTTTGAGACGCGAAGCCGAGAATCTCCCACAACACGTTTGCTCTGAACACATTTACATTAGACTGAAAACAGGAGACCTTTGTTACGACCGAGCAAAACAACACAATAAAAAGGACAGAATGAAAAGGGAAAATCAACACTGGGATCTGGAATCAGCATTCGCTGCAGAACGGGAGGCTTTACCTGAGAATGAAGTGCCTAACAGCAAAGAATGCGGGGATTTCATTATTCATGGGGCAGGTTCTCACAAAAAATACGTGCACTCAATATAGTCGGAGCCCTACTGCAATGATCCCATTAGGAGCACTTTGCAGACTGCAACCCAAGACGCAGCGAATTTAACAGTAACGATAGAAGGCGACCAGCATCTTCCTACAGGAAACGTTCCACAGATCAGTTTAGTGACTCACACCTTTACATTATTCTTCGGACGGCGGAGAGAACAGCGTGTGTGAGTGAGTGAGTGAGCGAGCGAGCGGTAACTGACCGTGATGCCCTCTGCTTCGTACTCCTCCTGCTCCGACTTCAGGGTGAGCTCGATGAAGAGCTGCTGCAGCTTCTCGTTACAGTAGTTGATGCAAAACTGCTCAAAGCTGCAGAACAGAGAAAATTCAATCAGGAGGATCGGCTGAACAAAAGGTGCAGCAAGTATATCAATATGTTACACTGAGACTGTGTTGCAGGTGGATTTGGTTTTTTGGTTTTTTTAAGAGTTTTAAAGGGTTGAAGTACCAGACCTTTACACAAAGGAAATCACCCTGAGAAAATGTCCACTTCTTTGTCACGTTACAACCACAAACAAGACCAAGGAACAGAACGGAAAGGTCGGAGAGAAAGTTGAGTGGGGAGATGTTTAAAGCGGGGTTAGGGTAGAAAAGCACACTGTTTAATCTGAAAATAAAAGAGAATGACACAACTGAAGAAGACTTGGCAGCAAACATGTGGAAGAAAGAGCTCTGGTCAGAACCAAGGTAGATGTTTTCGGTCAGCACGCAAAAGGCCTTAGACAATTTATACTCTGAACACGCCATCCCCACAGAGTAGCATGGTGGTGGCAGCATCATCCTGTGGGGATACCGCTCATCAGCAGAGACGGGGAAGCGGAGCAGAATTGATGGGAAGATGAGTGGAGCTAAACACAGAAGAGTCCTGAAAGAGAAGAGTTCAGGTTCCAGCGGGAGAGAAGTCCGAAACGTACATGGTGGTGGCAGCATCATTCTCCTTCCACTGCACATTTATGCACAACCTTGTGTTGGTCTGTCGCATCGAGCCTCCGTGTAATCCCGCTGATTTTGGGGTTGTAAGGTGACAAAGCTATCAACGCTTTTACAAGGAAACAAACCCGCTTAAACGTTAGAGTAGCCCTTAATCCAGGGGTGTCCAAAGTCAGACCTCAATGGCCGGTGTCCTTCGTGTTTTAGTTCTTTCCCTGGTTCCTCACAACTGAATCAAACGATGGTTCATCAGCAGAACCTCGCTGCCGAGGTTGTTGGACCGCTTGAATCAGCTGTGTTGGAGCAGAGACTCCTCTAAAACTGGCTGGTCGCCGGCCCGCAAATAGACACACATCCTGAGGGCATTCATTTAAACATCATGCTCAAACAAAGAAAATATGGAACTGGGTCCACAATGCTCGCCATGTCTCCTTTTCAGTCAACGCCATCTCTACCTGTTGTGCTGGAAGACCTCAAAGCCGTAGATGTCCAGCAGGCCGATAACAGAGGAACTCTTTTGAGAATCATCCTGTTAAAGAGACAGAGGAGAGAAACTCATGTGAGAAGATCCATGTAACTGATTTGTTTTAATTATCAAAGGCGTTCACGCAGCCTGGTTTGGAAATAATAGTAATAAAACCAGTCCTTTATCTATATAGCGTTGCTAAGCAATGGCCACAAGGTGGAGCCATCTAGCTACAGAATAAAGACGAGCAGGGTTTGGTCAGGTTGGGTTTCAGAGGGTTTGTACCTTGTATGCCAGTGAAGCGTTGATCTTGTTGACCAGCCAGGTGAAGGTGCGTCCGTACACCGCCTTGGACAGAGCATCCCGCGCCGACGACGCCTGCTCCAGGTTCAGAGGGCTCACAAGCTGAACAAACACACACACAGTGTGTAACAGAGTTCCTCAAAGCTAAGCCGGGACACTTACACGTGTAGCAATATTATCAGTTTGGAGTAGAGCAGACATTACAACAGACAGGAAAGCTTTGTATACAAGTGCTTATCACACAAAGACAGTGTGTATCCAAGCCTACCTCCTCTCCCTTGGCAATTATCTTCTTATGTGTGAGAGCCTCTGTCAGCACTGTCCCGTTCACTCCTAACAACTGGAAAAGCACAGCGACATTAGGGCACATTCACACACCAACAGTCCCACCAGCGAGCAATCCACCTCTTCCAGTCAGCAGTTGGACGGACGTCATGGCGGTCAGCAGCCGGAGCAGACTCTGTGCTGCCTGCTTATTACGTCTGTGGTGAGCAAGGACAGCAAAAACAGAAACCGAGGGACAGAAAGGATCAGATCTAAAGATCTGTTTTATTCGTCGCATCTGATGGCAGTGAGGAAAACATTTAGAGGCACAAACACTGAAATATAGTTGGATAAACGAACGAGAATGCATAAAGTTAAGCGATCTAAATCCCATAATGACTGCATGGCTGAATTTTCTTAGAACAGCAGAGTCAAAAGTCGCTGCCCTGACGTACAACACAGCAGAACCAAATTAATGGGTCTGCAGAGCTAGGTAACATGCTGAGGAGGTAATTCTGCTGTGTTTAGCCACCTAAAAGCTGCGGGACACCCCCTTGGGGATGAAAATTAAGAGACAACTGCTTTTATGATCAACCGAATTCATCTGCTTCGTGTTATAATTACAATGTGCTCGGACTCTGTGGAATTGAATCTGAATCTGTCTATATGTCTGGATTAGGCTGAGTAGACATTTCCAAATAACTGGAAACAAGCGGGACCTGCTTCTCTTGTAAAGTACTTTAATATGATCTGTTGTGAATCGGAGAAATATAAAACTGGTTTGAACTGAAATGGAGTGCACCTAATGATATTGATAAAAGATCAAATGAAATGTGACGAAGAACGCATCGATATGAAAATTTAGGCCCATGTCAACATCTGATATTATTGACGTGCGCTCTCCGTTGTGTTTGACTGAGCTGGGCTCTACTCCGTCCTTCCTTGCGTGACTGTTTGAGACCCCTTGCATCGATGGAGAATGACGCTGCGTGCCTCAATGACTCGATGCGATCTGCTGGGACTCCATAAGGAGAAAACTAGCTAAAACTTTAAACTGATTGGAATGTTTGTATTGAAAGGACTTTTCCTGTAAAGTGCCTTGAGATGACATCTGTTGTGAATCGGCGCTGTATAAATAAACTGAATTGAATAAGGACATTTACGGACTTGATCAAATTTTAATTGTTTGATCTGGAATGTTCATGAAACGACTCGGCGGAGTCTTACCCTGGCCAGGTACTTTATCTGTGTGTCCGACGTAATGTGAGCGTAGCTTTCTTCCTCGCCATACTGCACGTTGCCGAGGTGAAGAACGCTGGCTATTATGTTCAGCAGCTCCTGCACAGAAAAAAAAAAATTTTTTTTTAATGAGGATGCAGTGAAAAAGCTAATCTGCAGGAGGATATGAAGGGAACAAAGGTGAGAGGATAAAAGGCGGCGGCGCCGTAAGATCGGAGCTATCTTTACAACTGATAAGCCCCGCTTTGATTAAACACTGGACAAAGATCGGAGCAGGCCCGGGAATGTATGTAGCAACTAGCACACACTCTCACACCTGCTGCTCCGTCTCGCTGAGCAGCGTTGGCTCCAAAAGGAGCTTTGGAAGCAAGCCCAGACTCATGAACATGTAGGAAGACTCCCACGCTGAGCAAAAGTGACTTGTAACCACATAACAACAGCTACACACCGTTCTGTCAAACAGAAGTCTGCGAAGAGAAAGAAAATGGACTCAGGAACAACGAGGGCTCCATCAAAGCTAATAGAATGGGTTTTTCTGGGTTTATATTGTTTCCGTCTTGCGTTTCCAATATTTGATATTGAAAGCTTGGCAAAAAACAAAACGTCTCTCCAAACATAGGATGAGATTCTACAATCTCGGGGAATAAAACAGACTGCAAGTTGGAAAAGTTTTATGTTCTTATCGTTGTCCGGGGGATTTTAAGTATCTTTGACTGTTCTAAATGAGAGTTTAGAAAAGTCAGAGTCAGCTCATCTTCATCTTCATCTTCATCTTAAAAAAGTAACCAAACTGGAAAATTAAGAAACAACGCAGATGATAAAGAAATCTGGAGATTGGAAATGAAAAAGAAAGGGAACTTAAATAAACGTAAAAACGAACTTGAAGTTCAACATGACCTGTCTGGTTCCTAATGTTTTGATTTCTATTTAGCAGTAGTTAAAGAAAAAGCTTTTTTTTTTTAGAGTTCCTAGGAACACCTAAACTACCCACGGTCACAACACATAAATGAGGAAGAAGCAAGAAATACGGGTAACTGGAACGTTTTTCAGTTCCCGTGTTTGTCGTTTTAAGACAAGATGTGATCTGGTCCTTACCAGGAATTAAAGCAAGGCAAATAAAACCTAAAAAACGGACATAAAACACACAGATACAAAAAACCTCAGCATTTCAGTTCAGCTTCCATCATTACGTCATGGGTTGTGGCTGATCTAAGGCTGCAGATTATGACATTTAATACCCAATAAGGACTGGATTATAGTTTGTGTTGTGATAACTAAAAGTCTGTCTTTATTTTTTTTACTATAATTGTTTTGTTTGCTCCCTTACCTCCACCTCATCGTCATTAAAGCCAATGACAGTCAGGGCTTTTCTCACCACCTTCCAGTCACTGCGATCGTTGATGGAGCTCACCTTGGGACAGTTACCCTGTGGGGATACGTCAGAAAAGTTAAGCCCTAATTTGGAAACCAAATCAAGCACAGTTTAGAGTTTCTAGACAATACGGGAAAACATGTGAGGCAGAAATTCTCAGAGCAGGTGACGCACAAACAGCTGTTTACAGCTAAACACCTGTGTGTGTATGCAATGTAAACACCTACTTAGACAAACACAGGTGGATGGTGATTTTGTTTAGTAGGTAATGGAGAGAGTTTGTGTAAAAGGGAGTGTTCAGTAAGTCCCTTAAGGAAGATTTGTCCTCTGAGAAAAGCCCCTTTGCACTGCGCCGAGTGTTCCTCGCTCAGAGCCTATTAACTCGCACCCCCACTGGGACACAGAGGCAGACGTTCAGTACAGACCAAAAGCTTCAGGCAGGTTAGAAAAAAAAAAAACAAAAAAAACAGTGCCACTGAATGACATTTTGCTCAAGTGGATTTTGCATGTAGAGTTAAAGCTGTTTGCACAGCCTTCCAAAAGTATCAATACCCCTTGATCAAGTTACAATAACAAGCTTAAATGTATTATATTGGGATTGTATGTGATACAGTGGCACAAAAAGTAGTGCATAAATGTAAAGTGGAAAGAATTTTATTTCAAAATTAAAATCTGAAACATGGGCCATTTGAATTCGGTCCGTGTGAGGCACCACCAGAAGTTGCACCAAGTCGTTGTTTTGCGTAGTCATTGAGTCTTTTTTTTTTTTTTTTACAATGTTGTAATTATATGTTCAATGTGAATCATGGACCACAAGGTAATTTGGTTGGCTGTGCAGCAGCACTTGCACACATACGTACAGAAAGACAGAAGGATGAGCAAAATGACTTAAAAGTGCGCAATTTTGAAATAATAGGTGTTTTAAACTTTAGATGTTGGGTAAAATATCAAGTCTTTTTTAAGTGAACAGGTTCAAGTCTAAGTCAAGTCCTAAGTCATTGATTGATTTTTTCAGATCAGGTCTAAAGTCACAAAATTAATGCTTCAAGTCAGACTCAAGTCCAATCCTGTGAGAACCACCTTTATCTGCGACTACTGCAAGTGTTTTGGGGTATGTCTCTCTACCTGCTTTGTACATCCAGGGTTGGGGAATTCTTGTCCATTCTTATTTGCTAAATAGCTCAAGCTCAGTCGGACTGGATGGAAAGCATTACGAATTTGACTTATGTTTGGACTCTGACGGGACCATCTTAACAGAACTAGTTCATAACAAGAGTTATTGTTTTGCAAGTATGTGAACCTCCATCTCAGTTTAAAGTCTATTGGAGTCTCTTAGCCTCTTTGTTCGGAGACGTATTTGCCTCCGTCTATCTTTTCATCAGCTTTACCCACCTCCTTATCCCTGCTGAAGAAAAGTGTCCCTACAGCATGAAGCTGCCACCACACTGTTTCATAGTGGGAATTGTGAGTTCAGAGTGATGCTTAAGCAGCAACGTACACATCAGTGGAGTTATTGCACCCTCACCTTGACCAGGTACTGATACTGCTGAGTGTTCCTCTCCAGGCCGAGCCGTCTCAGCAGGTCCTCCTCTCCTCCCTCGATTATCTGGTAGAAAATGTGGAAGTTTCTCTCCCCGTGGTTCTGGTGAACCACCCTAGACTTCTCCAGCAGGTAGTTGATGATGTGGCCGCCGACGGGAGCACCCTGTCGACGGGATAGGGGCCAGGGACGGAGGTGGAAAGAAGACGAGGAGAAGGAGGATTGGGTAAGGCTGGGGTACTGAGGTGCGATGAAACATGCAGGTTCCAGAGGGATTTTGTTGTCCATTAAATATATGGTGCACTCATGAAAAAAGGGGAGGTGTGGTTATAAGATGTTCTAGGTGCAACTTTTCCTTAAACTTTCTTTCAGAAACATATTTTCAATTACTTTCTACATTTTCATGGATTTCAGAGACTTTTGACTGCTTCTTACTCACCTTGAAGTCAAACTGAATGTCCATGTACTTGCCAAAGCGACTCGAGTTGTCGTTACGCAACGTCTTGGCATTCCCAAAGGCCTGGGAGAGGGAGAGAGACGCAGCAGACAAGGAGAGGAGAACAAGAAGAAGAGTGATAAGTGATGGATTATGGAATGGAGATAACAAGATAGTGATGATGAAAAAAGGTGATAAAGGAGATTAAAGAAAAAAGGTGAAAGAGAAAAACAAACAAACAAAAAATTAAATTTCCTGTGAAAATGCAATGTGAATGTTTTTTTTTTGTTATGTTTTTAATCCTTTTTGTATAATGGTTCAGCAAGATTGCCTATCTAGTTCTATTTATTTGTAAAGTGTAAATGGCCTTGATCTGAAAATAAACAAATAAAAAAATATAAAAAAACAACAACAAAAGAAATCTACCCGGAAGTAGTTCCTTGCGCACATGCGCAGATGGACTCATGGTACGGATCGTGCTTCCTGAGCAGATCGTGCAGTGACAGCCAACATGCTACCACTAGCAATTTAGCTAAATTTGACAGTTTTGTTGTGCAAGAGAATTTGCAGGCTATTTTTCTACTGATCATGCTTATTACAGTTACGCAGCATGCCACCACTAGCACTTTAGCTAACATTAAAATATTGGTTAACAATAACACAATCCATTCAGTAAATTAAAAATTAGCTAAATTGCTGGTCGTAGCATGTTGGCAAACACTAACATGTTGGTTAACATAATAACTCAATCCATTCAGTAAATATAAAATTAGCTAAATTGCTGGTCGTATTATGTTGGCAAACACTAACATGTTGGTTAACAATAACTCAATCCATTCAGCATAATAAAAATGAGCTAAAATGGAAATGTTAGCTAAACTGCTAATGTTAGCTAAAATGCTAGAGGTCGTATGTTGGAAAACACTAACCTGTTAACTAACATTAAAATAATGCATTCAGTATGATAGCTTTAGCTGTTAAATCAAAATTATCTTAAAGACTAATGTTAACTGAAATGCTAATGTTAGCTTAAATACTAGAATGTTGACACTAAAGCAGTTTACGCTTCTCCGTCTGCGGAGGTGCAGAGCAACGCAGCACCGTTATCCGTCGACACAAGGGCGGAGTAGAGCCCAACTTTTAAACTATCCATCAAATGCAACGGAGAACGCACGTCTGTGAGTGGTCAGCCCAACATCAGCCCAAGATCATTTTACCAGAACGGTGCTTTATAGTAGATTTAATTAGTTGTGAATGGAGCTTTTGGCCACTAGATGCTTTATATTGCATGGACAGTTTATCTAATATGGTCTTTTGGTGATTTTGAACATCAGGATGTGTAAAGAACAACAAAACAGACCGCTGTGTTTGTTTGTTTACATGTGTTTTTAGATTTTCTATGAGCTGTACTTCTAGTAAAAAGCTTTCCAACTCAATCAAAACTCGCTCTCTGTCGGCCATTGCACCTTGAGTGGATGTGCATTTACAAGGTGAAGTAAATAAACTGTCGTTGACCAGAGACGTCACTGTAATGGTAGGCAGACCTGCCAGAAAAGGTTTGCACCCCCTGCTGTCCTGGCAGAGAATTGCTGTGCAACACTGACATCAACGGAGAGGTATAAAAGGAAAAGGTCTCCGTCAATACGTGTGGATGCAAACTTGCTCACGGAGAAGCATAAACTAGGCATAACATTTTGATTAACATTGACTCAACAAATTCAGTATGTTAAAATCTACCTAAAATGCAAATGTGAGCTAAGATGCTAATGTTTTTAAAGCTTTGATTCATGAAAAGTAGAAACAAATACGCTGATCATTTTCTCGTTCTGCGTTCTAGATTAATTCAGCAGCATCTCACCTCCAGCACTGGGTTGGACTGCAGCAGACGGTCTTTGATGGTCTGCACGTGCTCGCTGGCCGGACAGGTGACGGCATAGTACTGCAGGATCTTCTTGGACGCTTCGGTCTTCCCGGCGCCGCTCTCCCCTGAGATCAAGATGCACTGGTCCTTCCTCTCTGTCCTCATGGAGCGGTACGCGTTGTCCGACACCGCGTAGCTGCAGGAGAGAAGGAAGACCCGTAATTTGAAGATTGATTTGTGTCTTAAGGGAAAAGGAAAATGTGTTAATGTATCCTAGGATAGTGATAAAACAGAAACACCTTGGTTTATAGCCAGTGATATATATATATACATTTTTTTTTTTTTACACACAGTGAGATGTCACCTGTTTTTCAAATACAAATTGATTAATGACCACTCGCATCGGGGAGAAAAACAAGCAATCAGGACTGTACAAAGCTCTGATGGTGCATCTCTGGCCCAATAGTTTTCAACCCGCCCACATCTTCATCTAAGATCAGCTGGCAGGAGGGAAACCGAAACATTCTGCTCTTCCATAGCACTCCCCAGCTGGGTTATCCCAAGCCACTTTAGTCCCAGTAGCCATGGATATTAACTCAGCATCAAAATCTATTAATGACATTAAAAGACTTTGGAAAAACAGGACACTCCAAGAGTGAGAGCAATGCATACTGTAGGATTACCGGATCATAATGGGTTAAAGAAAACATTGGCTTTGGTAAATTCACGTTTGGAAAGTATCATATGAGAGCCCGTCACAGCTGGAGCATAAGCAGAAATCCTAAGGACCAGAGTAAAACCCAGCTTGTTTCAGTTACACCGTCATTCATCAGCTCTGAGTCGCTATCTTCCCGGCTTTGTTATTGCAGCGCGTTTTGACACATTTCTGACAGCCGGCCAATCGGTGAGAGATAATAAAAGCAGCAGCCTGAACGTTCGCTGCACTTGCGATGGTCGTGCTCGTGTTTGACATTGGAGGCTGAGCATGAAGGCGGGGGGATGGGGTCAAGTTCGGGTCAGAGGAATTCCCTCACGAGGGAGGAAACCTCTCGCCTGGTACCAACGCTTGCTTACTTTTCTAACCTCCCCCACTTTGCTGAAGCACATCTCTCTTTCCTCTCTGAGGGAGAGCAAATATTTAGCCACATGCTCCGACTGCAGACAACGAGAGAACACAAGCTTGTGAAAAGTTTCGGCGAGGCCACTCTCGACTCTATATAATGTGCCGGATTGTTTCACTGCGGGCCTTCGGTTTCAGGGAGGACTTAAAGGGAATACCCTGACCATTCCTGTGGCAACCATTCAAACAAACACTCAGCTTGCAGCCATGACGTCTTGCATGATGACAGTTTGACTAATAGAGAACAGGACAGTCAGACCTTGTGAGCATGACGTAGCTGACCGACTGTGAGAAAAGCCCACAATGCAAATATTTCGATACATCTGAGGACTGTGGTAGTATTTACCACGGTTATGTCACTCTAGAAAACAAAGCAAAAACAAGCAGTGAATCATTGCTCTCTGCTGAGATTTGATCAAGTATGGATTTGATGGAACCTGATCCACCCCACAGCCCTGCCGATGGGACCCTGTAGGCTGTGAAACGCTACACGTTTCATCATCTAAGTTTTAGCAAATCAGTAGCAAAATAAGCCCCAAAATATGTGTAGCGTTTGGAAAAGAGCATGAATTCTTTCTAACCTTTGGGGTTTTTTTGTGCTGAAAAGAATAATCCACCCTGATATGACTGTATTTCCAGAATAACTACAATACCCAGTGTGCATTTAGAAAAAAAAAGTGGAAAAAAACCCCGTACGTAATCTTATGCCTGTATTCTTACATTTAATTGGAGGAGGCTCAACGTTGTCTGTCGTGCGGATTGTGAACATTCCGCACGCAAACATTTGCTTCGTCCAATTGGCTTTAAAGTTCTGTAACTTTGCTCTACTTCACTTCATCAACATGAATCTTTGTACAGGTAATCTCCACATGTTGATGCATTTTTATTTTGCAGTTTGGGAGCATATTTTCAAAGGTATCATATACTGTAACATGAGAGAGAAATTATAATAAAAGCAAATAAAATTATGTTCCAGCTACAATTACTTGGGCACAGTAACATTTGCTGTAATTTTTACACCTCTGATTAAATCTCACAAACATTACTTATACAGACTATATACACAGGTTTTGTTTTTGCAGAGAAAAATTTAATTCATGTTGGCTAAAGAGTCTCCCACTGACTTTGCACATTTTTATCTAAGTGATATGGTAGGAAAAAAGTACCACTCATGGAAATCTGAAGGAGTAACACCTCAGGCAGGACAAATGTCCGTTTAAATGTGATGATGCTGCATTCTGACAGATCTGTGCCCTTACATGTGGGGGGAGACCTCGTAGAAGTTGACGCCACGGTATCTCTCCATGTGGTTCTTGGTGTAGATCTCCAGGTCTTTGTATGGGTTCACAGACACCAGCACAGAACCAATGTAAGTCTGAGGAAAAGGGAACAGAGCGGTCACATTGCAATAAAAAAAATATATAATTTTTTATTTTTTTTTTAAATGGTTCTACGAGAAGAACGCGTTTGAAAATTGTCAGCAAACCTGTTTTTAGAGATTATACAAAAAGGTTTATATTGTGGTTTTTATCCTTATCTCAATCTAAAGTGGTCCTAATGTCTCAGTGACGATTAAAAAGAAACAATTAAAATAAATTTAATTTATTTTTGTGGGTTTTCATGATTAGAATAAAACTTTCAGAAATCTTAAATTGTGTTTTAAAGTTCAATCTAGACTTTAGAGCTTTGACTAGTCATACGAGGGAACACATACGCATCTATTGTCCCCTTTAGCACACATCTGACACTGATGAGGTGTGTTGCTGTAAGGCATTATAGAATCGAACCTTAAGATGTTCACATGCATTTCGGATTCCATTACAAACTGTGAAACAGCTCTTTAGTTTGGTTCTTATGGGACGTTCCAAAGCAGAGGCCAGCTTCAGCAATGGTAGCTAGCCGCGGAGTACGACAAAATGATCCCGACTGAGACAACACAACTCAACAAGTACTTTACTTCTTACTTCAAGATAAGAGTCTTAAAAACAGTAAGGGATGAGAAACCTGCCTTTGAAAAATAATCGTAAAGTTTCAATACTGCTGTGAGAGTTCATTCCACCTCCAGGTTAAAAAAAAACAACAAAAACTTAAAATGTCCTATCGGAGAAAACGTGGCACTAAAGCTTAAATGAGCTCATGAATCAGGAAAGGTTTGGCGGCTCAAACAGGAATCAAACCCTTGTCCTTCACTCACATAGATCAGGTTCTCCTTGAAGCGTTTTCGCAGGTTCTCTATGAAGGCCGCCTCGCTGGTGTAGTTCTCCAGCAGGACGAAATCCTGCACGCCCACCCGGTCTCTGGCTGTCAGGGCCGACTCCATCATAGCCCGAACCCCGTCGCTCGCCACCACCTGAAACAAGAGAAGGAAGGATTCACACTCTGTACGCTTACATGCAAATAAAAAAAATAAAAAACAATCGAGCTTTTGGCAATAATCGAGCTGGTGCTTTAACCAGAATGGGAGCCTTTATCTCAGTTCACATGTCACTCAGAAAATCAAACTACTGAATGAAGCGTTCGCCTCCATGACGATCGGTGGCGACATGCGTCCTTTCTCGTTGGCATTCTTCGGGTTGGCCAAGAGCGAAACACGGAGAGTAAACACATGCTGGCTGCAGTGAAGCAGACTGAGTAAAAGCAGGATACGCACAACGAGCAACGAAACAGACGACAACAACGCTGCAGCACAGTACACTTTGTAAGTACTGTACTGTTTGATTGTGTTACACTCAACGATACTACTGTGTTGTTGTTGTTCCAGTGTTGTTATTCCGCGGTCTCGTCACTTCCCGAGGGGGAGTGCCCAGCTGCTAATAGCTCGGCTAAGCTGCCTCTGCTGTTTACATGCAGAGAAATTCGGCTTTCTAACCGCATTATCTGGGTTCGTTAGCTCTATTAATACTAGGCCGACTTCAGTCAGAAAAGTCTGAATTCAGTCGGACTAAAGCAGTAATTCGGTTCTCTCTTACTGCACGTAAACGCACAGCATAATGGGTTTCTATTAAATAAATCCAATAATTAAAGTATAAATAGTTGGATAACCTACAGTGAAAGCAAATATTGACTTCGCAATGTCAGTTTGCAACATCTGAACCTAACACGGTGGTGATAAATATCCATTCTGATTTATAAGAGTCTTTCCAAGCCTTGTTGTGAAGGTAATAAAAACATTTAAAAAAACAGTAACCTGACTAGAAATTTACCAGCAAAAGAAGATGAAAGTTGAATGTAGAACCAGGAGTACAGCAGATGGAAGTAAAGGTAATGTAGTTTTGATTCTAGTTCCAGCATACCCGAGTTTTTCAGTAGTTCTAAGTTTATTTCAGGTTGAATCATTTAATGTTCATAAGGTACAAAAACCTGAGGATTTAAAGCTAAACTCAAAGCCCCCAACATAAACCACATCTTTTCATGAGTTCAATTGCAAACAGTTTATGGTAGGTAATGTCATTGGTTAGTTGGCATCACTTGATATTCTCAAAAAGGTCTCAGATCATTTATTTACATCATTTTGCTTCCCCAAATCATGGTCAGTTTGTGCTTTATGAGCTAAATGCTGCATGTTGACAAAATCGTGATCGCATCGAGGTAAAACGACAGGGGACAAAAGGTTTTAAATTGGAAAAAAAAGCAGTTGGGATACACTGATAAGTGAATAAAAACATGACTTAACAGCACATAGAGTGAAACACCGGTATTTGCTGGGGTTAGGGACCACAGCCACCCTTGAATACCTGAAATCCATGAATCCTTGAGAACCCCTTCTATAAACACTTCTAAATGAACGGTGCCCTGGATTGGCTGGCTATGACACGCTAGCCAATAGCATGTCAAGTAGCATTACATCTATGTGTATTTATGCTTCTTAAGCTGCGTTTTCTTTTAAAGGGGACATATGCCTCTTTTTAAAACCAAATTATAACACGTCTGTGGTCTGTACAAAACATGCTAATGATGTACCCAAAGTCACTCTCACATAAAGCGATCTCACCACCTCAATTCTTGACAATTTCGGTCCCTTTCAGAATGAGAGGTTTGGAGGGTGCTGTCACTTTTATGCAAATTAGCGGTTGCAGACCACGCCCACCCATCTTGTTACTAGGCTGCAGGGTTTGCCACACACGAGAATGGCATGGAATTGGTGGGCGGGGTTTGACAGCGAATGGGCGGGGCTTACATGTGAGGGGCGGTTATATGCAAATTGCGCACGATGAGGCCTTTTTTCAAATGGGCTTGTAGAAGCACAGAAAGTTTTTTTTTTCATATGGATGGTTTTTATTCAGGTTTGGAGTGCTTATAGAGGCAGCTGAGACCCAAATGGCAACACAAAAGGATGAAAAAAGTGAAAGAAATCAGCAAATACTGGACCCGCGATAAGGCAGGGGTCCACTGTACACAACACAATGTCATAGCAAATTAATATTGCTACTTATTTAATTCAGTTTAGTTGATTTCTATAGCACCAATTCTCAACACATCATCTCAAAGCACTTGACAAGAAAAGTAATTTCAATTCAATCATGCATCTAGTCCAAATGATCCTAATATCAAATAGCACATTCAGTTCAGCTCATTATTCCAATTAGTTTAAAACGTTTTCTCAGAAAAACCAAGGAGATCGCATCGTGTCACCGACTCATCATTACTGTCACTTATTTACATTTAAATAAATTATAAAACACCCAACAACTTATTGTCCTAAAACAGACAGCGTGATTAATTTAATTTATGGATTCTCGCTGAATTGAGCAGAACTGCAAAACAGAATCCCGCTGTGAGGATTCCCATTTGTCTACCGTCATGTTTCTCTTTAATGTAAATCAGTTTAGATAATTCAGAAGATATGTTTTCTTTTTTGTTCTTCACCTTCTGTTATTGTGACAATTCCTGTATTCTATATGCTGTATGTATTATTTTTGTATGTTGAATGGAGACACCATGGAGGCAAAACAAATTTCAGCGTAAACTGACAATAAAGTAGTATCGTATCATAAACGAAGGTAAAGTAAAGCAGCTATTATATTCATAAAACCGCAACTGCCGTGGAGTAATTATGAGATGCACTGAAAAATCTGAGATCATTTTCATCTCGGCGGATGCCGATATGTGATGGAAACAAAGAAATCAAAAGTGAATGCAACATACGCAAGTGCTACCAGGTTCTGCTAACAGCCGTACCTTTCAGCTGTTATGGTAGAAAGAAGCCATTTTCAGAGAATTAGCTCCAATTATTTACAGTGTTCATTCAGGCTTCTACAGTGGCAAGCTGGACTTTGGCCGATTTTGATCATTGAACTCCTTTGACCAAAAATCCAAAATGGCAAAGGTTTGGAAGCCAGAGATCAGTCACAAATCTCTGATTGGTCCATCTCTAGTAAAGAGGTATTGATGTATTGACCCGTCTTGTTCAATGTTCCCATAATGACAACAAATCTACACCAGCTAGAATGCATTTACAGCACTTGGTAATGTGCTAAAGAGTGTTTGGATGTAGACGAAAGCAACAGTAAAGCACACTCTGAAGTCCTCACATTCTCTGAAACACACACACACACACAAAAAAAAAAGGATTTCCGGTTTCTACAACCTCCAAAGTTTTATTTTTGTTTTGTTTTGTTTTTAAAAGAAGGCCTGTGAGTGAACTTCCCACTTCTAATAAAGTGAGATCGCGCCGTGCCCAGAAGTGATGGGGGAAGTGTTTGCGCCCTAATCCAAGTGCAAAAAAAACAGACCATCCCTGGTTTCACTTGTTAAAAATTTTTTTTTATAAAAGCACACAAGACAAATTTAACATCATAAGTATGAAGTCAAAGCGCAGCACTCACGTGTCTCAGCTCTTCGAGGCGTTTGCCCAGGAAGCCGTTTTCTAAAATAGTGGCTTGAGTTTTCCGCATAAGACCGGCCAAGTTACCAACATCCATGGTTGAGATGCTGTCAGCGGTACAGAGTGTCAACTAAGCCTAAAGTTGTGTCGCAGAAGGTGGAGGAGGAAGGAGTCAGTCTGAGGACGGGACAGGGACACAAAACACACACAGCGGCACAGCAGGTGTTGTTGTGGTGTTAAGCAGTGCAGAGAAAACTTCTCCCTGAGGAGACCGCAACCAACACTTGGATTAAGAAAGAGATGAGAAGGCTTGAGGGAGGAGAGAAACATATTAATTAGAGCTGAGAGAGAGAAGAGCGAAAAACACAGGAGAGGGGAAAAGAGAAGCAGAACATGATGGATGCTAGGTTAGAACTCCACTCCAGCTCCATCGCTCGGTTTAAACCCTCCTAGAAATTCCACACTGCAGCCATCTTAACAACGCAACAGCAGGCCCCATTAAAAACCTCTGCAGACGCACACACACACACACACTCACACACATGCACTGCAGCTTGTTCAAATTTCACTAAAGTATGCAGAAACTCGTTTGATCCCAGGTTTTGAAAAGACGACCGGGTGTCTCGGTGTGTTTCAGTCCACGTCCCTGATCGGAGAGTCCAACAGGACAGAGTAGAACCTGACACAAACAGCGGCTCCCTGAGGCTAATTACATTAGCCAACGCTGCCTGCTCCATTTGTGCTCTTTAATTAACTGAACCACCCTGTAATTTATATTTACAGCCTCTCAAAGAGGCAAGTGGCTTGGGCCTGGGAGGGAGGGAGGGAGGGAGGCTGTTAGAGCTGACTCGCCTCGCTCCTGATGCACAATCCAGCCTTCACTGTCTGTCTTTTTAGGTCGAAATCAGAGCTGTAAAGTGGCCCCAAGGTCGTAGAAATGGCACGAATCCTGGGTACCTCCGACCTGATTCAAACCCCTCAGAAGAAACGAAAGGTTCAGAGGGAAGGTCCTAATTAGGGATGTAAGAAAATATCGATTCACCGATATATCGCGATATTTTATTTCCTGATATTGTATTGATATTCAAAACAAAAAAATATATTTTTATTGTATTTTTTTTTAAGGATTTGAATGGAACCATTAATGATTTCAGTAATTTTTGTAGTAAAATTAAAAGTATAACTGGTAGTTTGTGGCTGTTTTCACCTTCTTCGTTCCAGTGGATCCACTAGATCTAGTAATAAAACTGAATGTGTTAAAGTATGAAACAGGTTTGAGTGTTTAGAATGATGGGACAGTTTTCCTACTGTTAGTTTTAAAAATCACAATATATAGTCTTACTCATAGTATTGCGATATATCAAGATATATCGTATCGCCAGATTTTTGCCAATACACATCCCTAGTCCTAATCATGATTTTTTTTTTCGAGAGTCCAAATACTCAAAGTCAGCCATTTACAGTATCAGTAAGAGGTTTATTAATAAACTGAGAGGAAGTTAAAAAGATGTACGAAGCTCCTAAAAAGGAAGCAGCAGCAAGTAAATCAGGCTGTTATAAAACAGACCTCAGTGACGTTTGCTCATTTCACTTTATCGTTTTTTTCATACCCAACTTTCTCAGGATCAAAATTGTGCTGTCAGATTTTGGTCCCACCCATGAATCTTGTCAATGTCATTATATCTATGATATATTACAAAATTCAATTATTACTTTCACCTTCTTTACAGAGAACCCAGTTCTGTCCTTTGCCTACCTTCTAAACACTAAGAAGATGTTAAAACATATTTACTTAGTTTGAGTGATTGCTGCTAAGATGAGACTATGTCGACTTGACTTCTTTATACAAATAACGTTTCATCAACTCGCTTTTATGATCAACTAAATCTGACTGTATTGTATTCAGGGGTGGCGTTAACCAGATATTTCCATATTTGACCTTTTTCTTTTTGTTTTTAAACGGTGACGGAAAAATCTGAAGGCAGTCGGTCATTTTGACAGATTAGTATTCACACTCTGAGCATTTACAATTTTACGCACGGAGCACAGGTAACTAAATCAATCGAAATGCACTCAATGCATCCCGCAAACAGGAAGCTGGCGGCGCGTTGAAGAGCTACTGAGGCTTTGAAGTGCATCGCTCACAGTCACAAGAGCCGTCTTTCCGACTTCAGATCCCTTCAACTGGAGAAATGTTCCCCGATTTCAGAACTTTGGCTAATATGGCCCCTCCAGTGTGGCAGCGGAGCGCAGATTCTGAATCCAGAACAACATCTAAACCCTCGGGAGAAGTCATAGGTCCGTGGCAAAAACCCAAAACCTCATGACGACAACCTCTCCAGCAATCCCACTAACTGATCACGCACAAGCGGGTGAGCATTTCAGCTCCATGCATTTGACTGTTCTGGAGTGAATCGGATTGATTCTGGATTCATTATAACATTATAACTGAGCCCAATGGACCAGTTTGTATGGTGACAGACCTAAAGGGGAGACTTGCTTTGATCTGATGCTACCAGAAATAAACTGAATTCAAGTGAAAATGGGTTTTATGAGAGCCGATGCTAATATTACTTTTTTTTTTCTTGGTTCGGCCTGGTATTAATAGCTTTCCTTTTGTCTTTGGGTATGAAACCTCCTTGAATTAATATGCTGAAATGGGCAGCAGATTCTCTCTCTTTCTACTCGTCTAGACACAAACACTTGATATAAATCACCATCTTCAAAGATTTTCTTTTCTTAACTCCCTTAGAGCTCCAACACAGCCAACCTTTTCTGAATATGTGATCACAAGTACAGCATGGTTTCTCTTTATGTAGAACATCAGGTTATTAATGATACATGTAAATAAAAATAAAAAAAGTAAAGAAATGAATCTAAGGCTGAGTAGTTGGGAGAAGACCTTTTAGGATCATCATGGTGACATGTTGATATGTAACTTTATCCCGTACATCCCTGTGTCTCCCACCACTCAGCTCTGTTTGGACAACATGAGCTTTGGTGACCTATTGTTTCACACAGAAAACAGCAGGTGTGGGCGAGTGTGTGTCATTACAGCCCGGTGTTTTATTATCTTCGTCATCAGTTGTCACTTTGACTTTTCGCTTCCCGGTGAAAGAATGCAGCTCGGGGGAAAACTTTATGTTCAGAAATAATAATTGGTATAGATCTTTGAATTCATACGCGCTGTTGTTGCTGCAGCAGCTGGAAAACGCGACTTCCTCCTCGGAGGATTGTTCATGGGAAAACTCTGGAGCTGACCGAGCAGCGGATGTTTGGTTGTTGTTTTTTTAAGCCCAGAGTCTGAAGGACGTGGCACCAAGAGTATTTTACTGGAAAAAACAAAAAAACAAAAACAGAACATTTACATTGTTTTACATACAGCGCCACGCTTTATTGGGCGACACATTTCCTCCCCTGGTCTTCCCCTTCAACAAGTCCTCGTCTCTCCTCAGTTTACTCCTTGTTCAGGCCGTCCCACTCGCACTTCCATTACTTCACCGCTCCCCAATTCTTCTTTCACTGTTTGGCTTTCCTGAGGGCACGGCGGACCTCCACCCGGCGTTTGTGCCCGCCTGGTTCCCGCTTGTCGTCATGTTTTCCGAATCCTGTTCGGCAAACACGGTTGGAGGGAGGGGAGCTACTATTACTACTGTTCCAACATTGAGCACTTCTTAACACTAACAATCTCCTGACTAATTCTACTACAGTAAAACCATATTTAATGAGGTCGAATTGACTTTGTCTATAAAGTAGTAAAAAGTATTGGCTTCTAAAAGGAGCAATTAGCAAATTTATGCGCAGTAAAATTACTGTAGATGGATAATTCAGTATTATAGCTATGCAGCTCCATAAATCTGGGAAAATCAGAAGAAAAGCATTAAAAGATTATGATCACAGTTAAGTAGGAGAAGGCCGGATTCATGTTTTTAATATGAAATATAAGAAAAGCTTTCTAAACTGTACATTTAATAGAAATGCGCCGAAGTGCATTTGCTTTGTCGTTTGTCTGGAAGAACTTAAATGTTAAAAGGACAGAATTTACACAGCACTTTTCCAGTCATACGACCAATCAAAGTGCTTTACACATCCAAACGCAGTGGCCAACGCTCACACATTCACACACAGATCAGTGGGCAACTTGGGGTTGAGAGCATTGCCCAGGAGCACAGAGACAGGAGGAAGTGGAATCGAACGCACAACTTTACAATTGCAAGAGTCTATCCACTGAGCTACAGGTGGCTATATAGGGGATGGTCATTCAAGTTTACCACCGGACAGTCAAGGCCTCAGGTGCCTCTGTATTGACGGTCATCAATATATTTTATTAGATTTCTTTTTTTTTCAGACCAACACAATGATATGCAAAGTTATGTACGGGAAGGAAAACAATCCATGGTTTTTAAAACATTTTCCACAAAAAAGAAAAAGAAAAAAAAGGAAGCTCTGAAAATCTATATTCAGCCCCATTTACTCTGATTCTCCGGAA
The DNA here is from genome assembly GCA_963556495.2 of Valencia hispanica. Taxonomy (NCBI): domain Eukaryota; kingdom Metazoa; phylum Chordata; class Actinopteri; order Cyprinodontiformes; family Valenciidae; genus Valencia; species Valencia hispanica. The sequence goes on along the minus strand of OY747700.1, from coordinate 49,375,293 downwards.
TAAAACCCAGTGAAACGTCAGTAATATAGTGTCAGTATAAATGGTGCTGTTCTGTGACGGCCTCAGATGTTTGTTAGAGAACATTAGAGAAAAATCAGCATCATGAAGCAGGGATGGAGCACTGGAGTCCTAGACTCAGACTTGAGTCACGTTTAAGGGACTTGTGACTTGACTTGAGAAGCATCCCGATGACTTGCACTTGCACTCGGACGCGAATGTACAACGTTAGGACTTAAATTTGGACCAAAACTTGGACTCAGACAAGTGAAACTGCTATTGTTGGAATTAGCATGTAGCCGATGCAGATGTTAGCTTGTTATATTAGATAAGATTACTGGACAAATTTAATAAATTCCCATAGCCTTTGTAAATGAATGAGCAAAATGTCTATTTTTTTCCAATCTATGTCATTATTTTACACTCGCTACTCTGTTAGCTTGGTGATAGCGCGGGGGTAGGGCTGTGTTGAAAACAACCAATTCTCTGATTCTAAATGTACTTGTCACACGTTCACTATTATGCTGTTGCTTGTGTTGGTCTACCAGTAAAATTCCAATAAAATGCATAGAGGTGTACAGTTATAACATAACAAAATGCGAAAAACCTTAAGAGTTAGAAATACTTGTAGTTGAACTTCATGGCTAGATACTTCATCTCCAATAACGCATGCCGTGTATAGGAAGGCTCTGAATAAATAAATCAGACCCCAGTGCATCTCAGCCAACCATAGAGCAATGCTTAAGGATGTAAAAAACCAAACACCCCCCAAAAAAAACAACAACAACACAGAAAACGTATTCAAAAAGGCCTTTTTCCTTCTGGTTCACGTGATTTGTAAAAATAACCATATTTGCGAAACCTTGTGGTTCTGATAAAGTTAACTACTTTCATGTTTTGCCCCTTTTTCCACATTTTTCATCTATGAATCAGATTTCTGGCACAGATTTCTCCTCTCCCCCCCCCCCCCCCCCCCCTCCCCTCATCTGGTCCTGCTCTAGCTGGTTGAAACAAAAAGGGTGCAGATCATAGAAATACAGATTTGTACATTTATTTCCGGTTTAATTTGGAAGTGACTGGTTTTAGTGAAAGCTAAAGACATAGTGAGCCCAGAAGCTATACACGAGCTGCTGGTTTTGTTGGGATCCCAAGCCGACCACAGGATGTTATAAACAAGGAAGTGGTAAAAAAAAAAAGAAGAAAAAAAAGAACAACAAAGATCTATTGCAGAGTTTCCAATCACCCAAGGACTAACCAGGTTTGTGTGAATATGGAGTAAAACCTATTCCACAGGTCTGTGCAGGTAAAGCTGTCTGTGCAGGTAAAGCCGTCAGTGCTCGAAGCGTTCTCCCACTGCTCATCTGCACAAGATTCAAGCCTGAAGAGTTTTTCAGTACTATTACCATAGCGACGCCCCCCCCCCCCAGCATGTTTAGATATCTCTGCAAAGCAGTCGGACAGGTGGAACGAGCTATCTGCTGCAAAAATTAAACCACACATCTGAGGGCATGTGGGCTAAACAAATATGACCAGCTGCTGAAACGCTCCCCATTTGTTGCTATAAAAAACAGATTCCAAGTAATTCTCATTTTTCTATTCATCCTTATTCAAACCCAGTGTATAAAAAGCATTTAGGAATCTAAGCTCATATTATTATTATTATTATTTTAAACTTCACCATAGATCATGGTTTTTATGCTCATCTAATTTTAATGTGATCCCTAAGGCATGGGTCAGTTAGCAGTGTAGCAAGGTAGATGAAGGTTTTAAAAGTGAAAACATTGACATTTTCTGACATGCCGCAGTAGACTTCCTAAGAGGCTAGAGTGGCATTTGTGTTAAGCAGCAGAGTGCAGGCCGGATAATTAAGCTGATAGCCTGGTTAATAAGCCCGCCAATAACTTTCAGACTCCCTGTTTTTCTCTACAACATGAGAGTACCACTCCAGTCCTCAAGGGCCAGTGTCCTACAGGTTACCCACAAGTCACCTAGCTCAGCAGAGTAAAGAACCCTTCATTTCATTCGGGTGTGCTGAATAAGGGATACATCTAAAACATGCAACACACTGAACCTTTGGGTACGGCTTTAGACACCACTGCTCTATAAAACGGAGAACGGAAAAAGAGATGATACTCTGTCCAATCAGCATGTTTTTATAAATACTGTCAACACACACATTCTCTTGCCCTCAGAATCTGTGCATACAATGCGTCAAAATCAAAAGAACAATAAAAAAGTAAATAAATACTATAGATATTGTTATAGCTCTAATATATTACTTAAGCAACAGGGAAGTGATAATTGTTTTTTTTTGTAAAAAACAAAAAAAAAATCTAATAATATTATGTTATTTTGTTGGTAATAATAGGAAACAGTGAAATAACAGTGAACCAGCGTCATTTTTACCCAAGGTTATCATGTCGTAAAATCACCCACTAGCTAATGCCATGATGCAAATAAACCACAAAAACATTGTCCTATTGTGTTTTAACCAAAAGGATAAAAGGTTTCCCAAGTCTTTGTTCACTCCCAAATTATCTATGTCAGATTCCATCAGTCTTAAAAGTTTTGATTTTTAGTTAAAAAGGACCATAAGAAGACCTGTAAATCAGCCCACTTAAAGCTGCTGTCCGGAGAATATATTTACGTTTCAAAGTTTAATAAATCTTTAAAATGATGCAGTTCTATGTAATGAGAGAAGGCTGTTGCTCCATATTTGTTATTCTTCCTAAGTTCCGCCTTCCTCCCTTAGATCCCTATGCAATTTTCTTAAGCCAATTTAATTCAAATTTCCACCTTTTTGGCTTTCAATCAACGTGTATTCGCATTGCGCGAAACTGAAGATGGGGGCCGCACACAAAGAGAGTCTTCATATTGGAAGAGAACGTCAGTAAAGAAGAAGTAGGAGTGAACTTCTGCTAAAAGGTTAGCAGTTCCCCGGCTGCTGCTTTCCTCTTTGACCCACTGTGACACCACAGGTGATGCGCGTGCATAATCGTGGATGTGGGCTAGAATGATGTGGGGTGAGGGTGGTACGGTGTTTTGAGAGGGGCTTTGGTACGTTGGATTAAAAAAATTAATCTCTCTCCCTCAAATAATCCGGACAGCAGCTTTAGGTTTTCAACTGATGAAAAACACAAAAAGAAGATCTTAGCTTTAGCACTGTTATCAGCTAACAGTTAGCCAGTCGCAATATTTTCACAGTCCTTTCAAGTCGTTCGTATATTGTCCGTTGCCGTGTTCTTTTCTACTCAAAATCGTGTCAACAATAAATTTATAAAAGGGTGGGGGTCTCTTCACCGAATTTCTGAATATTGTGTTGTGTTGTTAGCTGACTTAAGAAGCAACTCAAGAACTACCTCCTTTCTTACATCAAAATAAAAGTTTGCAATATAGAAACATTTACTTCAAGTCATATCTTAACAGTAACTAAACAGTCAAAAGACAAAGTACTTTCATGAGAATTATGGTGGTGTTTAAAAAATTTAAGAGACCTCCTGCCACACCCCTCCGAAGCACTGACACTACTTTCCTTAAACTTTAACATTAAAATAAATTGCTTTCCAATAAAAAATTAGAGGGCACGGACACTTTTAACCCACACGTTAACATTTATGCATTAGCGAAGAACCATTTATCACTCAAACATTCCACAAGAATCCACTAACTTACCTGACACCATCGATACTCCATGGAGAGAGGCTGGTTTGTGGCTTTCATATCATTACGTTTTACACCCAGCCAGATTACATTCCCTTACAGAGCAAAGAAAAGCCTTTTCACAACTCAAGTGTTTTACGGTCCACAAAGAGACAGCCGAAGAAAGCCTGAAGAGAGTGAGGCAAGCCCAGTATCAACTACTTTCTGAGCTGAAGTCAAATGCCTCGCAGGCAACAATGACAAGTGTGTCAAGAATTTCTTGATGTAATATGCAACTCTGGCATTTGTCACCGATCCGTCTTGCGCATACATACCCTGCTGAAGGCTCAAAGAAGACTTCTGATGTGGATGAAATCCTTATGGACGCATAGGCATGTGCCAAAACATGAAAGAAGTCCTGACCCACTATATCCCAAGTAATAAGCAGTTAGAAAATGCTTCACATTGACACACTGACTCCCAAGTTCAGTGAATGCGCAAGAATGCAGCACAGCTATGCAACACCACTGTGTGACTGCCTCGCCCTGGGGCACTGCAAACACACACACTGAGGTGAGGGCACTCCCTTGCAAGATATTAAATAGATCCAATAATCAGTGTGACAAACAAAGCATGATGTGCAAAGATGCTGAGAGGAGATCAATTTTCTTTTAATGCAGAGCAGGTGAGCAACAAGCTACCTCCACCGCACGGCTTCATTCTCACCTGTGTCCTTCAGGTCCAAGAATGCACCATCAAGGTTGTTTTCACAATCTGAGGCACAGTGTGGGAATGTATGGAATCTTTACTTCACAAGTCAGACTAAAGTGACTCCCATCCAAAAGATGAGTTCTTACCCGTTACTCCAAACCAACAAGTCCAAACTTGACCACCTCTTTTGGGATAAATGACCCATTAAAAAAAAAAGTGTCCTCAATCAACCACATCCAGAACAACTCCCCCACCCCCTATCTTACCAAAGGTCTGTACTTCATGGCTCCTGCCCAGCTCTCCAGCGATCCGGACGGGCTTATTCTCTTTCCCACTGTTCCAACAGCCCGGGCTGTAGGGAATGTGGCCTCTAGTGCCGCGTCACGACCACTATTTAACCGAGAGTTTGTTTTTAGAAGCTCTCCCCTCCGTCCTGAGAGCCAGCTGCCATGGCTTCTCCTCTTACTGCTGCGCACACCTCACTCTTCCTCCTCGTACTCCCACCGAGTTCACCCAGTCTTCCTCTCCCTCCCTTTGGAGGAAACAGTCGCTGTGTTTTTGTGACACAGAAACCCCCTCTACTTTCTTTTTTTTAATGTCTGTAACTATTTTCCCCTATCGCCCCCTGCTCAATCCAATGGACACCTAGACTCTGGGAGTGCGATAGAGTGCACGCTCCTTCCAAGACATCTTTTTCTCATGTGGACAAACGCACATCTGGCCCTAACCACCACTGGAGAGAAAAAAGAACTAGGGGGAAAAACTGCGCGCTGATGCCACTGTGGCGAGAATTGTGTGTGTGTTTTTGTGTGCATGAATACAAACTGAAACGTGTTCGCCTTCTTCTGTTCCTCGCCTCCGCTTAGATTTTCTACAGGCAGAAATATGGGTGCTGCTTTGCTACATTTAGCAAACATACATCTCATATACGCACACGTAAAGTTAGTATTGTTCAGTCAATATCATCAGAGGGAGTGTAATTTGTCCAGACCAGTGGAACATGTCCGCGTACACGCCCGGCCGCTGCAGATCAAAGGTCTCTGTGGTCTAATGCTTCGGCTTGTTAACACTAATAACATCTGGCATCTTACAGGCAAGGGGCGTGTGTTACTGTGAACCGAGGCAAGCTTTCACTGCGCTTACTGGGCTACCACACTGATGTTGACACGACCTTGGTCATCATTTAAATACAGTGAGCATCCGATAGCACTCATACAAGTCTCTAGAAGTGTTTAGTGGTGTTTCTCTGTACGCTCAGAGCACCACAAAGATTTTTGAGCTGCTACTACTAGGGAGGTATAGGTGGTGAAGAATATATAGGGTAAAAGATGCCTTAGATGTTCTTAAAAAAAGATCAATAAATGAAAAAAAAGGAGGACAATAACAAGTGTACATATTTTTTTAGTTTAGACCACATACATGGAATCCCAAGAGTTTTCCCAAAATACAACCAGGTAAAATGTTTGCCACTTCCTTTAAATTCGTGAACACCATTTAACAACAAAAAAAAAGTCCTACAGAGGAAGCAGCAGACATGGAGCAGATCAAAGAACATCTTGTGGAAGAAGTCGGAAAAGATGAACATCTATACGGCCCTTCAACGAAGGAGTACTAAGATGTGCCGCAGATTTAATTCGTGGAAGGAAATTGCGGGAAAAGGCGGTTGGAAGATGGCCACCTCCTGCTATCCTGCCAGGGAATTGCTTTGCAAGACTCCCCAGGCAACTGAGAAGTCTGAAAGGAAAACATCTCTGTCGATACGTGTGCATGCCTATGGAAACTTGCTAAGAGAACTATAAGCAAGGATAAAGTAATTGTTTATTTTCAATATGAATCAATACACTTGTAACATCATGACTGATTTGAAAAATAAAAAGTAGCACAAGATACAACAATACCTTCAGTTGATCAGTGGACTCTATTCTCCTAATGACAAGATATTAAAAGAGTTGTTAAATGTAAATGAATTGAAAAGCAGATAATCTCTACAAAATTTAAAGTTTAGAACCAGGGAAGTGACTCTATCCCTTGGATGTCTTCAACTGGGTGTAAATGTTGTGATTACATCATTAGTTGCAATATATGCCCGTCTCCTTTTCTTTTTTTCTTTTTCTCCCCTGTATCACTTTGCGAGCTCTAACATTATGCCTAACATCATATGCGTCCGGTGTGAGGTTCTGCTGCCGGGAGACTGTCCAACTGGCTAAATATTCCATTAGCATGAAAAAGTCAAGTTGGAATATATTGCCAACAATTACTGCACTCCAAACAGCCTTTTTGTAAAGTGAATATTGCACACACTGATATTGTGATGACGATATATTTACGATATATCGTGCAGCTGCAATAGGCTGTGTTGAGGCCCTCAACACAATTACAAATCAAGACCTAAAAACAATTATTTTCACATAAATGAACAGAGTTGTACACTAACGTCCAATCAAGTTTTGCAAATTTATATCTGCCATTTATGAATGAATGAATGAACTTTCTTTTAGGGAAACTAACCATGGCTTCTTGATTTGATGGAATAGAAATCAGCATAAACCTACAGAAGCAAGATCTTGTGGCAGGAGATCTCACCATACTCAAATGTGATGATAATTCTTGTACTGAGAAGACCTGTCTAGTGGCTTCGTCAACATGTTTTAGCCTGGGGAAATACATATAAGCCACTACAAGCCGTGGATAAGAGGTCATGTGCCATATTTGATGTTACACCGTGAATTTCCTCTGTCCAGCGAAAGTCTTTGCACGAATAAGCAACTGCAAAATTGTGTTTTGGTGTCTCTGATTTGATCAACAGCATTTGAGCTCTCTGAGCTGAGGTAAACATCTGACGAAGCTTTTTGAAAGAACCAATCGTCAGCAACCTCCCACCAAGAGAACCGATTAAAGCAGGGCAGTCTAGTCTAAGCTGCAACAGGCAGCGTGATCAAAGAGAGGAGAGCCAGCAGGAAAACACAGGTTTTATAGACCACATTAAGATGCCTCGCTTCTTTCTTGTGGATATGACAGAAAAAGCCTGTAATCCAAACAATTAGCACCTCCTTCTTTTGAATCATGTGTACCTCAACATCTCACCCACATGCCGTTAATGGTTCGTCTTGATATTTCCACATTATCAGAGTATTTATTAAAAAAAGAAGAGGCGAGCAGAGATACACGAAGAAGACGGAGAATTTGCAAAGAGGGGTTCCCGTCTTTCTCAGAGTGTCTTGTTTGACCTCAGTCAGTTCCAGTGTGAGGTGAAGTCTTCCTCAACGCTATCCTATTCATGCTTCTTATTAATTTACCTGAAGGTGCTCAGCCCTAAGAGTAGAGACAAAGCCTCTTCAGGGGGAACAAAGGCTATTTTCAACACTGGTAAACTGAGCAAAAGATTCCACCTCTCATTCGCCATCACGACTCTTGACAGCAGCCCATAACGCCTCACCATTACATCATTCTTACAAGCTGAATAATTATGCAACGGTCATCGACAAACAAGGTGAGTTTTCAAACTCTTGTCAAACTGCACTACAGATGCAGAGAGGGACAATCCACATGTGGGACACACACTTTCGGCTCTAGAACGCCCTCTAATGGTCACCTCACGCTTCACCAAGGTAGCTAAAAACGTATGCAATAATAAGCTGTGCGCTCAGTGGTAGTAAGAGGCAACAATCCCCTTCATATGGGTTACGCAGCACTCTTTGGCTTTGCCAGGTTTATTCAACCCCCCCGCACTCACCCCCCATCCTCCTCCATTACCAGTACATTCAAAGCCTCTGCTGTAGGAATCTGAGTAATGCTTTCCAGACGCTCTCACTCTCTCCCTTTCTGTGTGTCTCACTCTCTCCACAGTGTGAGAACACAGCGGTCAGACAGAGGGAAGCGAGCAGTGACACGACGCAAGATAGCAGCTCACACTTGTTACACAATCGACACATCCTACGAGTTTCATTCGTTCGTCCCCTGCCAGCCACTTCTGGCAGAGGTGTGAGGATGGAAAAGGTGTGTGTTTCCTGCTGAAGCAGCATATTTGAGCTGAGCTGTAAGAGAGGAGAGGCTGTATCTGAACACCACTATCTCACTCGCCTCTCAAACGTTAACCCTTTAACGCCGTCTGTTTCTTCTCCTCATATGCCCTCGATTACACCTCACCAGACCCTGGCACTGGAATGAACGTCGCTGCCAAAGCCTCCTACAAGGAACATATTTGCCGTGTATTTTAGTATACTTCTTGGTTTTATATGTATTTCATATATATATATATATATTTTTATTGGTATTTTGTTGATTGTCTGAAATGGGAATTTTCGGTCCAAATTAGGGCTGGCCAATATATCGATTTATCGAATTTTGCTACTTATGAAGATTGAATTTTTTTGATGTCGAAAATATCGATTAAAAAAAACAAATTCCCAAAGGGAGCAAATTTTTTTTTTGATTTATACCAAAAATCGAATTTGGCATGATTGCCCAGCCTTAACCTCCTTTAATTTACCTTCGAGCAGTACCAAAGAACATTAAACATAGACAAAAATAGTGATTTGTTTTATATCGTGATATATATTTTCCATATCGCCCAGCCCTAGTCGAAATGCATCATATGTGATATATTGTAGCAGTCTCTTGGCCAGGTCACCCTTGAAAAAGAGGTCTTGATCTCATCGGGCTCTTATCTAGTTAAATAAAGGTGAAATGAAATTTACTTTGTGTATTTTATGACTGCAAAATCTATAAATGAATGGGGGGAAAAAAAACACTGAGGGGCTATAAATCCATGGAAACAACACAAACATTGGTTTACACCTCCCATTGGATCCAGGGTGGAGCATTTAAACCACGGGCTCCGATACCGTGGCAGGTGCATCCACTTTACAAACTAAACTTTGGTCACTGTGGGGTTAATCATTACAGGATTTAGATAGGTCCTGGTGTGCTTTGTGTGTATCTTTCCTTCAAGCAAACTCTGATACTCTGATTTATTTTCAAATATGGAGGCATAACTTTAGAAAGAAAACAGACCCTCTTATGTTTCTGGCTGCGTAAAAAAGCTCTTGCGTTCGACTGTTTTCAGGCCAACGCATGTGATCTCAACTCCGTGGGAAATCAGAAACGAGAGACTGAGAGCCTCCCCTCTCCCCATGACTTAAATTCTTCTTTCCTGTTGCACTTCCTGTTCAAAGTTTGCTGAGAATCGTCTCGGATATAAATAGCGGTTTTCCCTTCTCTCCCGCATCGCCTGGCCAATGGAGAGCTACGACTTGAAATGTGGCGTGTAATACGATACAAGCCCCTCTGTCATATTTAGTGGCTGCTAATACCGCACTGTGCTTGCAACGTCGCCAGGCCATAAGAAGATTTATCTGCTTCAAGGTGTCCTCTTAGCAGCCAGCACGTTGTGATTACATAGTGGTGAGGGGTATTTCCGAAACCAAAATGACCCCATGCCAGCTCATCGTCGACTCGTTCAGAAATTAAAAAACACAGTCAGGGATGTTTACGGTTAAATAAAAGCAAAGTTGAAAGGTATGCTCAATCCTTTGCAGAAGTTATGTCTGGAAAAGTGATATAAAGGCATGGGGATTGATAAAAAGCATTTGAGATGCATGATTCAATATTACCAGAATAACGGTTGTGGAAGTTGGGTTTTTGTTGGTTGTATTGGTAGTAAGAGAGAATGCAGCAGCCAGGTGCTGCTGATCAAATGCACCAAAAACCTTATACAGACTTGTATAGATGAGTCGTGATGTGATGTGTCAATATGTTGACGTTTTCTTACCTGAATTTAGCTCCATTCATCATCCCATCAACTCTGGCTCTGCTGAAAAAAAGCGTCCCCACTAGGGATGGAGGATAGTTTCGGAACAATAAATATCAATCAGTAGACATGTGGTGTGATGCTTTTCCCAACCAATCACAAACGCAGATCCAGGCACACTGTCACCAAGCACTCACCCTTCTCAAATCACAAAAGAGCACAAATGGCTTGAACTGCAAAAGATTTGGTAGAAATTGTCTCAATAAAAAAAGGCTTCAGTAGTTCACCAGCGTTTTGAGTCCTGTTTCGAACAGATAGTTGTCGAGGCGGCACCTGCAAAGTTGTCGAGGCGGGACCCAAGCAGGATCCCCCCCTGGTCTGCTGCAAACCGACGCTGCCGTCACGGTTGCGCGGAGCTTTAAAAAAATGTCCACCAGGTATTCCACCATTTCCTCCTCAGAAGCGAAAACGCTATTAGAAATACACACAGGGAAAGTTAGACCTGCTGGGTTCAGCACTCAGTCACTGGACTGGGCTCCGGTGTTTTGGGCGCCGTCTAGAGTCGGCCATCGGTGAGTAGCTGGTTAGCTTTAGCTTCAGTAGCTGGACTGAACCAGAGTCTGCTTTATTTGCCTGGTTTTTGCACAAAAACTAAACTGATGGCCTGAGTCATTAATATAATAAAGTGCTATAAAACTTATTTAACCAGTAACATAGTGGTTAATAACATTAGTCTTTTATTTATGTTTGTCAGTATTTACTTTTGTCATTCAGGTCTCTTAACGTGATTTGTTTTTGTTTCTTACAAACTTTCCGTTATGGTAAAAAAATAAAAAAGGTGTTTAAATACACAATTGATTTGAATTTAGTTTTTGTGTGTGCTGTATTAAAATTATTCATTAAAGAATTGCATAAAATGGCTAGGGCTGCAATTAAAATATATTTTCTACAATTTTTGTCCCAGTGGGCACAATTCCAACATAGTTGTCTTTCATCCAAAAACAACATCCCTGCACTCCCCATGCTGACTTAAGTGATGTCAAAGGAACACACCTGTCGGTCAGTTATTATTATTGATCAATAAGGTTTTTTTTTTGCCCATACTTTCCTAGCCCTAATCCCCACAGCATGTTGGTGCCACCACCATGTCTTACTGTGGTGGTGGTGTCCCCAAGGTGAGTTGCAGTGCCTTCCAACATCCTGTATGTAGGTCACAAGATGCAGTTTTGGTCTTATCTGGTCAGAACAGCTTCTTTCAATCTTGTTTTTGTTTTTTTATGTGATGAGAAATTTTCCCTTTTGTTTCACAGACCTCCCTCCAGTTGCTTCGCCAGGTCTTTTTTTTGTACGGTTTATCACAAACTATATTGATGTTTGTGGTTCCAAGATGACAACATAAGACAATATTCAAGGCGTCCTTATGCAAGGGGGTGCATCTAATACAAATTACAAACTAATACGTCATGAGGTTATTGTATTCTTATATCAGATTATTCTGTATTACTGTTGCAGTGTGTATTATTTGCATCTTTCCTCAGATGCATTCATGCGACAACAACGAGAAGCTGTCTGTAAGATGAGCTCACTTCCCGAGTTGCACGGTTGCATCACGCTGAGCACGTCCTTGATTCCAAGGTTGGACAGCTCATTTTTTGCCTATGCTGTAAAGGTTTCATCCTCCACAGTAAAGAATGCTGGGAGACACTTAGCTGAGACGTCGGCAGTTTGCCCCCATCACCGCTGATGAATAACACTGTAAATCACAATCATCTTTGGCGCCACTGAGATTAGGCTGGAAGACAACCGTTATGGTGGGGCAGTAAAACGAATATGTTCACGTTTGCTCAGGCAGAGCTAAATCAAGATAGAGAAATAACAGATTGATCTTTTCACCAATGAACCAAAAATTACTTCCACTCCTCTTCATTCCAGCCAGATAAAAGAATTCGTAACATGTGAAACTCCTGTCCCAGTTGGCACAATTCCAACATAGTTGTCTTTCATCCAAAATCAACATCCCTACACTCCCCATGCTGACTTAAGTGATGCCAAAGGAACACACCTGTCGGTCAGCTGTAACGTGACCAAAGATTGTCATGGCATCTAACCAGTGCGCCCCAACCCTGACATGTCAATCTCAGTCTAAACCCTTAAGGAAAGACGCAGCAAAGGCGGGCAAACGAGAAGTACTGCCGTCATCAAAATGTAAGAGGAAATGTTGGGCAATTTCCGGCCTTCTCTTTCAGGCTATCTGTTTCTGCTGAGGAGTCTTCCTGACACTCTTGTACAGTAAGTGGCTTGCGAAACCCCCCCACAAGAAACTTTAAAAACAACAGCGTCTTGACAGAAACTCAAACCCCCCTCAACATTTTCACTGTTAACTATGGTATATACACGTATTTCACTGACATTACCGTCTATACTTTGTAGAACCAAATTTAGCTGTAATCAGAGCTGCAAGGCTTTAAGGGGATTTTTCTACCAGCTGTGGACACCCAGACGTTGAATTTGTGTCCATTCTTCTTTGCAAAAAAACTGCTCAAATTCAGAGGGATTGGTAGGACAGCTTCTATGAACATTATTTTTCAAGCAATTCCATGAACTCTCAATTGAATTTCGATCTGGGCTTTGACTGGGCCGTTTGGACGTGTGAATGTGCTTTGATCTCCATCCATCCTCCCATCGTTTCTACCATGCCTTGGTAGGTTTGCAGTTAAACTTCTAAATGGTCTATCTGCCTTGGTCGCTGAAGTCTTCTAAATACAACTGTTTGTGCCAAATTGTATTAAAGGGTCATCAGGAAAGGTCAAACGCAAAAAGAGCTCCACTGTTTTCACATTTTCATCTGCAGAAACTTTGGAATCCACTTGAAAAAAATTCTCAAGGTGTTTAAGCACTTGTATAAGACATTGCATATGAGGTTTTAGCCTGTTGTTGTTGTTAATTACTGTTCTGGATGCAGGCTGTGACAATGGCCTGAGCAGATCCAAATGTTAGCTTGATGTCAACAAATCACAGAGCAAGGAAACCATGTTTACTTTCGAAGCGTTGGATACATAAATTCATGTATCCGGTAGGTCGCGACAGAAGAGAGGAAAGGGATCCTGAACGGACGCAGGAGGCAACGGATCAAAGAGAGCGCGAGACTGAAACACTGAAAACGCACGGCAGCTGTGATGTCAGAGCGAAGGTATGCGAGCCATGCGGGTGGCGAACCAGAGTCGGGGAACCAGAGATGGAGAGAGCAAGAGCAGAGAGGAGAGAGAGAGAAAGAGAGAGAAGTGTAGGAAAAGAAAGGGGTGAGGAAGGAAGTTGGTTACACATAGTGAAAGTGTGACAGTACAAAAAAAGAGAGAAAAAAAGACTTGAGTCTTTGAATGAATGAGTGAGTGTATTTGTTGAGATGACTCAAGGGGCTGAAGAGATCCAGGCCTATATTGATACAGGGGGGTTCCCAGGGGGCCAAATACGCTCGAACCGGCATGCCAACCACACGGTTTATTTGCTCTTGAAGGCCTTGATGCGTCTGGATTCAGTGAGAAACTGCAGTGGGTGGGTGTTGGTGTGTGCCAGAGCGAAGCAATGCAACATTTAGGCACAGACCACTTAAGTGACAGGAAAAGAGGGCAGAAGGCTTAAAAATAGGTAAATGAAGGAAACTGGGCAGCTGGATTTCCCCCCCTTACTTCTTTTCAGTTCACAAACCAAATATGGAGACGCTCTGTGTCCTTTGCACACAAACACACCCACTTTTCCATTGTGGCAGCACTTTGGTCGTGAAGGCATTTCCTAAAGTCTCCCCTGCCTGTCGTTGAACTGCAATCCACGAGCTGAAGAGCAGAGCAGTGTTAGCAGAGAGTGTGAGGATCAGTAAAAATGCATTAGAATAAAGTCAGAAACACAGGTTGTTGGTTTTTTTTTGGGGGGGGGGGGTTAGAGGCGCTAAGCAAGGTTAAAAAATGTGAAGGTCCCAGACGAGCCTGTGCATGCATGTCAGAATGCAGTAGAGGCAAAGAGCAGGGCTAACACCAGTCAAGTTAATCAGTGTCACCACCTGCAGGATCGCTGTTAAACATGGAGAAATAACACTGTTTTATTAGGAATAACATGACTGAGGTAAACGGGATCCTAAATATTCACCATAGTGAACTTTGAAACAGAAGGACAGGCTCGTCTCAGTGTCGGGTGTGCTGGTAACTCAGTATCAAGCCCAGGCAATCATTAGGTCTTACACTTCATGTACAAGTTTTAAATTCCAAGAGATTTTTTTATACGGCACTTTGAGTGATAGGCCAACATAAAGAAGCGCAAAGTGGCAGGAAATTGGGACAAGCAAATTGAACAAATTATATGTATTAATCATGAATATTTCACGTGCTGTGGCCTGAACGCTCCCCATGGAGCTGAAGGTGTGCACCCGCCTATGCGTAATGGAGGCTGAATCCGCGCTCCGCTGCCACACTGGGGACTAGAATTCCGAGCGCCACTTCAGCCAAAGCTTTGAAACAGGGGAACGTTTCTCCAACTAAAGGGGATCAGAATTCGGCAAGACTCTCTGAAAGACGGCTTTTCTGATCGCTTCAGCGGGAGGAACTCCCACAGCGTCTGCTCCTTCGGCATCAGTGGTTAAGCTGCAGCGATCCGTCGCCCCCGGTCTGTAGCTTTCCATCCCTGTTTAAATTAAAACACAAAAAAAAAAAAAAAACGGGAACAACTATGGGGAAACATTCGGTAAATGCAACCCCTGGTCTTACAGACCTTTTGTTCTGATGCCTTTCAGTTTTCGGGGACTTTTTAGTCAGACGCCTTTCAGTCAGAGGTGCGACAACTTTTTGAACGAAAGCGATGCTTCCCCCCCCCCCCCAATAGTCTGATGTCTGAGGCCACCAGACCTCTGCAGCTCGTCTTTCTCAGCTCTCCACATTTAGAGATGGAAAACAGTTTTTTCTTCGCATCCATCCCGCCTTCACCTCTGACAGACTTTCCTCTCCATGTTAACAAAAAGCATCCCCACAGCATGATGCTGCCATCCCCATGTTTTAACATGGGGCGAGTGTGTTCAGGTTAATGTGCAGTGGGTTTTTTTGTTTGTTTTTTCCTCTCCACAAATACTGTTTTGCATGTTGGCTAAAAAGTTCCATTTTGGTCTCATTTGACCAGAGCATCTCCCTGTCACATATTTCCTTTGTGTCCTGCATGGCTAGTATTAAATGCAACAAGGCTTGTTAGGACTCTTTCTCAACAAGAACCTCCCTTCTTTGCCAGTTTTCATACCCGAGCTGCAGCTCCTCCATAGTAACTGAACACCTTCAAGGTTTTAACTAATCATTTTTCTAATGCAAATGTCAGATTTTATGCCTGTTTTTTTTCAAAGCTCTGTATTACACTTTATTTCTCAACTAGATTTTAACTAAAGCTGAAAAAGGAGAATCGATTCATTTTATACTTAGAGGATCTCACTGATTTTCAACGGGAGCCCCTATTCTATATCAGATTTCTGAGTCATATTTTTTCAATATGATAAAAAAAAAACTGATTTCGCTTCCAGAGTTTCAGAACACAAAGTGGAGCGTTCTGTTAGCTACAAATCTGCAGCCTGTATGTAAAAAATAAATAAAAATTATTGTCTGTCTGTTATAAGTTACCTGTCAAGTTTTGCTCCTCAAAGCCAACCATTCCAGCTGCAGGGCAGGTGAGGACTTGTGGAGCATTTTGTTGGGAGCATCAAACTGTGCAATTCCCATTCCGACATCCCCCCGAAAAAGTGCACATCCATCCAGCTACTCTGCAGATCGTTATTATCTTACAGTATTCTCCCTCTCACACGTCCGCTCTCCGTCCTCCTGGTTGGATTTATACCCAGCAGGCCTTATTTTAACAACAGCCTATTGTAGTGATGGTCAGAAAAGTGCTGACAGACTCATCTCAGCAGATCCCAACAAAGAAGGAATACAGCACAGGCCTGTCGTGTTGTACTCGTGTCATTTACTCTAGCCGTGTGCACAACGTGCTCACAGTAAACCAGGATTTTCATTCATAAGCGGACGCCGTCGGGCTGGTCTCTGTGCCGGCTGGTGTTGCTTTAAACCGCCGGTGCCACCCAACAAATGGCGCGCAGCCAGAGTTTAGACTTGCTGAAATGAATCCGGAAATGTTTGATCAGATTTGACTAACTGCATGACAACTGGACATGTCAACATGTTTCCAAACCACAGCATTTGTTTTGCATTGTAACAGGCCGGCCTGAGCTTCTGGGCATGTCCTGTTTACTCTGAACACTTCCTCCAAGCTGATTAGGCAAATTGTTTTCACTATTTAGTTAAATAAAGGTTTGATAATAATAAAAATGTATAATAATAATAATTAAGGTTAAGATATACAGCTACAGTTGCCAATATGCCTTTTCTCCCTCCATAAAAACGTCACTAATTAAGTTAACACTGGAAACGGAAACCCACTCAGACGCTGTCTGGTGACCAGAATAGCTTGAATAGCTGATCCTGATTGGTCGGCCTAAAACGCAACGACCCAATCTTTTACTGGAGGTGACCATCACTATGGGTGTGTCCAAATTTAGTGGCTGCATCTAGCAGTCAGATCTATCCCCGCCCTTACCTCGGCGTATGTCCCGTCGCCTAGCAACTGTGACGGCGCTAATCGCAAGCTGCTAAAAATAGAGCTTTACACCAGATGCTGAGCCTTTTGTTTCCCCAACTCCTTTTAATTTGATTAAATTATTTTTCACTAATATTAAAAACATGTCTGTGCAAATGACAAACCCCGAAAAACACAACCGCTTTAAGCTTGACATTTTTGTGCCACCACATTTTAATTTATTTATACTTAAAACTATACCCCTTCTTCATCTCCTGCTTCGTCCGCCATTGTTATAAGAACAAAAATCTCCCCGTTTGGCCTGTGAAGGACACACCAGACCCGTCCTTCAAATCCGGAGTAAAGTAGGGTGCGTTTATAAGAGCCTTTAAATTTGGACAGCCTTCGTCTCATCGCTGTGATGTAAACCGGCCTTCAAAGGATTCAGACACACCCTAGAAACATGCACTAAAAGATCATGCCAACAACAACAACTTGCTTCAGTCTGGACTTTAAGACTTAAAGTTAATGCTGTGTATCTTTTGAAACGCCGAGGCATGTCCGAGGTTTGTTCAGGCTGAAAGAGAGAGAGGGAGAAAGTAAACCTTAGAGCAGATAACAGGAAGGCTGAACAACGTACAGCAAAGTGGCTCGGGTAATTCTGTTCATGGGGTCTGTTTCTATCTGGGAAAATGCTGAATTTGGAATTGTTGGCAATCTCAGAGCTACAGACTGTAGGGAATGCAGTTCAGTAATATAGGACACAAAAGACCGCTTTCGGTCAAGTTATATCTTTGGGTCAAAAATGAAACTTGACCGGTAGTTTAACGACTGCTCTTAAGCACAGCGGCGCGAGACGTTTCCTCAGTTTCGATTAACTCTAATGGCCAGAAGGGCGGATGAAAAAGTTCTCATCGTTGTTCTTGTATTATAGTTCTTCAAGAGAAAGCAGAACCTGCTGAAAAGCGCATCGGCCAGTCAGAGCTTTCCAAAAACCCAGCGATCGGGAATCAGCAACAGCACTCTGATTGCTGCATCCCTAACTGAAAAGTGTGCCATTTAGGAAGGATAAGCTCCTCTGAGGCCATCGGTTTCTAATTAAAGTGCAGTTGCACTCGCTCTAAAAACTGACACAGGAGTGGAAATTTATGGCATGAACTGAGAGAGCAAGCTCTAGTCTGGAGAGAGAAACTTAACACAGTCCTCCTCCCAGCACAAGAGGACGGCTCAGCAATTCGATCATGCAGGCTTTGTTGCAACATCTCACAACACACACGCGCACATATAGAGTGCTGTGTTTTTCTGTGGAAAAGCCTGAGATATGCATCGATTCGTCACACTCATTTCTAAATTCAGCATTTAACCTTTCACTTTTACTTTTTGTTTTGCACATCCACACAGGACCAAACACTCTGCAACTCATGAATAACAAAAGAACTTCAGTTTAAACACAAAAGATTGCTGTTCAACATGCAGCCGGTCATTTGGTTAGAATCAGCCAGCGGCAACCAGACAGCTACACAGTCCTCGACACGGACAAACACGATAACGATGAAACGTTCCGGACTGGCAGGCACAAATCATGCAATTAGTAATTTATTATAAGCCAGGAAAGAATTCATGAGAAAGTAAAATGATAGAATCTCTGGGTAATGTCAGATCATATTTCAAATGAGCCACTGATAATTAAAAACTTGTTTGGTTGAGATTAGAAAGTCATAAAGTGAAGGCTGTGTGACAACTACACATTAAGCCGAGGCAACTTTATTTGTATAGTACACTTACATAAACAAGACATTTCAAGGTGCTTTACATCATTAGAGGATTAAAAAAACAAAAGCATAACAACATTAGAGACACATAACATATGACGCATTAAAATATAAGACATCCTAGCTATTCTTAATCACTTACTCAAAGGCAGCTTTAAACAGATGGGGTTGTTAGTTTTGATTTAAAGGAACTCAGTGTTTCAGCAGCTTTGGCGTGGTCTGGAAGTTTGTTCTAGATTAGAGGAGCATAGAAACTGAAAGCGGCTTCTCCGTGTTTGATTTTAATTCTAGGGATGTTGAGTAGACTAGAGTTAGAAGACCTGAGTGGTCTGGGGGGTTGGTATAGGGACAAGTCTTCAACATACTTTGGTGCAAAGCCATTTAATGATTTGACTAGTAAAATTGTTTTGAAGTCTATTCTCTGAGCTACAGGGAGCCAGTGTAAGGACTTTAGAACTGGGGTGATGTGCTCTACTATACTGGTTCTAGTGAGGAACACGAGCAGCAGTCTGATTTACTTTTTAGGCAGACCTGTGAAGATGCTGTTTCAATAATCAACCAGACTAAAGATAAGTGCATGGATGAGTTTTTCGAGGTCCTGTTGCAACATAAGTCATTTAATCCTAGAAATGTTATTCAGGTGATAGAAGGCTGACCTTGTTATTGCCTTTATGTGACCCTGGAGGTTCATGTCTGAGTCCTTACTTCAGTTTTGTTTCTTTTCAGCTGGACAAAATTATGTAATGTAAAGCTGAGTGTCATCTACATAGTTATGGTAACTAATCTCATTGGTTGTTATAATCTGTGTTAGGAGGAGTATGTAGATATTAAATAGGAGGGACCCCAGGATGGAGCCCTGGGGCACTCCACATGGGATTTCTGTCAGTTCTGATGGAGAATTGCCTTTTGACACAAATAAGTTCCTGTTTTTTTTTTGTTTTTTTTAGGTAAGACTGATCTTACCTTGGATCTGATGAGCAGTGACATTTATTTCACATATTCAGAGCTGATGTGGAGGTCTCTCCACTACCACACCCACAATAACTGAATCCTACTGGGGAGATATCTAAACAAAGAACTTCTCCATCTCAGCATGAAAAGCAGGATTCTCCTACCAGGTAAACACTGAGCAGGATTGCTGGTTCTTGTTGAACACGAAGTGGAGACATTGAGGTTTGAGAAGAAGGTTTGAAAGTTAAAGTTGCTGTAGAACTGGACAGCTGTCGACAGGGATTTGTGCATCCACAAATATTAGGCAAGTAAATAATATCAAACAAAAACTGGGAATGTTAAGGGCATTAGCTATAAAAACACAGTAATGGCAGCATCATTCTGTGGGGTCAGAAGTGGGTAGAGTAGCCAAAAATTTAACTCAAGTAAAAGTAGCACTACTTCAACATATTTTTACTGAAGTAAAAGTACAGAGTGGTAATCCAAAAAATTACTGAAGATTAAAAAAGTATTTGGTAAAAAGGCTACTCAAGTATTGAGTATTTGTTCTGAGATCATAGCATATGATTTAATATTTAAAAATTATATAATTGGACAAAAATGTAAAGTTATGTGCAAATTCTAAAGACTAAAATAAATAGAAAGACATGACATAATTGTAAAAAAATGTCCAAAGTAAAACTAGCTTGAGTCCGTCTTCTTAAGCGGGAAATATATTTGAGTATTGTCCGCATAAGAATGAAAAGATATCCCATACTTTCTAAAAATAGAACCAAGAGGGAGCAAGTACAGTGTGAACAAAAGACAATCCAAAGGAAAACTAATGAAACCAATACTTACAGTAGGTAATGTATATATGTTAGACCAGGGTAAGGTACCCCCACTCGACCTCCTAATGGCCCAACAGCCTCAGCAGATAGAAAATATTGTTAAAATGATGGAGTTTGAGTTCAGTTTCATTCAGTAAAGTTAGTTCCTGTGGGTAGAGTAGCCAGAAACTTTACTCAAGTAGGAGTAGCAAAATTACATAAAAATATTACTCAAGTAAAAGAAAGGTCAAGTGAAAGTACTACAAAAGTACTTTTTCCCCCCAAAAAAGTTAAGTAAATGTAACTGAGTAAATGTAACTAGCTACCACCCACCTCGGTGTGGGGTTTTTACATTCAGTTACCAGCTGTGGAGATTCACACCCAAAATGTCTTTACAATTGACATTCATAGTTGAAGAATCTAAATATTTTTAATAAATGCATGAATTTTTAAGAATCAAGTCTTTTGACCCAATTTGTGGATGTGAGTAAGTTTTCATACAAGCAGGAGTATGTGGCTGATCTGGAAAACAGTGACCTGACGATGTGGGCTTTCACTGATGAGACAAGTTAGAGGGATACAAAAATATGTTTTCAATGTACATAGCAGCAAGACAGAGCAAATATAAAGTTCCAACTCCAAGCATCACAGCAGCACGGGTTCTGAGTCACTCCAATGGATTCCAGACCTGTTGCCCTGACATCCCACACCATGAAGGTCCTGGAGAGACTCCTGTTGGCACCCCTGAGTAAGCAAACAAGAACGTATCAGGACCCGCTGCAGTTTGCTTATCGGTGTGGAGTTGGAGTTGAAGATGCCATCATCCACCTGCTTCAACCAACCCACTGTCATCTGGACAAAGCAGGCAGCACTGTGAGGATCATGTTCTTTGATTTCTCCAGTGCATTTAACACAATTCAGCCTGATTTGCTTTGTCAGAAACTCCTGAAGACACAGGTGGAGCCCTCAACAATCGCCTGGATCAATGACTACCTGACCAACAGACCAGAATTTGTGAGACTGAAGAATTGTGTGTCAAACCAGGTGGTCAGCAGCACAGGAGCACCACAGGGGACCGTACTCTCACCATTCCTTTTCACTCTGTACACCTCAGACTTACAGTACAAATCAGAGACCTGTCATCTGCAGAAATACTCAGATGACTCTGCAATTGTCGGGTGTATCAGAGATGGACAAGAAGCTGAATACAGAGAGCTGGTGGACCGCTTTGTGACATGGTGTGGAAACAATCGTCTCACCTTGAATGTGAACAAAACAAAGGAGATGATTGTAGATTTTAGAAGAAACAGAGATAAGTCAAACACTGTTTCCATCATGGGAGAAGAAGTGGAGGTGGTTGAGGAATATAAATACCTCGGAGTTCACCTTGACAAAAGACTGGGCTGGAGACTGAACAGTGAAGCCGTCTACAAGAAGGGACAGAGCAGACTGTACTTCATGAGGAAGCTTAGGTCCTTCAAGGTTTGCAGCAAGATGCTGCAGATCTTCTACAAGTCTGTTGTGGAGAGTGTAATCTCTTCAGCCGTCATCTGTTGGGGTAGCAGCATCAGAGCCAGGGATTTAAAAAGGTTAAACAACCTGATAAAGAAGGCTGGTTCTGTTCTTGGGACAACTGTGGAACATCTGGAGATGATAATGCAAAGAAGGATTCTTCATAAAATCAAAAAGAATTATGGACAACCCTGAGCATCCTCTTCATGAGACAGTCATACAACAACAGAGCGTCTTCAGTCGGAGGTTTCTTCAGTTTCACTGCAATACAGACCGCTACAAGAAATCCTCCCTGCCCACAGCAACTCCTTAAAGAATTAATTATATGAGCTATACCAACACTTAATTTCCCTCTGGGATCAGTAAAGTATTTTTGAATTTGAATTGAATTTGAATGAACGTGAAACCCATTATATGGGAACTTTGCACATCAACTTTCTGTGCCAGTGGTGCTAAATTGGGGCAGTAGCATTCTTTAGGTTTTGTAAATGCTAGAATGTGTGCAATACGTTCCCATTCCTCAGCAAACAGCATGACAAGGGTAAAGAATGACTGACCAGATGCTCTACACTCAGAAGTTTGGTTTATGAGGAGGTTTTTCCATTCCTTCGGTTGGTACCAGTCTTTGCTTTCAAGAGCCAAAACCTTTTGCCTTCCCACACTTTGACGTTCTACCTGCAGGTCCAGCAGCTCCCCACTCTGTCGCCAAATGGTTCCTTTATTTACTCAGTCCACCCCATTCTTTGCTGTCCCAAGGCCACACCTGCCTCTGCTTATATTTACTTTATCCATGTTCCAAGGAAAGACTTGGTTAAAGGTTAACAAAAAGGCACCGAATGAGAGACAAAGCCACAACCAAGGACAGTGTATCGTCGCCCACAGCAAAGCTCTGGGAAACACGCCCACTAAAGTTTTCCTTTGGTGAGGAGAACAGCCAAAAAAGAACAACAAAAAAAATCACACTGCACTGTATCGCTTCAAGCTGATCTATTCTAGGAAACTGACAATAAGCTGTGAGCAAAACATGAATTGTCGTGAACTACTACATGTCCACGGATAATGCTCCTCGTTTATTCCATGCATCAGTCAAATATTTGGCCTCAGTCACCTGTGGAATTCAGCACACAACAGGACACAACCATTTCAGCAGTTTTTCTCCTTGTACTGGGCAGCATGGAGGGTTAGTGGCTGGCACTGTTGACACACGCAGCAAGGTGTGTGTTCTACGCAAAGCTTTTTGCTCGCAATGCACTCTGGGTAGTGATGTCAAAAGGTTGCACCGGTGTTATTAGCCCATGTATTAGCCGTAGCAGCCACCGGGTAAGCAGCGATGAGCTCCAGCGTTGAGCCTTTTCAGTTCGAGCCACAGATGACATGAAGAAAGTGAGGAAGAAGGCCGTGATGAAAATACAATTTACCAAACCCTTGGCAGCCATAGTGGATTTTGATGTTCACTTAGGAGAGAAACATTAAATTTTGCAATTTACAAACTGCTGTTGATTTTTTCTTACTTAGACCTTGTAAACCCTGGCCTTTGAGTCAAATTTGAAATGTACTATTTATTGAACTTGTGTGCTACTTGCTATGAAAAGCTTCAGAATCATCGAGTTAAAGCATGGACGGATTAACTGGCAATTGCCCATACAGTAGGAAGGAGTGTGTGTGTATGGTTGTTTGTTCTGAATGCTTTTCTGTTAGGCCTCTGATATCCATCTTTTATGCTTCCAACATATTAGTCTCTTTCACAAAACCCTTATGGTCGAGTATTGGACACATTTTCTCCATTTTTGTGTTTTCTAAAATTACAGGCAGGAATAGATGACGTCCTGATTTAAGACAAAAGATATATTCAGGACTGTAGTAATGTGTGGTCCATATAAACACATCATTTCTTTTTTGTCACTTGCTCACATTGGTCGGGTCAACATACCGACTTTGCGGCTTTATGGCAGAACTGTTCTCTGAAGGAGGCTACCAACTTTCAGCAAGACATGTTTGTTTCAAGTCAATTAAAAGTGGTGTTTATGTTTACAATAAAGCCAAATGTTCCATCCATCTATCGTCTTCAAGGTTATCCAAGATCAGGTCGTGGAGCCAACAGTTTTAAGGCGGGAAATCCAGACAATCCTTTCCGAAGAAACCCTCTCCTTCTTATGCTGAAGCTCCAAAGGTGTTCCAGACTGCAAAGGATATACGTTCTCTCCGGATGATTCTGGGTCATAGCGTTTGGTCTCTTTCCTGGAAAACCGCTAATAACGAGGACATCAAAGAGGCATCCTGATTGGATGCCTAAAAGGCATGTCGAGCAAATGCAAACGTTCAAAACTGTGATCTTAAATAAACCCTAACTACGTTTTACAGGAGCAATGATTATGAGACACCTGTCGTAAGATAAAAAACCAATAATGATTTAACTCAGTTTAGTTTAAATGAATATAAATGCCTTTTCCAAGGATTGCATCCAGTTTCTCAAGGTACAAACACGGCTTACTTTCTTCTCCTTTCCCAACATGAACAAAACGAATCATAAACCAAGCCCACGTTTGTTTAAACTCCATTGGTGGGAGTTAAATTCTGCAGCTCCAGAAGGCATTCATCAATCCAATACAAGCAAACAAGGACAAGCCATACAGAGCTTTGTTTCAACAAGGACTCAGATTTGCCTTTGGTGTGGTATCACAGTAAATGCCATGTAGCCAGGTGTGTCTCAGCGCTGGGTGTATAGTTTGGGATTGGATGACAGTGCGGGTATGAAATACCACAGAGTCAGCTAAGTAGAGAAAAAGAGTCAAGCAGGACAAGAAATCAAACCTGCCGGGTCCTAAATGTGGATGCTGATCCTGCAGAAAACATGCCTTCGCTCTTGAATTAGGAATAAGTCCAACAATAGTGGGAAAGGTGCAAATATTACATTTCCTAAAGAGGTAAATTTAGATGTGTCCTGCTTTTGTTATGGGATGATTAACATGATTTATGAATAAGAAGAGTGCTGTTTTTCCTGAGACCACTTATGCTCTCTATGCATGGGAAGCATCGCTCCAATACAATGACGCACAGCAAGATGTATTTAAATAAACATCTCTTATTGTGCATGGATTATGGTTGGAGCTACGCTGACCGCACAGTCACACTCTCATGATCCAGTAAAATAAGTACAGGGTACAACACATCACAGTCTCCGGGCTCCTCTCCGCCAGGTCTGGCCAGCAGCAAGTACAGACAAAGTACAAAATGGAATGAAACTGGATTACCAGTTATCTCGTTTGAAAGGGGCTAATCTGGGTGCAGGTGAAGGTGTGAGTACAACCGAGCAGGATTATGAAGTGGCTTGGTCAGCAGTAGTGCATGTGAACATGAATGAGCAGTTCTGTCCTCAGATGACGTCGACTCCGCCCGTCGTAGAGCATGATACAAAGAAGGTCGCCGAGGTTCGTCCCTCGAGGAGACTTTAATCACTGCTGACGATGCTGTGGTCAGTCCGAAACCCAAAGAATGATCTGACGGGACAGAGCTTGAGCTGTGTCGGCTGGATCTCTGTCACTGTACGTCTGTGACAAGCTCTTGGCTCAATTCAAAGATGTAACTTTAAAACCCGAGACAAACCAAGAGGGGAGAGGGTTGAGTTGGAAAGCTACACTATTTTTGGAGGCACGGATGAGGCATTCTGGGGCGTTCAAGGACCTCCCACCTCTTCCAGTTCTTGTCCAAAATTGGCAGTAAATCTTACGTGGGTTTTGACTCATGTCCAAGGTGTTTTCCAGTCTCAAAGCAGCCCAGAATATAAAAGCAGCGTAAAAAAAGAGAAAGGGACGATTAACTTGCAACATTTATTCCCAGAAGGGTGGTGCTCACGCTGTACCACTTTGCTGCTTCTGGGATGCTGGAAAACAATCCTGTAAAACATTCCTGTGGAGCTTCAGAAACAGCTTTGCCACAGAGACGATCTGAAACTAACCAGCCCTTTATGAGCAACTCATCATTACTCAGGTAACATACATGCTAGGCTGCTACGGACACACCCCTCTAATTACTGCCATTCTACTGAAAAGCTTCTGCTAAATCTCCCACACTGCATCTGTAGATCATCTGACACCCCAAGGTGCACACGGGTCACTGTGGCTAAACAACTTTTTCTTATTAAGGCCTATTGAAGCCTGTAGGTCACCCAGGATGCCTTTCTCTGTCTCCAGCCATCTCTCAGCCAAAGCTCAGATCGATGGACATTTCCCTCCAAAACATTCCCACTTCCAAGGTCTGACTCAGTTTCTGAGCAGCAGCCGTCATGTAAACCATCAGCCACACATACCATCAGCATCACTCACTCAACTCTGGTTTTATCCACCTAATGCAGCCGCAGTCTAACCTGATCTGATGCGTCTCATGTTGCATTCCACAGATTTGTCTCACAGGAAGTAACAAAACGGTCCGCAGACATCAGATCATCGCTGTGGGGAAGAAATCTGTTCATCCCCTTCTGCACCATTCTTTTGTTAAGGCAGAGCATAACGGTGGGATATTAAGACTTTTACATAAATTATCAGCCCTCTTCCATTAAATAGTTATTTTGCCCAGCATGATGTAACCCAGGCACCTCCATGTATTAATAAATCAGTCCAAAGGGTGACTTCCAGCTGCAGTTGCATTTCTGGTCAGTCTCATTTCTGGCTCAACTTAATCTGAGCTTATCGCTATCAAAGGAGAATGTCCAAAGCCCTGACTGTATCTAGGTTCCTGAGTTTTTATTGCACACACACATAACAGATTGTGGGGCATGCAGCCATGGGGAAAAAGAGAACGTTTCCATGACTGTCAATATAGTTCCAGGACAACTAAGTACGTCTTTGCTTAGGATTTTATAGAGTAAGTAGCAGCCATGTTCTGTGAACCAAATGCAACTAATTAAATTACTATCAGCAAGTGTAACCACCTCTCTTAAAAACCAGAGTTTATTAACACAATAGGCATGTTTCCACTATCGGAACTTCAGGGTAATTATACAGGACTTTGATTTGTAGAGGATATCAGTCCGCCTGCTCCTCTCAGCCATGGTCATGTCTTCAGGTAAAATTGGCCCTTTAAGGAATTTGCAAAGACGTCCGGTAATCAAGACCGTTTCAGCAGTGAGTTACATCACTGAACAGCTCCGAAAGGCACCCATAGGAGCAAAGAATAGCAAGAGATCGACAATGGTAGAAGCAGGGATGGTTGCCGTGTCTCTGTTTGCTATTTTGTCATAAACTGTTTAACCACCAACTCTTCCAATTTTACAAAGCCGGTTGTTTGGCGACGTCTGGTGATATAATTTCCCTCCGAGTTACAACCAATCGACATGAGTTAACCACAAGTCCCGCCCAGTGACTCTACTGAGCCATTTCCGAGTACATACCCCCAGGCTGGTACTCGGTTGGTTCCTGAAACGGCCCCGAAAAAAGCCCTGTCATGCCGGCCCGGCGATGTGGAGAAACAGCCATACCATGAAGGTCCAGTAAAATTACCCTGAATTTCCAATTGTGGAAACGTGCCTAATGCCAAGATGGACATTGATCAGCAATGACCCAAGAGCATTTTAGAAATTTATCCGGCAAATCCACCCCAAGGTCGGACCACGCCGTGGTCAGAAACTGCAAAAACACCTAAAGCTCCATCTCAGAGTCTACAGGCTTTAGTTGGCATGCTGATGTCGGTACAAATTAGGTTGGCAAAATTGCATCTCGAAAAAATCATAAGACTTCTTGAACAATGTTCTTTGGACAGATAAGAGTAAAAGAAAAAAAAAAAAGAGATGTTTGGGCCTAATAAATATCTCCATGATTGGAGAAAACCAAACGATTGCCAAGCACAGGGTTTGGAGGCTGATAATGGGGACGGTAGCTCAGGGGGTAGGAGTTTAGGTCACGTCCTGTAACTGGTAGGTTGCCGTCTCGGTCTTTGTGTCTTTGGGCAAGACACTTCACTGTTGGTGTTCAGAGGCCCCTCCAGGGCACCCGTGGCTACAATTTAGCTTACCACCATAGGCTTGTGAGTGTGTGCATGAATGACTGGTTGTAGTGTGGAGCAGAGGTCCGAAACCCCTGGGGTACTTTTTACTTTTACTTGAGTAATATTTTTATGAAGTATCGCTACTCTTACTTGAGTAAAGTGTCTGTCTACTCTACCCACAGCGAGTAACTTTACTGAATGAAACTGAACGCTTGTTTGAACCAAAAATGCATTAGACTCACACATACAGTTTATGTTATAGTGAGACGTCTTGTTTGTACAAAAGCTATATCATTGTAAAATGATTCTCTATCTGCTGAGACCCTTCACATAGAACTTGGTTCTTTGGCCCAGTACATTAGGCCAACTATTACTAAACTTGGGGTCAAAGTGGATGCTGGACTAACCTTAGAAAATCACAATCAGATCAGTTGTAAAAACTTAGCTTTTTTCATTTAAGGCAGCTGGTTAAAGTAAAGCCAATTCTTTCCTAGAAGCATTTTGAAACAGTAATCCATGCGTTTGTTGCAACTCGGCTGGATTACTCTAACAGACTTTATAAAGGAATAAGTGACGGCAGTATCTCCCAGCTTCAAAGATTCCAAAATGCTGCTGCCCGCCTCTTAACAGGCACAAGGATGTTTGAAAACGTTTCCCCGGTTTTAGCCTCTTTGCACTGACTGCCTGTACATTTTAGGATTCATTTTGAATTTATTTTACTTGCTTTTAAAGGTCTTAACGGCCTTGCCCGGCGCTACCTGTGCGAACTGCTACTTCCATACACCCCCTCCTCCCGTTCCCTCAGGTCAGCTGATCATTTGCTCCTGAATGTCCCAAAGACGAAGTGTAAACTTAGAGGAGACTGCACTTTTGCTGTAGCAGCTCCAAATTGTGGAGTGAGCTTCCTCTGGACGTCAGACAGGCCTCTTCACGGTCGGTTTTTAAATCACTTCTTAAAACCCACCGCTTCTCTTTGGCCTTTGACACCATCTTAGATGTTGACGTTTAAATAGGTTTTTAGTTTTTCTTATTCAATCACATTTTTATTAGTTTGATTCTTCATCCTATTTGATTGTATGCTTGTTTTAATTTTGGGCTGTTTTTTTTATTTTAGTATTTTTTTATTTTATTGTTCATTTTGTTGTTTTATTTGTTCTGTGTACAGCGCTTTGATCCTGTGGGTGTTTTAAGTGCTATATAAATAAAGTTGGTATGGTAGAATTTGCACATAACTTAATATTTTTGTCCCATTAGATAATTTTAAATATTAAATTATATGTTAAGATCTCAAAACAAGTAAAGTACTCAATACTTGAGTAGCCTTTTTACAAAATACTTTGCTATTCTTACTTAAGTAATTTTTTTGGGAATACTACTTTGTACTTACTGGAGCAAAAATATGTTGGAAGTAGTGCTACTTTTACTTGAGTACAATTTTTGGCGACAGGCGACTTCCACACACCGAGCCCCCGCTTTGCTCAATATGCGGCAACCGGCATTCTAATGAGGCAATGAAGACTTTAAAACTGTCCCATGCGGACCATCTTGTTACGGAGAAACAGCCACTGATTCAGCATTGTGATGAGTTGTATTTTTCATGCACTTTATATTTGTTTGTTTGGTAAATCTCATTTTAAAGGCGCGTTGAAACGTTACCATAGTGACCAGAGAGCGTTAGGGGGCTCCGAGGATCTTACTCATGTTATGTTGTTGGTGCGATGTTACGGAAATGCTAATGAAGTTAGCTCACATTGGATTTACAGTTAGATTTAAAAATAACCTGTTATTTATGCCGGTCGTTTCTTTTTATTTCGTTCCTTTTATACGTGAATGCTGTCTGATATTAATCTGGTTCGTGGCAAAAAAAAGGTTGGGGACCACTGGTATAAAGCCCTTTGGAGTCCTTTGACATGAAAAATCGCTATACAAGGACGCAGGCCATTTTACTATTTACCATAATCTGAGATTGCTTTGCAGCCACATAATTTGGGCATTTTGTAGCCATTAAGTCAACTATAAAGGTTATTTGTGTACCAAAATTGTACAGTCAAATGTGAAGCCAGCTGTTGCTTGACCCAAACAAAGTCATGAACAGGACACTAATCCCAAACATAGCAGAAAAACCACAACAAAAAGCCTGAAAACAAAAAGAATCAAGATTTGTACTGGACCAGTCAAACAACGAACAAAATGGTTTAAGGAGTTGTTCAAAAACAAAATACCAACAGACCTCAATGAACTAAAGCAATGTTGTAAATAATCGTAGGACAAAATTCCTCCACAATGAAGTGAGAAACGGGCAGCATACCAAAAACTGAAGATTTTGCTGCTAAAGCCGGCTCAACACCGAACAAAACCAACATTTTTTACAAGTGGAAGTTTCGGTGACAGCAGTGTCCTTAACAGGCACTCTAGTTGGTGAAATCGACAAAACAGGTTCACAGTTAAGGTCACTGGAGGTGGAAATAACCCACCCCTACCATTTCCTAAAGCACAGGTAGTACACGCGCAAATGTGGGCGTCCATTTCCTGCTGCAGAGCTGATGATACTGAGGTTTCCAACAGCCAGGCGGTTCGGTGCGTCCTATGGGAAACCCCCAGGATCCACCTGACATGTAGCAGACACCGTGTTACCGAGGAAAAACCTTCAACCTGTCAACAGCAGGTCGTGCTTTCTTCAAAACAAACCACATGGAGGCTTTGAAGCATATTCTATAAATTTATAGTCCACTAAACTAGATTTAGTTTTCTGTACACTGTTGTTTCCCAAGCTGGATTGTAAGAAAACCAATCTGGCCTGAAAGGTTCTATTGTCATGGAAAAAATGGACCGATGGCAGACTGGTATTTGATCAGATAAACAGTCCAACAGCAAGCCAGGACAGGTCTACTCAGCTTTTTTTCCCAGCCTTCAAGGAACCTTTATGGGAAAATGGAAATTTGGGAAAAATAAGCGCATGTACCTTTTACTCTGTGCTGTCTCCATGCCTGTAAAGAAGTATTTACCCCCTTACAGACTACCTCTGTTTTTCCCCTTGTTGTCCAACTTAAATGTGTCAGATCATCAAACGAATGTTAATATCAGATAGAGATAACCCGACTAAAAACATATTTTTAATCATTTTATTTAGAAAGGAGATTTAAAACTATCCAAACCAACCTGGCACTAGGCACTGTTGGGTTTCTAGCATGAACGTCCTGGTTAAGGTCATATCACAGCATCTTAATCAGATTTAAAGTCCATACTTTGACTAGACCACTACAAAACCTTTATTTTGTAAGGTTTTTTTTTCAGAGGTGAACTTGCAGGTGTGTTTTGGTTCATTTTTCTAGGCTCTTGTCTGTCCTCCGAGAGGAGTCGTCAATCCATTCTTGGAGTGATTATGGTAGGCCGGCTACTTCTGGAGAAGGTTTACTACTGCGCCATGTTTTCTTAACCACTGGTCCTCACTGTGGTTTTCTGGAGTCTCAAAGCCTTAGAGAAGGCCAGAATCAGGCCTGGGTTTGGATGGTAAAACTGAACCATAAAATATTTTTTTAATCACAGTTATTTTTTTTTTTAACAAGGTGTGGGGGGGTGGGGGGGGGGGGGATTTCTTTTTTGATATAGTGTCAGTTTGGTTGGATAGATTTTATCCCCCTCACTAAATACAATTATTTAAAAACTGTTTTTATATTAATCTATGTTATCTTTGTTTGATAACGTTTGTTTGATGATTTGAAATATTTAAATGAGACCAAAAAACCAAATACAAAAACAGAGGAAATCTGGAAGGGAGTAAACATTTTTCAAGGCTATGAATAATTATATTAATCTTCTAAAATAAATCCATAGCTTCTCAACAAATCTTTGCATTGTTTTTGAATTTATAGAATCATAAACAAAAGTAGAACACCCAGCTGTGGGGAAGGTGGTGACATCCAATCAAACCGTTTGAAGTACATGAAGCATGTGTTCAATGGAAAAATCAAAGAAATGAATCACACTGCTGGATGTAGAAATAGAGGTCTGTTCTGGAAAAACATATTGACAGCAGGACATCGATATTTTGTCTCCGTTGGATAGTTGCGTTCATGTGGAACATTCTGCCTTAGGTCTCTCCTAGAGGTTCCTGACCATTACCAAACAGTAGTGTCACTTTTAAGTCATTTAAAGGTCTCACTCACTCGTTTTTTCAATAAATTTGCTGTGGTCTCTAGTTTGAATGAATGCCTTGTGAGTGGTTTTCTGTGGGAATAAATGCTCTCTCACACCTTTTTCTGGAGGTTGCCGTTTGTCGTAGGAGTGGGAGGGGGAACATGGCAGGATTACAAGTCTTACTCAATAATATTCATGATATGCAAACCTCTTGCCTCTGATCGGCTAACAGCAATGCAACTCTTCTGCTGCCTCAGAGCAAATAACTAACTTAACTTACTTCACTGGTGGTGCTCAAGACAATTTCCAACTGTTTAACCCTCAGCTGCTCTTTCTTGGGTAAAAAAAAAGAAGAAGTAAATGTCGACAAAAAACACAAGCCCAAACATGTTCCGCCATGTTGTGGAGTTGCTAACGGTTAGCTTCAACTAGCAGAGTTACGAACGGTCAGCTTCTCCTAGCCAAGTTGCTAATGGTTAGCTTCTACTAGCAGAGCTCTCTCCAGGCAGATAACGTAGGCAAGACAATGAATGCTAATTTTCCCTGTGACGTAGAAGGGACTGGCTTTTACTGACTAACTCGTTTTAGCCGTCTCTTTCCTTTTCTGCAGCTAATGCAGCCAATGGGGGTTGGAGAAAATGTTTACGCGTAGCATGCATATGCAACTTAGAGAGACTGATCGCATTTCAAAAAGAACAAGTATTACACATTTTCTCAGTGAATGAGATCTTTAAGGCCTGTCCTGGCCCCTCCAAGGGAACTTTAAGTAAAAGGTCAAGCGGTCTAATCTGACCCCAAATGATACCCAATCTGGCCCCGTTTTAAGAAATCTTCAGGCGTAATTCTGATCGCATATTTGTAGATTTAGCCTTTCAAAACCAGTTCTGATCTAGGACTGGTTCCCCCGGGCTGTTGAAACATCCAGTTAAGTCCAGGTTCCAACCTCTCAACATGAACAATGACTCTCTGATTAAATGAAACATGTCACAATAGCACCTTCCACAAGGTGCTAAGTTTAACTTCAACATGGACTGGCAGGGTGCGGCCCAAGACATAAAGGACATTCTCTAATTCGGACACCTACAAGCTCGATGGAAATTTGGATGATCCAAATATCTTCTAGAGGAAAAGGTTTTATGAGCAAGTCAGAGATTGAGCCATTTAGCTACAATGAGAAGAAGAATCTTAGCAGGAGTAAAACTAAGGTGTTCAAACCTAAGGACACCGACTTAACTGTCAGGGCTGTACACCGTCAGGCAGGGAGGTGGTAGTATCATGCTGTGAGGCACTAAATGGTTGGATGACCTCTTCAGCTTTAGCTCAACTTAATCTCTACATGGATGACACAGTTTGGTGCTCCAACAGGACAGTGATCCGAACGCTAGCTCCTGGAATGGCATTCCAATGTCCATTAAACATCTCGGACGTTTGAGAACTGTGCTCAAAAGTCAGGGAAGCCCACGAATCTAAATGAGTTTCCCACATTTCCAAAAGGATGAAGGGTGGTCGTATAACCAGATAACCAGGCATTATTCATGGCAGGAGCTTGTTGATGGCTTGCTGACTAGTTTCTCTTTTTTTTTTTTTACCAGACTAAATCTGCTGCCTTTCGAGAAGTTTCTCGCAGAAACCGGTTACTCAAAAAAAAAAAAAAAAAAAGGGCAGGTGCATTTATCTTCCCATGTTTACACACCAAACAGGCCTTAACAGGTGGACCGGCCTGTTGACCAGTCATTACAGTGCACACACCTGGTGAGATACTTCAAACACACACACACACACAAATCCCTCTTACATATGGAAACTCCTCATATGCCAGGGTTCTCTCAAAGTGCATGAGGTCAGGTAAGGCAACCCGGATTTGCTTGTTTATTCACACCGCCTCAGAAGTGTTTGAGAGACGATTTTCAGGGCAAACACCAGTCACCCGTCATTATCCTGTTATTGCACAGTTATCATCAGTCGCTCACCTAAAAACACAACAGTAGATCTAACAGTGTCACGAAATCCTTCTCCCACCCAGCAGCCTCCTGGGGCTGAGGTGTGGAATACTGTTTAGTTAAGAGTCTTAAGCCTGTGTCTGGGTGGAGTCTATAAAAAGACAACCACAACCTTCCCAATTAGCACCTCTAGTATATGTCAGTCTGTCTGTCAGTCAGTCAATCTGGAGCTCCGCTGAAACTTGCAGGCGGATTACACAAAATCTCTTCCTCTCATTAGCGGACATTTTATTATTGTTATAATTGCAGTTTTTAACAATCCTAACATTGTTTGTCACATGGCGCCCTCCGTTCAGCCCACTCGCTCAAACACGCTGCAGTGACACAAACTACTCAGCAGAAAAAACAGTCCACATGCAGGGCTTGGAGCAAATCCTTCTCTTTCGTCGTTCTAGGTAGGCAAGCTAAGGTTATTAATAGCCTACTTTAGAACACGGTAAAAAAAAAAAAAAAAAAAAGAGGAGGGTTGAGGCAAAAAAATTAAAAGAGGGTTATTGTGTCAACAGTAAAGGTACCTGAGATTAGAAACAGCGTGGGTTCCTCTGAGTTCCTCCGAACAGAAGCAGACGGGACAGACCGTAACAGTGGTTTGGTTTGGTTCCGCTCTGTGAGACCGTCAGTCCCGGTAAAATCGCTCTCTGTCAGCTACGGTGGCCCAGTCACTCCTGCCGGGTTTCCTCCCGACCCTCCCACTACCACTCCCAGCGCGCCCACAGCCGCCGCTTCTCCCACACCTTTTCCAGCCGTTCACCCGCTGCAGACCCCGGTCACTCCCATAACCAGGACCCGGCGTTTAAAACGGAGCCGTGCTGTCTGTCAAGTGTTCAGCCTCTGCTGAGATTCGGTCTTTCTCTCTCCCTCTCTCTCTCTTTACCCCCTGAATCCGCTGTGGGAGTGGTGTGGTAATTTCCCCCTTTCCTCGTCTGTCATTGAAGGACGGCTGCACCCTGAACTACCAGGAAGTTCACCAAAAATCCGGCCCACTCCTGCTGCACGAGCCGCGGCGTGTCATGTCAGCAAAGCCCGCACATGTTCTCGGTCGAAACGGGTTTTATATATCAGCCTTCTGCGGTGGACAGAAACTCACTCCGAGCGCTGGCTGTAGCCTATGTGTTATTTAAAAATAATATTTTTTACCGATTAAGGTGAGACTACTCTAATGGGCGAGAAACTCTCAGCTTCATGAACTTACAAACTTTTATGTTTCGCTTTTCGTTCTGCGTGTCTGTCCACCTATATTAGCTAACTATTGAGCAGAAACATTCACTCTCTGTGTCCCAATACAGTTTTCCTAGTAAGAATTCATAAAAAAAAAAAAACTTTCTTTTTCTTTCTTAATGACTTTGGACTAAGCAGAGTGATTAAAAAAATTAACAGAGTAGCTGTAATATTTGTCAATCGGAGGTGAAGCCAATGAAATTCACGGCCTAATTAACTCTTTCCAAAGAAATGTCTTAACAGTTTTAATAGGAAGCGCTCAGTGTGAAGGAGCTCTTGCGCCCTCTGCCGTACGGGAAGGTGAATGCCGTGTACCACAGATGGATGTTTACGTCTCATCAGAGATTTAATATAGAGATATATACAGATAGACAACATTCAAGCAGGTATTAAACATACTATTCTTTAAGCCTACGTTTCAGTATTCAGCAATTTTTTTATTGCTGTGATGCAATACTCTTTGTTTAAATCTCATGTTTCTATTAGCTGTAAGCAGAAAATGATGAACAGAAATAAAGGCTTGAAAACAACAGAGTAATTTTTATGTGTTTTACCTAGTGAATTGAGGTACTGAAATACTGAAATAAATTAACTTAATATAATTAGATAGATAGATAGATAGATAGATAGATAGATAGATAGATAGACAGACAGAAAATGTAAATTTTCTAACAAACAATAATAGGCATCTATAAATCACTTTTAAAAGAAAAAACACAGTAAGAGTATTTATAGGCAAAAGTGAAATAAATGGTAGAGTAGTTTATAGTTCCATAATGGAAAGATTCATGGGTAGATTGTATATGCAGTATGTGGTTTACATTTTGTTTAAATAGATATAAGGATAAAAAAAGAAATAGATTTAAGGGGGGCTACACACTTAAGTGACATAGTATAGACATATTGATATTTGATGTCCATATACACCAGTAAAGACACATATGCCAATGTAAACATACAGAAAATGTGATTTTATCTACAACCTGATGTAATGTAATGTAAACATCTTAATCAGATAAAAGCAGTGGTGTCCAAACCTTTTGCCATGCTGCCAGGTGAGGCTGGCTTAATATATATATATATATATATATATATATATATATATATATATATATATATATATATATATATATATATATATATATACTTGGCTTACAACACACTGAGCTTGCAAAATGTAATTAATGTCACCTGAATCTTGTGGAAACTGGATCTGTACATAGTTTTTCATCCAAATAAGTCTTTCCCACAATTTTCAACTTTTTTGGGTCCACTTGAATCTAATTTTATGGTCAAGACCAACATATAATAAGGAACAAGAACAGGGTTTGGGACACTCTATATTCACTTGCTGTGTTTAGCCACATCTAAAGAATAAGTTCCCCCAGGGCTGTTTTTGAGAAAAAGTGCCAGGTTGTGGTACTGTTTACTATGAAATAAAAATCAAATGAAATGAAATCCAAAAAAAAACATGGCTTGCTTTATTACTAACATATAAAGGAGATTTTTAGTCATTCTTAAAAATCAGAATGAGATTAAATTAAAATCCTTTAAAGAAAGATACTGACAGCCACATAGATCAAATCATGGGCTGCCAATGCGCCCCACGGAGTGCACCATGGCTTCTGTTTGGTGATATTCTAGTAATACCAGTTTTTCGCTGCCCTCATCAGAGCATGTTTAGCTTTTGCTGAACGTTGTGAGTAATATATTACTTTATTTAATACTCACAGAAACATTAACTGGAGTAAATAAAAAAGACTCCAACATCTCTCAGACAGGAACCAGTTCCTGACTCTGCTCGGTTATAACATTTTAATACATTGCAGTGAATGTATTAATCTTTATCTAGGCAACAGAAACAGCTGTTTCTCAATGCAAAATGCGTTTGTATTCAAACCCCTTTACTCAGATGCCTCTAAAAGAAGATCCATTTATTTTTTGCATGAAAACAGCTGTTTTATGAAGAACTCAGAGAACTTTAATGACCATCATGAAGGAACACAGCAGACAGGTTAGGAAGAATACATTTAAAAACAACATCCCAAGCTTTAAACACCTTACTGACTAGGGTTGTGCCGATGGACGATGGCATCGTCCATCGTGATGGCTGACCGATATCACGATGGAGAGCCACCATCGTGATGCCACGCCCCCCACCCTGTCAGACACACACTAATCATAGTCTCTTCTATAGTTTAACTAAAAACTTTGCAGGGACTGCTCTGTAAACATTGAGAATATAGGCTAACTAATGCGTATGTGTTCCATAGTGGGAAATATTTGTATATTTTTGTATTTATTTTGCATGGTTTGTTTGTGTGGATTTGGTGTGTTTTGTTCGCATTTGTTTTCCCTCTGTGAAGCTCCGAGAGAAAAACTGAATGCATCTGGATGAGCCAGGAGGAGGAGCGAAGCAATCAGCTGCTTTGTTACAGGTGCGCAAAAACTTGTTAGGCTGCACATGAAAGGAGCTGAGACAGGACAGGAAAACCCACTGGCCGGAACACCGCGAGCGGTGACTTGCGCACACGGTATCGTGTTTTATTAGTGCCAAAATCCGCGAGCATAAAAACCATATTCAGCGAGCATAAAGACCACTCTCTACACGCTCGCAGTCTCTGTATACGCACTCGCGGTCTCTGTCTGCGCGCGCGGCGTCACTGTCTCCATGGAATAAAAAAATTTTCACCTCTGTTTTGAGAAGCGAGCAAGGATCGCCGCACAGGCTGTTACATGAGAGGAGAACGACCTGGAGTAGTAGGTGGATCCTGACCGCCTTCCTTATGGGTGACGGAGGACACAATCCGGAGATTAAATTGTATTTCTTTTCGTAACTTTTTGGCATCAGCGATGGGTCCACCACGAAATTACATTGTTGTGCTTTACAGCTCGGTTCATCAGTCTCTTTTTTTCCCCTTCATGCAACCGAGTGCCACGTATTAGAAAGCCCGGGTGAGTACAGTGGGTCCCATTCAAGTGGGCACTTCATTATTTCTGTCGGTGATTCACGCAGCTGCGTGAAATGTATTACAAGTTGAAACGTACAACGTATTACAACTTGTATTAGTGTAGCAAAATTATGAAAGTACAGTTTGCGAAATTAAGGTTTTTCCTACTTTATAAATACATTTATGTAGGCCCATGCAAAGAGATATAGTAAAAAAAAAAAGTCCCGCTGCCTTTATGGAAAAGTTAAGAGATGCACTCCATCCAATCTGACTGAGCTTCAGTTATTTCGCAAATGTTTTGGTCTCTAGACGTGCAAGCTGTTGGAGACATACCCCTAAAGACTTGCAGCTGTAACTGCAGGGAAAGGTACTGACTCAGGCGGGTTGAAAGTTAAAAGTTGTACGGCTATAAATACAACCTGACAATAATTCTGCATTCTGGACCTTCATAATAGTGCAAAAGTAATGATGTGTTGCAGGGTTCCACACATAACAAGGTTAGAGAACGTATTACTGTGGTTATGCAATGTGCACTTTGCTCATGCGGAGGTGACCTCAGCCAGCTGGACAGATGGGTGCACATGACAGAGCTGGAGTGTAATATGGCTACACTGCCAGAGGGGGGAGTGATCGATTCAGAGCAGAACTACTTACAACCAATCAACACACACTAACAGATGGGTCTTATCTTGTATGCAAGGTCATGTTGGACAGTCTGACTGTACTGAAGGGAATGGCTGGTCATATTAGCCACCCTCTACTTTCAGCTGTTTTTCTCACCTCCCCACTTCTGTGCATTTCATTTATTGGAGTTCAGATCTTAGACACAAGCATTTCATCACTACTTAACACCCTTTTTTTGTAGTTTCACTTAAACCCTCATCTAACTGCAGGTATGACATAGAAACCTTTCAATAATCAACTGGAACTATGTGCCCACATCATGACACTTTCCAGGGGTTTTAGAAGATGGCTGAAAATGTTCCACATGGCACATGTTGAATGTGTCTCAGGCCCTAATGTTGCGGGGTGATCCAACCTTGAAGGAATGTGGGAAGGGGAACAAATGAAGCCGAGTTCAGGAATGTCTTTGTCGTTTCCTCTCGTCCAGGCTACAGTACATTCTACAACTCGGCCGGTTGCACTCAGCGTGCCACGTTATTTCGGATGAAACTCTAAATCTTGTGTAAGTCCTTGGTTTAAATGTACCTCACGGGGCCTCGGAGTTCTGAGGGACTGCCTTTTAAAAAAGCTCATACCCTTCATTCCTCAGATGCCGTACACACTTGTTATCTGACAGCGGCTGTCTGTGTCACTTCCCTCCTACATACATTTGTTGCATACAGAGGTCAACCACATGTTGAATGGTCAGAGGTATAGATCTGCCCTCTGTGTCCTGCATGGCAACACCACCAAGGCATAAGTTAAAGCTCGAGACCAGAAGATCTCCACCAGACATCAATGTAAAAGAAATCAGCACAGTCCTCACTAACCTGCCGTGAAGGCTTCTCAACCAGGCTTTGTAAGTCTTCCCAGCCATTAACATCTCAGTCAAAGCTTTACTAAAACATCACATTGTAGAGTCTAAGCAAGCAGCTATTGGACAAGTTCAGAGTAGCCTTTTAATGGTAACCATGCTGTTCTTGGCATCTTGTGTGAGCAGGGTTTTTCTTATCTTGCCAAACGAAGTTGGCTTAGGGTTATATTTCCAAAATTACCAACGACCCCTTAGAGCAAACTTACGTGGTTCGTCATGTCAGTATGTACTCAGGAGAGACAAAGACTAAAAATTAAGTGCTTTCAGCATCACCAGCCACCAACCTAAACCCATTTGAACTTAGGTTTGTTCTCATAGGCAGCCTTTGAGCTTACCTTGCAGTTATGGCAGTAGTTTTCTCCATTCTTCCCCGGTGGAAGGATTATTTCCCCTGTCGGGATCAGCTGGATCCTCAGTTCCATCATTGTTCCCGTCTCCACCTTATCCCTTTACTCTTGATCTTCAGAGGTGTCAGAAGAAAACACGACTGAGTAAAATGACTTCTTTCCACTGGTATGAGGGCAAATCCTTCGGCACCAACAAATACAATCCCAAGCAATGTCTGAAAAGCAAATACGTAAATGTCATCAGAAAAGCACTAAAGTGTATTCAGCTGTGTTTCCAGTAGATCTATATGAAAACATAAAGGCACGATGGAGGGATCGTAAATGTCAACGCAGAGCGTTTTAGCTGAGGTGTTACCTGTTGCAGAGTGCTGAGCCTCAGTGAGGACTGTTTCCCCTCACTGCAGTCAGAGGATGTTGCCTTGCTGGCTGAGGGATCATGGTGAGGATATGGAGCTCAGCCTGACTGGAGATGGCTGTCACATGCAGAGGATGTGTGTCTTTTGTCTCACAAATGAGTGAAAATGGATGGATTTGTGTGCCTGTGGGTACAATTGTACAAGTTTGCTAAGATGTTTAAGTATATATGTGTGTTGAAAATATCTGAAATCAGTAATTGGGATAAATTATAGTTCTTTTAAAAGTGCCTTTCTCATAGTGTTAGGCATGGGATGGACCAGGGGGACGTTTAGGGAGGATTTACCTTCTCACAACATGACAGCTGGGCCAGGTTTTAGGCCCCTGCAAATTCAAACTTCAAAAAAACGTTATGTGGATGGATCACATTTTAAATTGTAAACAATCCCTTACAATGGTTTTCCTAACACTTAACTTTAATCAACTTTAGTTCCATCCATTTTCCTGTCAACTTTGACTATCTGCCCTGTCCCTGGTGAAGAAAAAAGCCTCCCCACAGCAAAAGGCTGCCATTATCATGTTTCAGCACTCTGATAGTGTGTTCTGGTTGAATGACTGTAATACTGTTCTGCCAGACATAGCATAATAAAGGTATTAAATTTAGTCTCGTCAACAAGAGCAGCTTCTTACGCATGTTTGCTGTGTCCCCCTACATGACGTGTCTCAAACTGGGACATTTTATGACTTTCTGTCAGCAATGGCTTTCTTTTCGCCATTCGTGTGGAGTACACAACTAATAACCAACACATTATTCAATGGTTTCTCAGTCAGTTGTATTTTTCAATATGAGCAGTGAGTATCTGCAGCTCCTCCAAAGGTACCATAGGTCTCCTTGCCCAGCCTGTCAGTTTGGATGGATAGGCATCTTTAGGTAGAGTTGCAGTTTTCCCATACTCTCCATTTTAAGACAATGGATGGAACAGAGCTCTGTCAGGTGTTTAAAGCTTGGAATATTGTTTTATAAACCAACCCTTCTATACATTTCTCTGCAACTTCATCCCTGGCCTGTCTGATGTGTTCCTTGGTCTGCGTGAAGCTGTTTGTTCTCTAAAGTTTTCTAACAAACCTCTGAGATCGTCTTTGGCAACTCTGGTTTCCTCGAACGGTCCAAAAGCATTACTGCTAGGTTAATTTGGTCTTACCAAATTGCTTTCAGGTATGTGTGTGTTTCGGTGTTGCACTGTTATAAATTATCTCGCCCAAATGTCCGCTGGAGACAGACACCAGCCCTCTGTGACCCTGCAAGGATAAGTGAGAATAGACAACAGAGGGATTGAAAGTATCCTGCTTGGCTGCAATGCCCTGTTGGACGTGGGGCATCGACTGGGATGATCCTCCCAGTAACTGAACATCCACTGTGTCCTGTTATTAACTTTTTACTTTCTGTAACATAGAAAGTTCTCTTATATCAGATCTTCGGTTCCTTCTGTGTCTCTGCTCTGTCTCCTCAAACCCCCAGACGGTCGTGGCAGATGGCCGCTCCTACTGAGCCTGGTTCTGTTGGAGGTTTCTTCCTGTTAAAGGGGAGTTTTTCCTCTCCACCGTCGCTACATGCTTGCTCAGTATGAGGGATTGCTGAAGGATTGCTGTGGTTGGAAAGTCTGCATCAACGGGCCCCAACCTCACGCCAATGACTGACACAATCTGCTGGGATTCCTTAAATAGGAAACTTTTTAACTGATTGGAATGTTTGTATAAATGTATTGAAATGACTTCTTGTTAAGTGCCTTGAGATGACATCTGTTGTGAATTGGCGCTATATAAATAAACTGAATTGAAATTGAATTGAAAGTATCACAGCAAAGGAGGTCGCAAAATTTCAGATTTTTGTCAGGAAAATTTGAGAACCACGTCTCATTTTCCTTTAACATTACAACTATGCCAAACTTTGTGTTGATCTAGCATATAAGGTTATGATCCATGGATGTTTGTGTTTGGATTTTCGTTTGTGTTTTGAGCATCTCTTTGTTTATTTTAATTAGGTCTCACAATATTCTGTCCAGTTCTTTGTGTTCATTATTGTTAAGGTGTTGTCGTACTTGTTTATTCCTTTATATTCAGCTTCTTTAATTCAGAATATTCTTGTGTTCTGTTCTTTGTGCATTAGAATTTTGTTCTCTTAGATCAGTGATTATCCACTTCCCTGTGATTTGATGTTTCTCAGTCTTTATATAGCCCAAAAGTGTTTATCTTTCACTTTCCCTCAGCCTGCCAGGGGCCAGGTATGCTTATTTCCACAGCTGTTCCCAATCACCTGATTTTTTTCCACCTGCATCCAGTGTCGTTCTTCACTCCTTCAGTGAATATACAACTCACTGGTTTCACTGTTCAAAACCGTTTCCTCCCATTATCATGTCTGTCGCCTTGTCTGGTCCCTGTTTGTTCATTCTGCAATTCCCTTTGCAAGTTTTTCCTTCTGTCATTAATAAAGTTCCCAGTTACCCCCAGCCACATCCAGTCTTTTTCTTAAGGTCGCATGATGATAAAATACGTTGCAGTTTGTGGTTGTAACATGACAAAATGCATAAATGTTAAATGGGTGAGAATACTGTTGGTTGGCACTGTACACACATCTGGGCAAGTTTCCTACTGAGACAATATATGGAGTTGCATTGATAATCTTTGTCACTGTAAACTAAAGCCTAACTCCATCAGTGAGTTAACAAAACAGTAAAAAAATTATTTGACCTCAATTTGGTCCCCATAAGAATATGGGTCCTAACAAGGTCCTAAGAAGTAGACAAAAACAAGATTACAAACACACACACACACAGATGGTTGGTGTGAGCAGCAGTTTCCTCATAGAAACAGCATCCTGTCCCAGACATTTTCTGTATCCACCCTGAAGATTTACTGTGTGTTACGTATGTGGTGTGTGATAGGTGTGTGCATCACTAACCCCTCTCCTCAGAGACCTAAACAAGCAAGAGCACGCGCTTTGTGAAAACCAAAAAAAGGACTCCTGCTGTCAGAGAAACAATTCCTGGCTTCAAGGACTATAGTCATACCCAGATTTTTACACTTAACAAACACAGCCATATTCCATCCCGCAGTAGCGTCTAATAACAGTTAGGTTGGTTTCTAGAGTTAAAATGTGACTCGGCGGTCAAACACCTGTGTGTGCGCCAGAAAAATACAAACAGCTCCATACTGATAGACGAAAATTCATCATTCGGCGGACATTCCTGACACATGTGATAACTCTGTGTTCCTGGTCACTCTGTCGGCTCTGACCAGATTACATCCAGTTATTCTCCTTTTCATAACATTTTTTTTTCTGAATTAGATTTCCAGCCTATAGTCCTGCATGCACTCTGTGTTCCTTTTGCTGAGATACTGTTAAATGTATTCTAACAAGGGCTTTAAAGATTTTATTTGACAGAGATATGTGTCTAAGGATGAGTGGTGGAATGGGCATTATGCACACCGCTGCTGAGAGAGGGGAAGTGAGAGACACAGACATCCTATGACTTCTGACCCTGGCTGAAGGCATTCTCCACAGCCTGGTATCAACAGGAAATCTGCAGCCTTCACACACTCCTGCACGCACGCTCACACACACCGCGCACACACATACACACACATTCTTGTCTTGCTTGTAGAAGTGAGGACCTTCATTGCCTTCTATTCATTTTACTGCATTATGCCTAACCCAGACACTTAACCTAACCCTAACCGATTTTTTCCTAACCCTAACCTTAACTAAAACTTAACTCACACCAAACCTCTAAGACCAACCAGTGGAGCTCAGTAACATCCGAAAGTGAGGACCAGGTAGAATGTCCTCACTTCGTTTAAAATGGTTCTGACTTTATAGGTGAAAAACCTGGTGCTGTAAAAACAAAAAGATGGTCCTCAGTTTGCCATTCATGAGAATAAAGCAGGATAAATTAACCTTAATCTGCAGTAAGATTTTCAATTCTTGACGAAAGAAAAAGTTTTAATAGCAATTTTTCCTCTCAGCAGTACAATACTGATGACACAAACAATAAAAACATGATGTAAAACTACTGAGAGCCAGTAAAAATGGATTTATCTAAGCTGTTTCACATTGAAGACTCTTAACAGCAACTACCTTTGCTTTGATCAAATCTTTGCTCCCTTTTAACATAATAATAATAACAATAGCACTTTTATGGATACGTTTCCTACTTTTTGCGCTTCAGTCCATCTCTAAACATGAAGGTAAAGGCTGGGTAACTTCGTCTGGCCATTTTGGGGCAGGTTGACAGGTTTCAATGCCTTATGAAAGGATGAGACATCACCTGTGTGGAGTATTGGAAGACATTGCTCCTTCATTTTTATTGCACTTCCATCTGTTGTTGAGATATGCAGGGGACGGGTTGAGGAGCTCAGTCTCACAACAGATGATCTCTTTGAATCATGCTGTTTAATACACTGTCCTGTTCCTGCCACAGAACAATTTAGAATTACCCCCCCCCCACTACCTCCCGTGAACCCAATGTAGTTTAACTACACATCGTTTTGCCACCAAATGACCAAGGTGACCGTAGAGTTTGTTATCCAAAACAGGATAACAAACAGGGTTGTGTTTAAGGAATATAAGAGTAAACTTGACTCAACTACCAGATTTTCTCT
The DNA here is from genome assembly GCA_963556495.2 of Valencia hispanica. Lineage (NCBI taxonomy): Eukaryota > Metazoa > Chordata > Actinopteri > Cyprinodontiformes > Valenciidae > Valencia > Valencia hispanica. The sequence continues at coordinate 49,330,377 of OY747700.1, read as the reverse complement.
CATGGTATACGGCAATTAAGAAATAGAATTTGGAGAGGGAAATTCAAATTCTGCCTTAGGGATAACCCAGGGATAATCGATAGCGGATTTGAGCGTTGGATAAATAAGGGTTTAATAGCATAATGGTCAACTATAGAAAACGGTCAAATCAAAAACTTCCACAATCTGAAAAAGAATGTAGTCCAGAGGACTCTGATCTTTTAGGTATTTCCAGGTTAGGGATTTTTTTTAGAGAAAGAAATTAAACCAGACCTCCTCAATGAATTGAACGAAGTGACCAATACATTGTGTAATGCATATAAGAACAAGACTGGGAGAGTGATTTCAATGCTATATCTGGGTTTAACAAAGAAAAAAGGAACCTCGACATTGTATATACAAGACAGATGGGTGAAGGAGTGTAAAATACCACTAAGTGATGAGGATTAGTGGGATCTATGCGATGTTCAGCGAACCACCATCAACTCCTGGATGTGGAAAGAGTTTTGCTGGAAAAATATAACTAGGTTCTTTATTACACCTACATCTAAAAACAAATATGCATTGGTACATCAAACCTTTTGGAGATGATGCGGGGACTGGAATGGGGATCTCACTCATATTTGTCTTAGTATGGAAAAGATACTGGGTTGTAAATTACCAATACGCTGTGATATATTATATCTCTGTAACCTGACAGGGGAAATTGTACAATGCAAGGACAAATACCTGGTTAAAATTCTGCTAGCAGCAGCCAAGAAAGGAATCGCCAGGAAATGGACTAGAGAGGCCCCTCCCACCAGGAAGAACTGGATGGACATGAGATTTTTAACATGGAAAGACTCACATATAGGATGAGACTGAAACAAACTGAGTTCAATACCAAATGGAAGAAATGGACGTCATGCCTGCCCCAGGAAAGAGACGACAACGTGGAAATGATTGGAACTGTTTTCATTGCGTTACCCTTTGCAAGAGATATGTACCCCACTGACACTGTTGTTCTGTGTTTTTAAAATCAATCAAAATTAAGTGGAAAAAAACAAAACAACCAAAAGATTTTTATGAAAGTAAAGTTGTTTTTGAGAGACTAATCCTGGGAGGAAAGACATATTGTTTTGTCGACATTTTGTGATTTAAACACACGTGGCACATGGGCGCTGCCGAGCAGGTCGAAGGGTGCATGCCAGGGACAAGGAGTGTTTCATTTTACAGCCTCATCCTGCTGTATATATATCAGTGATGCAGGCCTGTAACCAGATCCTGCTCAGAACACATCGGGCTGGTGCTGAGTAAATCTCACAAGTGTTGCCTGAAAATAACACTGGCTATTAATAACTGTTGTCTCCACAGCAGGGGAGGAAGTTACTGATATTTCATTGACGTTTGTTCCCTAGGTCCCACTCTGCGAAGCAGGAATCTCCTTCCGACAACGGAACGCTGTGGCAGCTTCCAGTTTCCACAGGAAGCTGGAGGACGTTGAACGGGCCGCAGATGGAGCAGTGAGCGCCACTGACTCCTCGGCCAGAAGAACACACCCTCTGGAGAACAGGTTAACGAGTGGAATGTTGCGCTGTGTTTTGTTCCCCCGCAGCACCTCCCAGGAACCGTCTCCTGTGGAAATCTGGAAATCAGTTTCAGGATGACTGATGTATTGTCTGACTAGATGGAACCTGCTGCCCCCTTGAGGTTTCACATTACAACAGGATGATCTAACCTGACGTCAGCACATGACTAAAGAGATATATGCTGGCAGCTATATCAGATCAATGCTGAACAGAGGGACATTTTAATATACTTGTTAAAATACTGTTATTGTTAACCCTTTATTTGTTTTAGAGGGACATTGTACATTAATAAACATTTTACAAAGAAAGCGGAAATGTATCCAGTTATAGCCTAAAGGCTCATTTCCGTTGGTAGTGCCCCTGCCAGAAGGCACATGGTAATGTTACCTAGCATCAAAATGCATCAATTACATAAAAAAAAAATAATACAAATTCAAATAGTAAAACCGCTACCCCATACATTTTTTATACAATTTTTATAGCTGTATTCATCTTATCTCTTACTTGTGATTTAACCCACCATCTGCTTGTGTTCTCAGCTACACAGTTTGAGTGATTAGATCAAAGTCAGGCAAGTGACACAGCTGGACCAAATTAATCTCTTCAGGCATAAAAATAATAATCGAGAAATGAAAATAAATGTGTTTTTTTAATTAAAATAGGAATGTTATCCTCAAGCCAGAAGATTTTAAAGAGTGTCATTTTTAAAAAGTACAAAATATTTATTCTAGGGCTGTCAAATGATTAAAAATTTTAATCTACTTAATCACAGGGTAGCTGTGAATTATTCACAATTAATTAACATTCCTAAATATGACTGAAAAACTTCCATTTTCAGTGTAAATAAAGGAGAGAACCAGATGCTGTTGCTCTTTTTTAAAAGGAAATACAGGAGAGATCCATGGAACTTTTGTTTTGAACTCCACTATCACATTTTCACATGGCCCTTTTAACTTATTAATCTTTTAGCCAGTTGCTGAGGCAAACTAACTGGTTAACACTTTCAGAATGTAAAGCTGACAATTTCTTGTTGATAATAGACAACCCTGAGCTTCCTCTTCATGGGACTATTCTACAGCAAACAGTGTGTTTTCAGTCAGAGGCTTCTTCAATTTTGCTGCAACACAGACTGCTACAGGAGATCCTTCCTGCCCACAACCATCAGGATCTACAACAACTCCTCGAAGACTTCAATAGTATGAGCTACAACATTTATTTTACCTTTGGAATCAATAACGTATTTTTTTTATTGAATTGTGTTCTTCTGAGCAACTGAGAGATTATTTGTTTATCATCATGTGCAAATGGTGTGGCACCGAAACTTTACATAACTCCAGTTCCTACTGTTATTATTTGCGGTTATCTCGCAGCTGCAGTGTTGGTAAGCTATGTTAGCTTGTTTGCTAGCCAAGGCTTACCTGGTGTGAAGTGATCGTTGCAGATGGTTGCACTTTCAATCATCTACTCGTTCCAATCGCTTCTTCCGATTGCTTGCAACACCTGATCGCTTCTCTTTCTGCAGACTACATGAGCAGTAGAACAGGGAGTGACGTAGAGCGATAATCCCTCTATCTGACCTGCGACTGAGAAGAGACGTTCACATGGAAGCGGGGATGCAGTTTGGGTCTGCCATGCTGTGTACATGAGGAGCACTGAACGCAAATTAATAAAGACGTTTGCATTTGTTCTAAGGTAAGTCACCATCGTATCTGACTCAACATATTGGCTACATGGTTGTTAGTTGTTGTCGCCAAAGGCTGTACTTCTGGAGCTTAAGCTTCATTAACCTGCCCGTAAATTATTAAGAACAAATCTTGTCGATGTTGACGAATGACTCAATGTCGGACCACTGGCAAGCTATCCAACACTCATCTTTTTGTGGTCAAGTCAGACACGTACTGTCCACTAAATATTGTAGCCTAGCCTATAACGTCTTGTCTTGGTACAGGTGGTTGTCCTAGAAAGGTGTGTAGCTAAGACTTGTTTCATGAGCCATCACATTTGATCATGAACCATTAAGCCTACGTAACGTTCTGGTTTAGCCGAATAGAAATCTAGCTATGCTATGCTATAACAGAGCTTTACGTTAAGTTAAGATCAAAAGAAATATGCTAGTGGCGATTGGGATAGTCTATTTCACAAGTGATGTCAAGTTAGGTTAGATAATTGAAGCTAAATAACACTTCTTGCCCTGCAGTGCACGTAGAATGTTGATCTTCTATCTTGGTGGTGGTGGTGATGGCAACGAGATGAGGCTTTTCACGTTTACACTGGCATCGACACACCTTTGTCTGGAGCCGAAACTTATCGTCAATCTTCGACACGGAAACATTGTGAACGTATCCCTCCAAAGCATAGCTTAGGCCCTTTTGGTGACTTCGAGACGATATTGTCATAGTTCTTAGGTTTTGTGTTAGTTCTATTTTTATGTATTTTTTGGTATTTATTTTATGGCACTTCCTTGTTTTCATTTTAGCGCTTCATAATCTTAGATGTTTTCACCTTTTGTTTGTGTCCTCCTTCTTATTTGTGTTTCCTTATTTATTTCTCTTTAGATTAATTTATTTCTTCCTTCTGTTCTCCAATGTTTCCTTAAGTTCCCCTCTAGATTCCTTCTTAGACATATTATCTTTTTCTAGTTTCTTAAGAGTTTTCTGTTTCCCTTGCCCTTCTTCCCTTTCCTGTAGTCTCCCTGCCACTCTGCTTCTTACCCAGTTTAACTAATTGCCCTCTCCTGCATCTGCTTTCACTAATTAGTCCTTAGTCTTCTCTGTCACTTCCTCATTCCCTCCTCAGTATATATTCAGCTCTCAACTCAGTCACAACTCGCTGGTCCGTCGTCAGTCTTCCCTGTCTGTTTTCTGCGTTCCCTGTTTCAGCATTTTCCTGGTTTCCCTGGTTCCCCTGAGGTTTTTGTAAGTGTTTTTGTTCCTTGTTTGATTAAAATTTAAGTTCTTAATTTCTCTGCATTTGGGTCCTCTTCCACACCGAAACATGACAGATATACAATGTTTCTGTCTCCAAAAAAGATCAATGGCATCCTTGGAAATGTCTTGAACCGTTATAGTAGCCATTGCGCCTGTCACCAAATGTCCAAGACTTTTCCGAGTGAGGAGAGGGGGCGAGGCTTAGTGATAGGTCAATTGACCTGCGTTAACGCGTTAATTATGACAGCCCTGATTTATGCATATTACTTTGTATCCAGAATCAGTTGAACTTCCAGCACACCTTTCTCAAAATCTGAATGATCCATATGCAACAGAAATAATGTGAAAAATATGCTTTCTAAAATCATTTTTAATATATTGTGTATTTCATTAGGCTGTAAAAGAAATACGTCTGTTATGTTAAGAACACCTATTGAAGGAGGCATGTTTGCAAATGCATCTATTTAGATTTTAAAAAAACCAATGTAAATAATTGTTATTTTTCTTCTACTTCAAAATTATGCAGCATTCTTTTGTCCAACTTTGGAAGCTTGAAAGGCAGGTGAGATTTATTTGATTTTTTTCTTTTTTTTACAAAGACCCTTGCTTGCTTTCTTTTAAAGGAAAAAAAAAGGTCCATAAAGACAAAAATAAAAAGCCTAGAAATAATTTTTTATCTTTTTTTTCTGTTTTACTTGCTAAAGTTGTAAGAAATATATACAGGTCCTTCTCAAAAAATTAGCATATTGTGATGAAGTTCATTCTTTTCCATTATGTAATAATACAAATTTAACTTTCATATATTTTAGATTCATTGCACACCAACTGAAATATTTCAGGTCTTTTATTGTTTTGAAACTGATGATTTTGGCATCCAGCTCATGAAAACCCAAAATTCCTATCTCGAAAAATTTGCATATTTCATCCGACCAATAAAAGAAAAGGGTTTTTAACACAAAAAAAGTCAACCTTCAAATAATTATGATCAGTTATGCACTCAATACTTGGTCGGGAATCCTTTTCCAGAAATGACTGCTTCAGTGCGGCGTGGCATGGAGGCAATCAGCCTGTGGCACTGCTGAGGTGTTATGGAGGCCCAGGATGCTTCGATAGCGGCCTTAAGCTCATCCAGAGTGTTGGGTCTTGCGTCTCTCAACTTCCTCTTTACAATATCCCAGATTCTCTATGAGGTTCAGGTCAGGAGAGTTGGCAGGCCAATTGAGCACAGTAATACCATGGTCAGTAAACCATTTACCAGATGTTTTGGCACTGTGAGCAGTGCCAGGTCGTGCTGAAAAATGAAATCTTCATCTCCATAAAGCTTTTCAGCAGATGGAAGCATGAAGTGCTCCAAAATCTCCTGATAGCTAGCTGCATTGACCCTGCCCTTGATAAAACACAGTGGACCAACACCAGCAGCTGACATGGCACCCCAGACCATCACTGACTGTGGGTACTTGACACTGGACTTCAGGCATTTTGGCATTTCCTTCTCCCCAGTCTTCCTCCAGACTCTGGCACCTTGATTTCCGAATGACATGCAAGTACTTTGGACCACTGAGCAACAGTCCAGTGCTGCTTCCCTGTAGCCCAGGTCAGGCGCTTCTGCCGCTGTTTCTGGTTCAAAAGTGGCTTGACCTGGGGAATGCGGCACCTGTACCCCATTTCCTGCACACGCCTGTGCACGGTGGCTCTGGATGTTTCTACTCCAGACTCAGTCCACTGTTTCCGCAGGTCCCCCAAGGTCTGGAATCGGTCCTTCTCCACAATCTTCCTCAGGGTCCAGTCACCTCTTCTCGTTGTGCAGCGTTTTCTGCCACACTTTTTCCTTCCCACAGGCTTCCCACTGAGGTGCCTTGATACAGCACTCTGGGAACAGCCTATTCGTTCAGAAATTTCTTTCTGTGTCTTACCCTCTTGCTTGAGGGTGTCAATGATGGCCTTCTGGGCAGCAGTCAGGTCGGCAGTCTTACCCATGATTGCGGTTTTGAGTAATGAACCAGGCTGGGAGTTTTTAAAAGCCTCAGGAATCTTTTGCAGGTGTTTAGAGTTAATTAGTTGATTCAGATGATTAGGTTAATAGCTCGTTTATAGAACCTTTTCATGATATGCTAATTTTTTGAGATAGGAATTTGGGGTTTTCATGAGCTGTATGCCAAAATCATCAGTTTTAAAACAATAAAAGACCTGAAATATTTCAGTTGATGTGCAATGAATCTAAAATATATGAAAGTTTAATTTTTATCATTACATTATGGAAAAGAATTAACTTTATCACAATATGCTATTTTTTTAGAAGGACCTGTACAGATCAGGCTTTAAAAATTAGCCTTGGTAAGAATTTTTTTTTCTCACCTGCCTCTCAGGGCTTCCATATTTGTCACATAAAAACACCATATTGAAATTGATACGGGTAACATGACAAAATGTGGAAAAGTTCAAGGGGTATAAATACTTTGGCAAGGTGCTTAAATATGTAATAATTAGCTAACAGATTTCACTGATGACTGATCACTGTCCATCCACCCTATTATTAACACCCTATTAGATGTCTCGGTTTGACTTTACAAATTGTAAAACAAAACTGAAACAAAATAATTTAATCTTGGGTACAGGAGGCAGCCAAATATTCTTGATGCCAAAATGGTATTGTCATCATGTAAACAATCCACCAGTCCAAAACATTAAAGTGGTTCATCAAAGCCTCTGGTTTGACATCCAGAGGGCACCAGAGGACCTGCTGCGTAACCTAGCAGCGGCGGCGCCCCACTTCCCTCTCTAAATCAGCTCTGTCCTCCAGACGAACTCACTTGTTTGTCACATATTTCACTCATATCACAGCACATCCCTCAGGATGGACAGAATACGTTCTGACAGGTGAGATGAGGAGTGAGAGACATAATCTATTTCAGATCCAGTTTTATGCTAAGAGGAGGCAAAGACCTTCTATAAAGAAACACCAATAAAATGGAGGCTTGGCACATATTTAGAAATTGTTGGCATTGCAATTTCAAATTATACTCTGATAAACAAAAGCAAGATTTCTTTAGTTAGCCAGGAATGTTGGCTGTTCAGAAAATGATCTGATTACTTCACAGGTAAAGCCACTGAATCAACACTGAATAACAATGTTCAAACATTCGTCTCAGGAAGTTTCTTCGGCTTTAATGAAATCTATCCAGTCTGCTTTGAGTCACTAACCAAAGGTTGGTGCCACCAGGAATGTCTTAATATCTGACATTTATCTTTCAAAACCTCCGAGGCCATCCAAAACGTTAAAATTACGGGAACACAAACACTAATTTAACTTTTATTGGAAAATGGAGGAATATATATATATATATATATATATATATATATATATATATATATATATATATATATATATATATGGGGAAGTTAATTCCTTGATGAGCTTCAAAGTATTTAAACATTTTCTTCGGCAATGTGCCTTTTATGTCCAAACAGGTTTGGTCATGACAAACACTGAAGCATCAGCACCTTTAGCTCTTTCACTCGTATGGTTTGATGTGTCATGGTTGTTGTTGCAGATTTGCTGCTCTTTCTATGATTATTGTCCTGCTCACAATGCTAACTCACCATAAACCTTATGTCAGATAGAAGACCTGACGTTTGCCCAAGTCTCCCAACTGAACATGAAGCCCATATCAAGAGCCCTCCACCACCGTGCTTTGCGGTTGGAATCAGATATAGGTGCCAATGTGGTAATGCAATCAAGTTGGAAGACATCCCACTTCATGTGGCAGACATACTGCTTCAAAGTCAAAGCCATTTCCCCAAAAATTTAGAAACCCTAAGCTGTGGTGTTCTTTTTTTTATTTTTTATATGCACAGTCTGAGCTGGAAGCGTCCTGGAATCTCCAACCACGCGCGGTCTCCTTTGTTAATAATCACTTGTAAAATACAGAACTCTATAGTCCAAATAACAATTTCAGACTGATGAACGTTAACTACAGCCTCCCAAAGATAACTGCTGATGTCGTTGCATACTTCTTTTTCAAAAGTGGGGTTGATTGGTATACTTCTGAGTAGTCAGTATCTTGCCTGCAGCAGACAGAGGCAAGAACAATCCCACTGGGTCATTCAGGAGGCAATCGAGGCTAAGTTATTAAACCACTCAGAACTTCCTAACCGGCTCAAAAAAACGCAATGTTCGATTTATGGTTGTCAAGTTAGTTTTGAATTGGGACAGGTGTTTGTGTTGTTGCTCCAGCTTTTAGTCTGAGTCTGTCATGGCAAAATGCAGCCATGACAATGCAGTACAATTGGTTAAAAATGTCCAAGCAGCTAGAGACAGAAAAACAGACAATATTCAATTATTATCTGTGGAGAAAAGAGCACATAATGAATGTGAGAGTTATACAAAGCAGTTAGCATAGCAAAATCACAGTTAGCATAGCAACACAAACGTTGATTGAAAGAAAATGGCTCGTATCTCAGAGTTTCACACCAACTCGGGGGTCGCGTTAGCCTAATATTTTCTGTATTTGATCGTATTTTTTAAACAGTAACCGAAAAATCCAAAGGCCATTGTTCATTTGGACTGGTTGGTGCAGACATTTTTTTTACCTTACACACAGAGTTCATGTAAGTGATTCAATCAGAACAAGAATCCCATGAGAGCATCATCTTATACCTGGACACCCTGCGCAATGCATCTCGCTATCCAGGAGCTGACAGCACGGTGTACAGACAGGCATGCTGGGGGATTCCCTCCCGCTGAAGCGATCAGGAGAGCGCTCGTTCAGAGATTCTTGCCGAATTCTGATCACTTCGATGGAAGAAATGTTGCCCCATTTCAAGACTTTGGCTGAAGTGGCGCTCGTAATTCCAGCCGTCTCACACAAGCGCAGCTCAGCTTCATGTGGATCGGGAGGAAGTTGTGAGACTGTGCTTTGCGCGTCACTGCAGGTGAAATGTTCATATTCAAAACGCGTAGCCCATTCATGTGCTCGACGTGTGATGGCACGAAGGGGATCCTCTGTTCAGTTTGTTCGGATTAAGTATTAATTAAAATGAGTGATAATGGAATACTACTGTATATGTCATTAATCCCAACATCAAAAAAATTGACGAGTAAAAACAGATTACGACCAAATTTTTTTTCCTGGCCCCGTAGGTCAAAATGACCGACAACAAAAAAAAGTCTGGCGCGACCTCTGCGCCAGCTGTACTAAAAATGTCCCTTTTGTGGCACTAGCGGCCTCTATTCATACAGGAAACGGAGCAGAGAGAGAGAAGGGGAAGACATGCAGGTCTGGAGTCCAACCCGGGACAGCTGCATCAAGGAAAAACGGGAGTGCCTGCTCTACCGCTACGTCACGCTGCACCTCCAACCGTGAATAACTAACGATGCGAGAGAACTGGTAACAGCGTAAAAACCAGCTCTTGAGCAGCAAATGCAAATAGAGCCCTTTTTTTTCCCCCAGTAGGATGCGCCGACAGTGGCTGCTCTGTGACAGCCTCCTCCACTTTCAGCCTGGAGTCTAAATTTAGAGCGGGGCGGCTCAGCCTGTTATGGGTGATGTAACTGTATCAGAGAGTGCAACTGCTACAGAGGTTAAAACTGAAACCGAGGAGGTAAAAGGTTAAGGCCTCTGGGCCCCATTTTGGAGGGACAGCGGATGAACAAGTGCTCAGGGAAAAAAAAAAAAAGTGCACTCTCTGGGCATAAACGGACAAAAAGCAAAAAAAAAAAAAAAAAAAAAAACAAGGTTTGGGCGAATAAAAGACAGAAATCTGTGGTGAAGTGGCGGTAGAAAGCGTTACCGTGTGATGACAGCGCCTTCAGACGCTGCACTCAGCTGCCTCTGTTCATCACGCTGCTGCTCGGTTGATGTCACCGACCACTGCGCTCACAACATCAGCGCAGGAGCACAAGAGTTGGGCTTAGCTCTGTCCTAACAGAGCCTGGAAATAGAACATCCAAATTCATCTGCTCGGAGTTAGGACAATGCAGAGGGGTTTCAGAAAGCCAACACTGACCACAAAACTACCTGATTCAGAGGACTCCAGGTCAGTTTGTCCCTTCACACAATTTGTAGTCTCTGTGAATTTGTTCCATTTGTTACTAGTAAGGCATAACGCGCGGCATCGTTTTCCCCACTCTCCTCAAAAACCAGCAGATAACACCTCTCTGACCACTTCAAAAGGCGCCCTCCTCCGGGAACAGAACCTGCTGGATCCACTTGGCCCCAGAAAGCGCCCCACATGCTTTGTTGCACTTTAAAGCATACACATTTCTAAACCAGCCTGGATGTGTCCTCAAGTTAACCCCCCTGAATTGGATGGAAGTGAGAACGCCTCCGCTTCCCTGTTTCATATGTGCAGGCTTCATCAATCCATATCGGGCGTTAGTGTTGAGTAGGGATGTAAAGGTGTGGACAAAAATGGCCGTTCAGTACATATCTCGGCTTTAAAGTCACAGTTTGCCATGTTTTTAGTGTGTCACAATCAGAGTTACAGTTAACCTGTAGCTCAGAGAATAGACTTCAGGAGTGAGGAGTTCGTCTTGTAACCGGAGAGTTGCTGGTTCGAGCCCCCACTCTGTCTGTCTCAGTCGTTGTCCTTGGGCAAGACACTTCCCCCTTCTTCCTACTGGTGGTGGTGAATGACTGAATGTAGTGTGAAGCGCTTTGGGGTCCTCGTGGACTAAATAAAGCGCTATACAAGTATAGGCCTATTTTTTTTCTTACCACAAATCATTGAATGGCTTAGCACCAAAGTATATTGAAGATCTACTGTTACTATACCAACCCCCCAGAACACTCACCATCCCTAGAATCAGAACCAAACATGGAGAAGCAGCTTTCAGTTTCTATGCTCCTCTAATCTGGAACAAACTTCCAGACAACTGCAAAGCTGCTGAAACACTGAGTTCTTTTAAATCACAACTAAAAACGTATCTGTTTAGAGCTGCCTTTGAGTCATGTTTTAAAGTAGAATTTTGTGTATGCTTCCTGCTTTGTTGCTGTTTTTACTTTATATGCTTTGTCTGTGTTTTACTGCTATTTTTATTTTCCCCGTTAATCATGTGAAGCACCTTGAATCACCTTGTTGTTGAAAGTGTGCTTTACAAATAAAATTGCCTTGCCTTACATTTACTCAGTTACAGTTACTTGAATAACACTTTGGAAAAAATGTACCTTTAATAGTAGTTTTACTACACTGTACTTTTTACTTTTACTTGAGTAATATTGTTATGAAGTATTGCTACTTTTACTTGAGCAACATTTCTAGACGCTCTACCCGCTGTGAGTAACTTTAACTGAATGAAGAAAAAACATGTTTTAACAAACAAAACAAAAATACAACACAAGACAAAGAAACAAACTTACGGTTTACTAAAGGAAACCTTCTGTTTCTTCACAAGCTTCGTTTTTTTTAACGCAATTGTTTCGTGTGTTTTCGTGTTTTGTACACATTACTTTCATTTTAGTCTTTAAGATACCATAATTTGCCAATAACTTTATTTTCTTGTCTGTCTCATGACATAAAATTTTTTAAATCCGATGTTACTCAGTACTCAAGAAGCCTTTTTACCTAATATGTTTTTTTTTTTTTACTCCTACTCGATTTTTGACTACTCTACCCACATCTGGTCACAATCATAGAAATAAATGTTGTTTTTTTCCAGCTATGAACAAACAAAAACTGAAATACTAATTGTACTTAAAAATACTAATTTGATTTCTTTAGGATGTTGTATACTTTAAAAAAGGTTCCCTGTGTAGAATTGACTGAAGATATGGTTCCTATTTGTACCTGAATGCACCAATAGGGAGAGGAGCAACTGTTGAGCAGAAACTGCTGTCGCTGAAGGGACTCCTGGTCCGCATGTCTGCCATCAGAGCGACTTCGTGGCGTATGGAGTGGACCAACCTCTGGCACTCATCAGCAGGTATCGTAAGCCCAGGAAGACCGGCCACCATCTTGTTTCAACTCAAGGTTTATTGTCATTGTCCCAAAAAGTAGCAACACTGCATAGTGATGTAACCCTCGTGTACATTTTGACATCAGTGCAACAAAATCGTGTTGAACAATCGAGTTCTCATACAAGTAGTATGTTACATAATATCAATATAAAAAGAGATATTTCAAACAGAGATGTCAGGTTTCTGAAATGTATGTGAGTCTCTATGCTCTCGGTACTTGGTTGGGGCTCAAGCACGGTAACACCACGATCACTGGGCCAGCTCTTAGTACCTTTGGCAGTCTCGGCCTGTACCAAGTCCTTCTGGAAACCAAAAATCTGCATCTCTATAAAGCTAGTCAGCATAAAGTGCTTTCTGCTGTGTTTCCTGGTAGATGGCTGAGTTGAGTGCAGACCTCGGAAAACCAGGTGGACCAGAACCAGCAGGTGACACGGTACCCAAAAACCCTCACTGACTGTGGAAACGTCCCTCTGGACTTCAAACAATGTAGATTCTGGGCATCTCCACTCTTCCTTCAGACTCTGGGGCCTTGATTTCCAAATATAATGCAGTTTCCTTTCGTCTGAAAAGAGGATTTGGACCACTGAGCCGGTCTCTGGTTCGGGAGTGTCTTGACACTTGGAAAGCGGCATTCGTAGCCCATGTGGAGGATTCGTCCGTGCCTTGTGGCCTTTTTGATACAGACTGACCATCAGATGGAAATTTGATCTAGATTGACTTTTCATTTTTAATTTAGGGCAAAATTATTGGCCATCAATGAAAATCTTATTACAATGGCAAATGATAAGGTTCAACATTAAAGTATTTATCTATTAATACCCAGGCTCTTTGCTTTCTCTTTCATTTCATAGTAAACAGGAGATGTACTTGAATTGAATTAGTGACTTTTTTTTCCTCAAAAGCAGGTTTAGGTGCCCCCAAACCTATTTTTTTTATCTATTCAACTTGACTGAATAAAGGAGCCGTTTTCGAAGAAAGAGTGACCCAAAATAATTTGTTTCAAAATCTTCTTCCAATCAAGCTAAAAAAAAAAACGTGCAAACTCGGACGCTTTTCTTTTGAACAAAGCAAGCATGCAAAAAGTCTTATTCAGTGGTGGATCTGGAGTGATTAGCACTTTCTTGTTCAAATAAAAAACATCAATTGTTATTTGATGTTATTGATGGGAGGGGGGGGGGGGGGGGGGGTTTCCGCCTGCTTTCAACTGATGCACGATTAACAGGCTTTTGCTGAGCCGCAATTATCTGAAGTAGGTGTGTTAAAGGTCTTGTTCACTAAGAAAGCGGGTAATACTTGTTCTTTTTAAAATACGATCGGTCACCGGATTGCACATGCATGCCGCACGTGAAAATTGTCTTCAACCCCCATTGCCTGCATTAGCCACAGAATGGAAATAGAGGGCAAAAAGCCTGTCCCTTCTACGTCACAGAGAAAACTAGTATTCATGGTCTCGCCTACCTTGGCTTGCCACCGCCCACGGGAAGGCGGGCCAGGAGAGAGCAGAGAACGTCTCTGCTATTAGAGGCTAACCGTTAACAACCCCACAACATGGCGGAAAACGATCAGGCTTGTGCTATTTGAGGAGATAACACATCAGCGTTGGATAAAAAAAAAAAAATGTTTTTACATAAAAATGAAAAGCTGAAGAAGAAACAGTTGGAATTTGTCTTGGAACACAACCAGTTGAATAAGTCGAGTCATTTGCTTAAAGGCAGAATGACAGTCGTGCTGCTTTTAGCCAATCAGAGGTGAGACGTTTCCATATCATGAATATTGAGCCCCTCCCCCCCAAACCCTCTCTTGCGACAAAATTTAACCTCCTGAAACGAGAGCGAGAGCATTTTTTTCTTAATCTATAGTTAGTTTTTTTTCATGTCCTGACGATACGATTGGCTAGTAATTTTTGTCGTGGTTGTATGTAGAAATTGCAGTTCCATTTATTTTGAGGTGATTTGGGTCCGAACAGACAGGGGTGCTTTAGAGAGCGATTGCTGTGACACAATGATGCGCGTACGTACGTACGTACCGATGTATGCTTGTTTACGAGGAGCCAGAGTTCTCCGTCAGTTAGCCGCTAGATAAGCTAAGCTAGCCAGCCCAGAGACTCTCAAAAACTCCACGCATATCTGTAATATTTGACTTTCTGTAACATAGAAAGTTCTCTTATATCAGATCTTCTGTTCCTTCTGTGTCTCTGCTCTGTCTTCTCAAACCCCCAGACGGTCGTGGCAGATGGCCGCTCCTACTGAGTCTGGTTCTGTTGGAGGTTTCTTCCTGTTAAAGGGGAGTTTTTCCTCTCCCCCGTCGCTACATGCTTGCTCAGTATGAGGGATTGCTGAAGGATTGCTGTGGTTGGAAAGTCTGCATTAACAGGGCCCAACCTCACGCCAATGACTGACGCAATCTGCTGGGATTCCCTAAATAGGAAACTTTTGAAAGTAAATCTGTTGGGCTTCTACTTGGTACTCAGACACCAATTCTGAGCTCCACACTGCCAAACAGGACACATAAAAATAAAAAATAGAAAACTTTTTAACCGACTGGAATGTTTGTATAAATGTTTTTCAAAATGACTTCTTGTTAAGTGCCTTGATGACATCTTTAGTGAATTGGCGCTATATAAATAAACTGAATTGAATATCAAAGAGAAGAATTGGGCCCAGCACCACAAAAAGAGCAAAAATGGCCTCTGACCGTAGTATATAGCTCAGACAAATGAGCAAGCGCTTGAACGTCACGGGAGGCGAATATTGGAAATATACCCATTTAGGGGCAATGTCCCGCCTTTCTCAGCTGATTGGCTAGCCTGATTAATTAATTACTAATTATTATTAATCCTAATATTCGAGGATTAGTACCTAACCCTAATCCGATCCATTTATTAGTAACAACATTTAGGACCAGTACCTAATCGCAATCCGCAGAAGGCGGGACCTTGGGCCTAAAAGGGTACATTTCCAATATTTGCTCATGGGAGTGTGCTTTTGGCTTACTGCAGTACCTCTGACAACCACGTGGTGCACTCAGCAAACTCTCCACAGCAGCTTTAAAAACAAAAGAAAAGCTTGGACTTTACCATTATGTACGAAGGAAAACACAAAACAATTAGTTTTAATTTAGATTGTTTAATGTTAATGCCATGCGGTGTTTCAATAAGAACGTTACAGATTCCGTCTGTGGCTCCAGTCAGATATCCAGTAGTACAAATCAGCTCCGAGTTACATATACTGAATCGAAAAAACTAACGAAAACGGGAGAGAAAAAATTTAACAGCCAGAGAAAGAAAATCTGATTCTAGAGGATGTTTAATAAAAGCAGAGGGGAGAAGCAGCAGAAGCTAACGTGTTACCTCATGTCTGCCCATGATCTCAGCAGGGAGCCGGGTCAGACAGACACTTTCACACAGGTGAGAAATCTCCCCAACGTTTGCAAAGAGTCAAACCAGCTAGAAATAAGTTAGTGTTTAGAGATTTAGCATGTGTGGACGCTTACAGTATTTCAGCACAAAACACAGTCTGGGAACAGCTACAAAACATGAGACTAGTTGTAGTGTAAAACATCAAGCACTTCTTTGCCCCACGTGGATATCGCACATTCCGCCAACTTCCTCGAAAAAAACAACAAACAAACAAACAACAAAAAAACTATCCTAACAAATAAGGGCGCCTGGACTTCTCCAACCTGCCCGTAAAAAGGTCAGATAATCTGTTCGACATGTCACTAAAAACAGATAAAACAGCTCCCATAACTAGTATTCAACATTATTAGTAATAAAAGTTAATTTCTGTAATTACATTAGGAAAAAAAAAATCTCAATACATCCAGCAACTGATAAAAATATGGAGAAAAAAAAAAGAGCAAAAAACAAAAATACAATAACGAAAACAAAAGAACGTTTAGCAGAACTGCTTGTACCAGAAAAAAAAAAACAGCAAACAGGGACCTCTTTCTTTCGCTTTCTTTCCAACAATGGACTTCCTTTCTTTATTGAGTGGTATTTAATCAAATGGGGTGAGGGCTAATACAAAAATAAAGAGAATAATAAACTCATTAACTCCATGGCCCTGCTGGGTCAGGGAGCTCCAGAGGTGAGGAAAAGGAAAAAGGAGTGGGGTGATGGGGGAGGAGGCGGAAAAAAAGGAAGGTGGCGGGGAAGAGGGGGAGGAAGACGAAGGCAGAGGGAGTGAGGAGTGTGAGGAGGTGAAGGGCAAATGGGGAAATCAAGTTGTTGGCTGTAGGTGGCATAGTCTCACTGGGCCTCGTCTTCCACGTCTTGCAGTGTCTCTTTGTTCTGTTCTTCACCTGGTGGAGAGAAAAAAAACAACAACACACTATTAGGAGTTGCTCCGAGACAAAAACGACCACGAGTTTTAAAAACAGAAAGAAAACAAAAAAGGTTGCAGGCAGATCTTACATGTGTGCAAGCATCTTAAACCTGGACAGGAAGGTGAAAGAAGGAGGTGTGTGTGGTTCTTTTCTGATGCTCGTGAAACTGAAAAAAGGGATTTTAGGGAGAAAAAGCGACTAGAACACAGTGTGTGCAGGCTTCCTCTCTGGGCCTGACCCAGACAAGTTACGGTTTGGGGCAGACGCGTCACCTAGTGTTTGGGAGGTCTAACTGCAATAGGACTGCGGATTTTAAATGACTAAACTGCCAGGGTCAAGTGGGGTTACTGTGTGAGAGGAGACATTTCTGGACAGAAGGTATTAAAGAGATTGTCATGATCCAATCATAAGTGTGCAATCAAAGTCCTGATAAAAGCATTTTTAGATGCATGACTGGCAGACTGTATTTTGGTGACCTAGCAGATCTCTTTTTTCCCTAAAGATCTCTTTAGGTCATCTGACCTGTTCCGGGTTTTGTGCGTAGCAGAAAGCTTAACAAAAAGCAACTGAAACACAACTCTATACATTTTTTAATTTTCAAAGCAAAGTGCCAACAAACCAGGAGAACAACTCTTTAAGTTTTGTCTGCATGCTTAATTGGAGCTGCGGCGAAAATGTCAAACTATCAACAAGTCATGTCAAAACAGAGTTAGCATGCTAACGTTAGCCTAGCATGTCAGCAAACGGACGCCAAGCAGGAGCAAGACGCGGTTTCATTGAAGACTGCAGCTCAATATGTTGACAGGAAAGCCACTGATGTCTAAAAAAAACAAACAAAAAACGCACAATGCAATGTACGAAATATTATTCACTAGTGTGTTATGGGGAAGTAGGGCTGGGGAATATTGATTAGATATAAAATCTGATTTTTCCCTGCCAAATCTGATTTCCAATATTAATCGTTTTTTCCCTTGCATCTCCATTTTTAAAATGAAATTACAAATGACGGAAAATAATTATTAAAACTTGCTTTTATTTCAGCCATCCCATCTTTGAGTTGACCTGAAATCAAAGTCCAAATAAATACAAGCCGTAAAACATGGTTGTAAAACAAGATTGTAGGCCTTGGACAGGCTGATATCACTTATCTATGGAAACCAAAGAGGTGCATTGGTGAAATCCTTTTTCTGGGAGTTCCTAGATTTTCCAAAAATTAAATCTTCATAAACAGAAATTTGATTAGTCAATATAATCAATAGATGGCCCAGCCTATGCAGAAGCAAGAACTGACTAAATGTATTATTTTAGTACCATTAGCCCCTTTTCCACTAATACCGACTCTGTTCGGTTCGGCGTTTAGGGTTTTTAGAAACTTCTTGGCCGAATCGAGCTAAAACAGACATCAGAAGACCGTTGGTCACTGATTGGCTAGGGGGTGACGTCACTGGTTGAGTCATAACAGTGACAGCGAGTGAGCGTATGCCGAATTTGAAAGAAAAGGGCAACGCTCAAATCAAGCTCCAGACATTCTTGCGCTTGGTGGCTGGCGAGAAGATACAGAGGGAGCTGGATGATGGTTTGTCTCAAATCACGTTAGGTTTCGGGTTGCCTTGCTTTGACAACTCAGTATTTGCAAATACCGGGTCTTAAAATAGATCAGTATCATGGACAAACAGAATCCTGATGGGACATCCTCTTTAGGTCATGCCAATTGAAAAAAAAAGAAAAAAAAGAAACCCAAATGGATGTTGCTTTAAAATCCATTTGAAATTTTAATTGTATTCTAGAAATATTCTAATGATTTATGCTACTTTGTAAAAATGTTGGGCAGTTCAATCAGCTTGAACTATATTATTGGACATTCCTGAATTCAAATACTGATTTCAGCAATAAAAAAAGATTTATCAGCTTCTTTTTTTTTAAGAATACCGCCAAAAAAGATAGAAAACAGAAAGTGGTAGATAAGAGGGAAAGTTAAAAAGTTTTCATGATTAAAAGGGTTGATTCTATACACTAGGTAACAGAAGAGGGTTTGGGTTAACCACCTGCATGCAACAATACGACTACGGTAGTGTCTGAGGTGGTGAAAGCATTCAGGAGGAAAATCTATGACAAAATGGTAAAGTAAGACCTATTACGTAAATGGGCAATGAGGACTAAACGTGAAATCTTGCTATGGTGAAGATACAACTTCTGCTTCATTGGGAAATCTCGCAAACTTCAGCCCAGTTTCAGTCAGCATGATTTCATCCGTCTAAAAAGGCATCAAAGAGGCTCTCATTGGGGCTGCACAATTTATCGAACACATTTTTATCATTGTAATATCAGTCAAAGCCGTATCAATATTGCATCAACTGCTTGGACCACTGTGTTTGTGTTAGTTAATCATCCAAGTCCCTTTAACTCATACTCTGAGGCCCAATAAAGCACTTGGCAATGCTCCTTGTTTAGAGCAGCAGAAAATGTCTGACGGAATATTAAAAGCCATTAGAAATTTTCTTGCCATGTTGTTTCTTCGCAGCTCCGGACTAATGAACCCATGTGGAATTTTTTTTTCTTTTCTTAGTATTTACAAAGGCTACTCACTATCTGGGGTCTCTGGTTGAGGGGCAAACTCAGCCAGACAAATGTGAAGCCAATGCAGAAGTGACAGAAATTGCAGTTCCCCTCCTCATCCACAAGGGCTGGCTCCAGAAAGACGCAAGTTCCCATTGACTCCCATATTAAAAATGCCTACTTAACAGCAGAAGTTAACAGGTTTACGGCCTGCTTTTAAAGAAAAACATTTTAGGTTTAATAGGTCAGGTTTACTGTAATGACAACTCTCAGGGGGCTGAATTTTCTTTTTTTATAACTTAATCTGTTTAGATCTCATTTAAGCTTAACATTTTGAGTGACAGTTCTCAGAAGAGCCATCAGCTTTTTGTATTTTCCAGGAGTGACGAGACGCATGACGCAACCAAGATGGCGGTGCTCGGAACCCGCCCACTGGGCTTCAGTTCCGTTCTTCATAAACCTACAGTTGACGTCACGGAGGCTTCGTCCATCTTTACATATAGTCTATGGGTAAACCCAAAACAGAAAGACACAGACACCACTCAATTTTTTTTTGTTTATATAATTTTTTACATGTTTTATCAATATTGTGCAGCCCTTACACTAATAACTTTTAAATTGAGTTAAAATAAAACAACAACCCAATCACCATAGCAAAGACAGGAAAACACAATCTGCTGCACACGGAGGGTAGTTGATAGAGCGGAAGTTGGCATCCGATCCACCGCTTCCAATTTGGCTCTAAATGGCTACTTTACTGGTTGAGGAAATTGGACTGCACTTGATCATTTCAAGTTCAAAACGCAACGAACGGGAACTGGTCAAACATGTATTGGATACTTCTACAATCAGATGCCTCATTTTCACTAAGCGGTATGGTGGTTTACTACGCTATTTTGTCACGTTTCCATGGTAAAATCGGCCCATGCAACCGACCCGTACCGCACCATTTCTGAGCCCCCTTCAGTTGTAGGTCCATAGGACACTGGTACGGTTAGGGTGGAGCTACTGGCATCACAACACAGTCCATTGCTTGGGGGGGACAGAAAAACGTCACAGCTTGCAAACACACAAACACGAGACATTATAGTGCATCGCGTTTGTCATCACACTAGTGTGAAGCCGTGTTTGGGTTTAACCCCGCCTGATCAGTGAGACTCCAACTATCGAAGGAAACGCTCTCCCAAAGACCATAAAATAGCGTACCGAATACACTCCATTGTACATGTGATGCCAGAAATTTTTATGCAGGCCAATTTTTGCGGGTGAAATTTTTATGCAGGCCAATTTTTGCGGGTGAAATTTTCATGCAGGCCAATTTTTGCGAGTGAAATTTTCATGCAGGCCAATTTTTGCGGGTGAAATTTTCATGCAGGCCAATTTTTGCGGGTGAAATTTTTATGCAGACTGATTTTTGCAGGTGAAATTTCCATGCAGGCCAATTTTTGCAGGTGAAATTTTTATGCAGACCGATTTTTGCAGGTGAAATTTTTATGCAGGTCAATTTTTGCGGGTGAAATTTTTATGCAGGCCAATTTTTGCGGGTGAAATTTTTATGCAGGCCAATTATTGCAGGTGAAATTTTTATGCAGGCCAATTTTTGCAGGTGAAATTTTCATGCAGACCAATTTTTTCAGGTGAAATTTTTATTCAGGCCAATTTTTTCAGGTGAAATTTTTATGAAGGCCAAATTTTGCGGGTGAAATTTTTATGCAGACTGATTTTTGCAGGTGAAATTTTCATGCAGGCTGATTTTTGCAGGTGAAATTTTCATGCAGGCCAATTTTTGCAGGTGAAATTTTCATGCAGGCCAATTTTTACGAGTGACATTTTCATGCAGGCCAATTTTTACGAGTGAAATTTTTATGCAGGCCAATTTTTGCAGGTGAATTTTTTTTGCGGGCGAAATTTTTATGCAGACCGATTTTTGCGGGGGAAATTTTTATGCAGGCCAATTTTTGCAGGTGAAATTTTTATGCAGGCCAAATTTTGCGGGTGAAATTTTTATGCAGGCCAATTTTTGCGGGTGAAATTTTCATGCAGACCGATATTTGCAGGTGAAATTTTCATGCAGGCCGATTTTTGCAGGTGAAATTTTCATGCAGGCCGATTTTTGCAGGTGAAATTTTTATGCAGGCCAATTTTTGCGGGCGAAAATTTTTGCGGGTAACAGTTTTATACAAGCCCGATTTTTGCGGGTGAAATTTTTATGCAGGCCAATTTTTGCGGGTGAAATTTTTATGCAGGCCGATTTTTGCGGGTGAAATTTTTATGCAGACTGATTTTTGCAGGTGAAATTTTCATGCAGGCCAATTTTTGCAGGTGAAATTTTCATGCAGGCCAATTTTTGCGGGTGAAATTTTTATGCAGACCGATTTTTGCAGGTGAAATTTTCATGCAGGCCGATTTTTGCAGGTGAAATTTTCATGCAGGTCGATTTTTGCAGGTGAAATTTTTATGCAGGCCAATTTTTGCGGGCGAAAATTTTTGCGGGTAACATTTTTATGCAAGCTCGATTTTTGCGGGTGAAATTTTTATGCAGGCCGATTTTTGCGGGTGAAATTTTTATGCAGGCCGACTTTTGCGGGTGAAATTTTTATGCAGGCCGATTTTTGCGGGTGAAATTTTTATGCAGGCCGATTTTTGCAAAACAACCTGCTTTTATATATAAAACGATATACGACTGAATCTGCATTATACAGGCATAAGCCAGAGCGAGTACTTATTTGAGCTGAAACACTACTTCTCTGAATGTGGCGGAAGACCTAACAAAACATCTTAAAATGTGCCAGAACATCCAACTGACTGAATGACAGGCAGGCAGACGGGTTAGTGGACACAGGTAGTGAACTATAAGTGAGTTGGTGCAGGGAAGCCAAAGAAGGCGGCCGTGCGAGTACAGAAACACGTGGAGCGAAGGAGGTGTGGTTGAGCAACACTTACAAAGTACAGTTAACATTAGAAATGAACAGCTTTGATTCCTTTAGGGCTCTACAGCAGAGGGAATGAGAGAGAGACAAGAGACATGATGCTGAGGTCAGAGCTGGGAGTGATGTCACACCCAAGTCAGCAAACCAGTGGGAACCGCTGATGCTTGTGCTCAGTGACAGCCACTGATTAAATGCGACGCAATCCCGTCAAAAAGTCACGGAGAACGGCTCGGTTTTATACACCTGGCCGCCATATTGGATTTTAAAGTCAGTGTTGGAGAAAACTCTCACTATCCATGTTTCTTCAACGAGTCCTTACAGATGCTTGCAGCTGTGGGCAGGATAAAAGTCTTGTAGCGGTCTGTGTTGCAGCAGATCTGACAAAAAAGTAAAAAAAAAAAAAAGGCTGTGTCATGCTCCAGCAGCCTCTATATATGGCAGCTGTCTTTCCATGCGCTGCCTGGGCAACTAGATCGGCCCCTCACAGGTACAGCCCCTTTTAATATTTCATATTTACTCAGAATGGAGGCAGCTCTTAATTAAGTATGCAGAGTGCTTTGCAGAGGAGTCCTGAAAGGCAGGCCGGGATGACTCATTTCATTTGTTAATGCAATAAACCATAACACAAAAGGGCCTGATATGGAAACATGAAAGAAATCCCAATCTTGTCTTTATTTGATCATTGCAATCTAGTGTTTATTTGTAGGTATTGCAGGCATTGTTCTGATTTTTTTAATTTTTAAACCAGCAGAAAATGTCCAAAGAAAGTTTCAAAGTGAGCAAAGGGGTCAATGTTGGACGTGATTGACAAGAAGTGAGTCGTAACAGAGGGGGATTCTGGGGAAAACGCTCTTAGAATCTAAATGATCCTCAGCAGCAAAAATATATTCCGCTTTCATTTAGAAAAAAATGTACCTGACGTGAGTTTACCGTAACGTTTGTTTCAATAATCCAAGAGAATGCTCCTGTGCTCTGCAAAAAAATTTCACTGAACCACAACAAGTATCAGTCCAATGATAACTATAAGGAACTGCCACTGATTTGCAATTTTTATTAAAAAAAGTGTATTATTTCAGACAAACAAAAACAAATATCTGTTTTATTTTGAAAGGACTAAAAAGGAAATGATCCGAGATGTCTATTTTAAGAGTTGCACTGCCCCACCACCAGATTCTTGCTGATATATCTGTATCCTATAACTGGACCTGCACAATATATCAGAAGTTATTGTTATCGTAACATCGCTGCAGGTGATATTAAAAAGAATTGTCCAAACTGCAAAGAAACGCTTGCTAATTATTAAAGTACCATTCATTCAAGCTCTCTATGCCTGTAATATATGTGGCGACACTTGTTAAATCCAGCATGGCGGTCAAGTTATTTTAAGAGACTAAGTTAGACATTGCCTGGAAGCACCTTTTTGTATAAATCACTGTTGAGATGGGAAAAATATACATTTTTGTTTTTCTCATAAGCTGCCTAGACTAATTATTATTATTATACTAATATCTAAGGTTTTTGTTAGTTATGAACCCGAAGCAGAAATATATTAACACTTTAATGTCTTATTAATACAACTCATTGCAACATTTACTAATATACAGTGGACCCCCAAGTATTCATGGAGGTTAGGGACTACAGCCGCTCCCAAATAGCTAAAATCCATGAATACTTGAGACCTCCTCTAAAAGCGCTTAAAACTGTCTATTTTAATAGTTTACACACAATATATATAACTTAATATATCACGCATTAATGCGTCCAATGAACACCATCTCCGCACAACCACAAGAGCCAACATCTACAGTCTTCCTTATTTGCGCTCTTGTTGGTACAGCCAATCAGCGCATTATTATGTTTTCCTAATATGCTGCAGCCCCATTTTAATACATTTTACTTCTGGCTGAATTCCATAAATAAAAATGTAGGTCCTGAAACACAGACTGCTACAGGAGAGCCCTCCTGCTCACAGCTCTAACAAGCTATAATGACTCTTTGTAGAACCTCTGACTGATAGTAAGAATGCTATTCTGTTCAAGTATGGCTTTATGAATATTTTTTATATATATATATATATATATATATATATATATATATATATATATATATATATATATATATATATATATATATATATATATATATACACACACATATACACACACAAACAGTTGCTTGCAAAAGTATTCGGCCCCCTTGAACTTTTCCACATTTTGTCACATTACAGCCACAAACATGAATCAGTTCTATTGGAATTCCACGTGAAAGACCAATACAAAGTGGTGTACACGTGAGAAGTGGAACGAAAATCATACATGTTTCCAAACATTTTTACAAATGAATAACTGAAAAGTGGGGTGAGCGTAATTATTCAGCCCCCTTTGGTCTGAGTGCAGTCAGTTGCCCATAGACATTGTCTGATGAGTGCTAATGACTAAATAGAGTGCACCTGTGTGTAATCTAATGTCAGTACAAATACAGCTGCCCTGTGACGGCCTCAGAGGTTGTCTAAGAGAATGTTAGGAGCAACAACACCATGAAGTCAAAAGAACACACCAGACAGGTCAGGGATAAAGTTATTGAGAAATTTAAAGCAGACTTAGGCTACAAAAAGATTTCCCAAGCCTTGAACATCCCACGGAGCGCTGTTCAAGCGATCATTCAGAAATGGATGGAGTATGGCACAACTGTAAACCTACCAAGACAAGGCCGTCCACCTAAACTCACAGGCCGAACAAGGAGAGCGCTGATCAGAAATGCAGCCAAGAGGCCCATGGTGACTCTGGACGAGCTGCAGAGATCTACAGCTCAGGTGGGGGAATCTGTCCATAGGACAACTATTAGTCGTGCACTGCACAAAGTTGGCCTTTATGGAAGAGTGGCAAGAAGAAAGCCATTGTTAAAAGAAAACCATAAGAAGTCCCGTTTGCAGTTTGCCACAAGCCATGTGGGGGACACAGCAAACATGTGGAAGAAGGTGCTCTGGTCAGATGAGACCAAAAATGCAAAACGCTTTGTGTGGCGGAAAACTAACACTGGACATCACTCTGAACACACCATCCCCACTGTCAAATATGGTGGTGGCAGCATCATGCTCTTGGGGAAGCTGGTCAGAGTTGATGGGAAGATGGATGGAGCCAAATACAGGGCAATCTTGGAAGAAAACCTCTTGGAGTCTGCAAAAGACTTGAGACTGGCGCGGCGGTTCACCTTCCAGCAGGACAAAGACCCTAAACATAAAGCCTGGGCAACAACGGAATGGTTTAAAACAAAACATATCCATGTGTTAGAATGGCCCAGTCAAAGTCCAGATCTAAATCCAATCGGGAATCTATGCCAAGATCT
This sequence comes from Valencia hispanica, assembly GCA_963556495.2. Lineage (NCBI taxonomy): Eukaryota > Metazoa > Chordata > Actinopteri > Cyprinodontiformes > Valenciidae > Valencia > Valencia hispanica. Next base: position 49,304,791 of record OY747700.1, on the reverse strand, counting down.
GAAAACTGCTGTTCACAAACGCTGTCCATCTAATCTGACTGAGCTGGAGCTGTTTTACAAAAAAGAATGGGCAAGAATTTCAGTCTCTAGATGTGCAAAGCTGGTAGAGACATACCCTAAAAGACTGGCAGCTGGAATTGCAGCAAAAGGTGGTTCTACAAAGTATTGACTCAGGGGGCTGAATAATTACACACACCCCACTTTTCAGTTATTTGTAAAAAATGTTTGGAATCATGTATGATTTTCGTTCCACTTCTCACGTGTACACCACTTTGTATTGGTCTTTCACGTGGAATTCCAATAAAATTGATTCATGTTTGTGGCTGTAATGTGACAAAATGTGGAAAAATTCAAGGGGGCCGAATACTTTTGCAAGCCACTTAAAAAAAAAAAAAAAAAAATTATATATATATATATATATATATATATATATATATATATATATATATATATATATATATATATATATATATATATATATATACACACACACAGAACTGAGGGAAAGGTGCTCATCACATCCACCTGTAAGGCTATAGTTGGCTCCAACAGCTGCAGTGAACGGCTAGTTTGTCATTAGAGCCACTGACTGATTCTCTGTAAAATAACCACAGTAAGAGGAACTGAGGTTTCCCTGAGTGGCTGTAAAGAAAGCCTCGCTGACATCTGCACTTCCCCGTCCGTTTTGGTTACACAGTGTGCAGCGGAGTTAAGAAATCTTCGATCATTTTCATCACGAGAATCAAGTCACAACACCATACTGAATTGACTCCATTTTGAAATCCGAAGTGAGAAAAGAGGAGATGAGGGAGGCATGCCGGCAGCGGTTCAGCAAAGTATCATTACAACACACGTGTTAAACTAAAGAAGAGGCCGGGTGAAGTAGTCCTTACCCTCTCCCTGCATATCTGAAGTCCATAGTGTCAGGTTGTCACGTAACAACTGCATGATAAGTGTGGAGTCCTTGTAGCTTTCTTCGCTCAGCGTGTCCAGTTCTGCGATGGCGTCGTCGAACGCAGCCTTCGCCAACCTGAGCAAACACACGGTTAAAACCCTTCGTCGGATTTCTTATTCTCATAAACATCATGCTAGAGGTCGCATTGATGCGTCAGTGTAGTTTGTGTTTAGACAGCTCCTATTTATCAGTATATATAAATGTTACATGCTCCATCATCTGCAAAAAAGGGCCACAATGTTAGAAATAAATCCTTTTTTTTCTATTTCAGAATTCATATTTATGAAGAAATAAACTTCATAAATATGCAAAAAAAAGAAAGGTCCCTTTTTCAGGACTGTGTATTTCAACAATAATGTTGTAAAAATCTCAACTTGTGGAATGGTCGTTAAGAACTTAACAGCTTAGAGAAAGTAGGCATTTAAGGTCACAGTTCTAAAAACGCAGGACACTAAAGAGACTTGTCTACCGACTGTGAAAAACACCCAAAGAAAGATGCCCAGGGTCCCTGCTCATCTGCGTGAACGTGCATTAGGCATGCTGCAGGGAGGCATGAGGACTGCTGATGGGGCTAGGGCAATAAATTGCCATGTCCGCACTGTGAGACGCCTAAGACAGCGCTACAGGGAGACAGGAAGGACAGCCGATCATCCTCGCAGTGGAAGACCACGTGTAACAACACCTGCACAGGATCGGTACATCTGAATATCACACCTGTGTGATAGGTACAGGATGGCCACAACAACTGCCCGAGTCACACCAGGAACACACAATCCCTCCATCAGTGCTCAGACTGTCCAAAATAGGCTGAGAGAGGCTGGACTGAGGGCTTGTAGGCCTGTTGTAAGGCAGGTCCTTACCAGACATCACCAGCAACAACGCCGCCTATGGGCACAAACCCACCTTCGCTGGACCAGACAGGAGTGGCAAAAAGTGCTCTTCACTGATGAGTCACGGTTTTGTCTCACCAGGGGTGATGGACGGATTCGTGTTTATCGTCGAAGGAATGAGCGTTACACCGAGGCCTGTACCCTGGAGCGGGATCGATTTGGAGGTTGGGGGTTCGTCATGGTCTGGGGCGGTATATCACATCACCATCAACATTTTAATGCAAGCTTTCGGTCTTGCGACCTTCTTCGGGCATACAAACAAAGTGTGTATGCCCGAAGAAGGTCGCAAGGCCAAGCTTGCATTAAAATTGATATTGCACAGTATTTGAGTGTGCGGCTGCTATATATTTTTATGATTCCGCCCCATTGTCATAAAAATCCATGTAGAGACACAGTTGAAACCTAAAACAGATGGTGAGACATGGTGTCAATGTCAAATGGCTTGTTGTTTTTGTTTTAGATCTTAAAAATGCTTAATGCAAACCCTTAGCGTCGTCTCCAGCGTCTACAGGTGTTGCGGTTGTTGCTAAGGGAAACTCTTGGCGTGTGCGACGTCGAATCTTTATAAGCGATGCAGCAAAGACACTATTTTCATCCAGTTTCAGAAAATGCGGAGACATGAGCCTCGATGCCCTCCGCTCTGTTAAAACTCCAGAATTTGGGGGAAAACACTCGGAGACAAAACAACAACCATCGACACAAACTCCAACTGGAGCGACCAATTAAAAAGGCCCTGCATGTCACATTTTGGACTGTGGGTGGAAGACTAGAGGACAACCCGGGCACGCGCAGGGATAACATCAGAACTCTGTGCCTTAAGACCCCAGAAACGGGATTCGAACCCAGGACTTAATGCTCCAGGACACACATGCTAATCAAACAGCTAATTTAACTGGACATTTAATACATTTGTAAGGACGCACCGGTTTGAAAGTTTTAGCCAAAATTGACATGCGATATTAATACGGCAGTTGTGGTCGATAACCGATATTTACCAATGTCATGTATTTTCCCCACACTCCCAATACTTTTGTAAAGATGACCACACCACCCCATGATTCCATTTAAAACGATGGACCTAAATATCAGTGGTTATTATGGGAGCAGTTATAGACATATCGCGCGTTCCTACAAATCTGTGCCCAGCTTTATTTATTGATGCACCTAATCAATAATTAATCCAGGTTTTAATGATAGGTTTATTGAAGCGCGTCACTATTAGAACCCAATTCCTACTGTGGTGGTTTTGTCACAATCTGATCCTCAGTAACAAACACACAGAGGGTGTAGTGCCCAACTAAAACAGTTTGAGTTCTCGTTCGTCTGACCCTTAAGTCACCTCCGACCCGTCAACACTACCGGCCTCCTTTAGGGGCCAGCTCAGAGTGCGATCGTCACCTGCAGGCGCGGTCGGGCGAGTTGAGGATCTCGTAGTAGAAGACGGAGAAGTTGAGAGCGAGGCCGAGGCGGATGGGGTGCGTGGGCGGCAGCTCGAGCATGGCGAGGTCCGTGGCGGTCTTGTAGGCCACCAGGCTGTTCTCCGCAGCTTCCTTTCTGTTGTTGCCGGTGGCGAACTCCGCCAGGTACCTGTGGTAGTCTCCCTTCCTAAAAAAAAAAACAAAAAACGAGGATGATATTACAACAGTTGAAGGAGCTACTGATGAACCTCTCCTAAAACATCCACAAGATTAACGCATAGAGAAATAAAACCGGCTTGGTTTGTGAAACCATTTGTCCCTCCGTAAGGTTCCTCTAGGAAATTCAGTCTGGACCATAAACGGACCTTTAGTTGTCATTGCACACACAAAGGGGCCGCTTGGCTGCAGGTTTTGGTAGTCTGTTAAATGTCAGGTGCCATGCATTCAAACTCTGCTTGCCAGCAATCTTTTCGACCAGTTGGATGGACTTCCACAGACATTTGAGCTCACTCAAAAATTTTTAATATCTCACTGAAGTTCATTTATGTCACTAATTCAACTTTAAACGGTGAAACTAATATGTGATATAGACTCATTACATGCAAAGCGAGATATTTTAAGCCTTTATGTGTTATAATTTTGATGGTTATGGCTTAAAGTTGATGAAAACCCCAGATTCAAAATCTCAGACAAAATATTACATGAAATCAATAAAACAAGGATTTTAGATAGAGAAGTGTGGGCTCAGGAACCCTTTGTAGGTGTTTTGGATTAATTAGCTACTTCAGAGTGTGACACTTTGAGCTTAAAATATTGAACCTTTTCACAATATTCTAATTTTCTGAGATTTTCATTTAGGGGTTTTCATAATCATCAACATTTTTACAAATAAAGACTTAAAATATCTTGCTTTGCATGTAATGTGTCTATATAATATATTAGCTTCACCTTTAAAGTTGAATTACTGAAATAAATGAACTTTTGCACGATAGTCTAATTTTTCGAGTTTCACCTGTAGACGCTAAAGCTCAAGGAGAGTGGAACATTTGGTCAATATTGAACTACTGAAGCAACTCCAACTGAACTCAAGGCTAAACTTGCGATATCTGTCTTTAGCCTCTAACTGTTTTACAGCTTTCTACAGTCAAATATGACAAATGAACTGCTCAGCTGCTATCCAATCTTTATAATAGGAGTTAAAAGATTTATTTATCTAAAAAGTCTCTTCTCTGTCATTGGAACTCAGGTCAAAAACACTCTGCTTTTTAAAGTTTGCCGTGTTGCAGGTTGTGGAAATAACGGTCCTGCTGCACTGATTCAGCAGCTTTCCACATCACACCTGAATAAGTAGAGCCAAAGTATCACAGTAGGTGTGAGCTTTTGAGTTTTCCTAACCCGTGTGAAGAGCTTCAATGAAGACACGAGTCTCAGAAAAACGAGGTGTGTGGATCAGGACTGTGTGTTTCTGAGGCCGGGCGGGTCTCATGGCCGTGGTTTCTAACCGCTGCTTTCTAACGGCTGCTACTGTGATGGTTAGTGAAGAACAAAGCTCCTGTAGAAGCCTGCATCAAACAGACTTTTTAAATTATGTTCACATAAAAACAGCGCATTCCACCCTCTCAGTGAGCATCGCAGAGAAATAATTCACTGCTCTGTTACCCAGCTCGTACATTTTGTTGTAGAAGACCTTAGACTCTCCCATGGCTGCAGAGGGGAGTAGGTGTCTATCCAGCGCGTCCAGGATGTCTCCACAGATAGACTTCAGCTCCTTCTCCACCTGCCAGCAAACACACGAAGCACAGTCACTCACTGGGTCAGAAACATTTTCAACAGCAGCCATACCTCTTAAGCCCCCCCCCTCCGAAACAACGTAATGTTAAAACTATAAACGATGATGTATTTTGTTGGGGTTTTATCCAGCATGTGACCTGAGCGACCAGATTCCCTGTCATCCACATGAGGTGTTCGAGAGGTGATACACTGTGCCAGCCTGGCGGTCTGTCTCTAAGCTAACCCCGATTTAAACTTCTCCCCAGGTTCCTCACTGACCCGTCTGCTGTGTTCCTTGATCTTCATGATGTTGTAGAGCACAGCTGGATTAACACACATTCAATGACACACAGCTGGAGTCTGTTAACCAATCAAATGCCTTCTGAACACAACTGGATGCCCTGGGTTCTATTATAGGGTGTATCATAGAATGTATTTACTCATAAAAACATCACAATGTCTTAAGTTCACAGCACTGCCCTACTTTGTGGCTGTAATATGGCGACGTAGAAGAGCAGCCAGTATGAATGCTTTAGCAAGGCACCGTTTTCTTCCTGCTTCTGTGAGGTGGCAGAAAGACAGCAAAACATACCCTAACATGGTGATTACCCTACCCCGCTCCTCAAGGCATGGTGCCCTGTATGTTTTAGATCGGGGGTGTCCGACTACAGTCCCCAAGCGCCGGTTTCCTGCATGTTTTAGGCATTTCCCTGTTGATTTCAATTGGTGGCCGATTAAAAGGCTTTTGCTGAACTGCAATCATCTGAACCAGGGATGCATCTAAAACATGCAGGGTGGGGAGACATCGCCCTAGCAAATATTCGGATTATTCCCAAGAAGTCCATCCTGCTTGAAGCTTTCCTGTTCACGTATATAAAGCAAAGTAGGGTAGCTGAATGCCATCCATAAACTGCAATGCTGATCCAGGAAATGTATTCCCAAATGGAATACAGCAGTGACTCTGGAAATGTAGGTGTACTCTCATCTCTGCCTGCCATTAGATCACTGTCTCTGCCTCTCCCAACTCTGACACAGTCTGGCTTCTCCCAGTATAATAGCTGCTCTTAATCCACTTCATAAAAGCATGAGAGAGAGTGCTGGGAGGACCCGCCAGCGATGACTCAGATGCTGTCTGTCCGGTAGCCGCCCGGCAGCGTGCATCACTCACAGGAGATTGCGATCTCACAATCACCAAGGCAAAAAAAAAAAAAAAAAAAGAATTACAAAAAATGTAAAAAAAATTGGAGCTGCTCTGACATGGCGAGCACATGCGAGAAAAACGAACCGACGGCCTGATCCTTTAGAGCTCATGGAGCCACTAACCGTTTGCCTGTATTCCCGGATCATCTTCAGCTTCTCTTCGCCGCCCTTGTTCTCTTCCCTCTGTTCGATGCTGCTGATTATCCTCCAAGACGCTCTCCGGGCCCCGATCACGTTCTTGTAGGCCACTGATAGTAGGTTCCTCTCCTCGACTGTGAGCTCCACGTCCATTCCAGCCACCTTCTTCATAGATTCCACCATCTCTGTTAGAAAGAGGACAAAAACAAACAGTTTACAGGGCTGAAGCGTTCACTGACAGTCATGAAACCTTGGATCTTGGAAGAATACTAAATGACAAGTGGCTGATTGACGGGATGTCCGCTGTTGGACCCCTACGCTAGCCTGATAACTCACTCACTCATCTAAATGGCCACTTCCATAGTAAATATGGCATACTGAACTTTGATTTTGGATCCTGAGAGTACATCTGAAAGCTTAAAATGTTAGATTAGAGATGGCGTAAAAGGATCAAGCTGCAGTGGCTTCTTTACCACACGGAAAGCAGAAAAAGACTCTGTTAACATTGACCTGCAGTGAAAATTAGCTACTGACTGAAATGAACCAAGAAGAACCCATCTGCTTGAAAAACAAAAAACGAAAGAAAAAAAAACGATTCTTTATGGGGGTGGGGATTTAGAAATGTCAGAATCAACTATTATCCTCTATGAGCTAGAAAGGGCTATTAGAAATGTATATATGACTCAAAGGAAAGCTGGTTTTGTTAAAGAATATGCAGCTTCATAAGGATCAACCAAATGATAATAAAAATTGTTCAATCTTTTAACAAAAGGGCAAAATAACCACATCCTTAATTGGCAAATGCCATTCATCTGCTACAGTGTGGAACATCAAATTAACATTAGTGGCTGTGTGGCTTTCGTGCATAACTCGTGTTTGTAATACACGCGACTCGATCTGCCAAGCGTCTGTGATGTAGTGAGCCGTGAATGTAACGAAGGAGTGGGTTGCTCTGGAAGTCCACGCATCACAGGTAAGCGCTACTCTGTGGGCTTTGGCCAAGGCTTCAAGCACTTTAACTTTAGTCTCTTCGTACAGTTGTGGTATGGCTTTTTCTGTGAAAAACTGACGCGACTGTATCACATCCTTAGGCTCAATGGTATGCAGCATGTATCTAAAGCCTTCGTTTTCCATAACGCTGTAGGGACGAAGAGCTTTTGAAATGAAGCAAGCGACAGCTTTACTTTTCCTTTTTGCTCGCTCAGAGTCGGATGGAAGTTTAGTGAAGTGGTGGAGTGTGCGCTGATCAGGAGTTGGAAGCAGCCGCAGCTGCTCTGCTTCTTTTAACTCCGGGTGATGGCGTAAAATGTGGGCTCAAGCATTTGAAGTGTTCCCGACAGTACTTGACTTTCATTTTACAGATTTTACACACTGAGTATGTCATGTCAAGCTCCTTCTTACCTGGGGAATTGTAAAAACCAAAGTGTGCCCAAATATTTGCTTTCAGCAAGGACGGGGCTGGTTGTATTTTTCTTTCATCCTCCATGCTGAGACATCAGGCTACCAGCTACAGCTATTTAACTAAAACATTGGTAGCGCGTTGGACCGCCCCTTGCTGAAACGACACGCTATGGAGGCCGTTGCATGACAAACAGTATGCGAATAATTATAAATGTTCAGAATGCATATTTGTAAGAATCGAAACGTTAACCTTTGAGATCGATTTTTTCCGGCACCCCTAATATAATATAATATATAATTATATTAGGGGTGCCGGGAAAAAAAAAAAAAAAAAAATATATATATATATATATATATATATATATATATATATATCAGACTCAAAGCTAGCTATTTTTAGCATAATTGAAGTATCCAAGTTTACATCGGAAAAGGTTTGAGATGCAGAAAAAATAAATATAAATAAATAAATAAATAAAACAGATTTAATGGAAATATTTTGCTCCAACATGGCGTGACATGTTTGCGGTTAATTCAGGCTGAGAGAGAGCAAAACTTTTAGTGGATAACAGGAAGGCCAAAACCAGAGGTGGGTAGTAACTAGTTACATTCAACTCAGTTACATTTAATGAGTAACTTTTTGAAAAAAACAAGAAAAAACTTTTAGAGCTACCATAATTTTCTGATTATAAGCATTACTTTTTTCAAACGCTTTGGACTAGGGATGTGTATTGGCAACAATCTGACGATCCGATATGTATCGCGATACAGGGGAGACGATACGATATACCTCGATATATCGCGATATTATGAGTAAGACTATATATTATGATTTTTAAAACAGAATTTAACTGTAGAAAAACTGTCACAGCATTCTAAACGCTCCAACCGGTTTCAAACTTTAACACATTCAGTTTTATTACTAGATCTAGTTGATCCGCTGGAATGAAGAAGGTGAAAACAGCCACAAACTACCAGTTATACTTTTAATTTTAGTACAAACATTATTGTCATTAATGGTTACATTCAAATCTTTTAAAAAAAAACGATATTTTTGTTTTGAATATCGATACAATATTGGGAAATAAAATATCGTGATATATCGGTGTATCGATATTTTCTTACATCCCTACTTTGGACCCTGTGTCCTATACAGCAATGCGGCTAATTTATAGATTTTTTACTGGCTGACGGCCTCCGGGGGCACTATAGCAGATAGCGCAAAAGAGAGACAGACGTGAGGAAAGATTATGCGCCGAAGAAGACACTAGCTTTGATTTTGAACTGTTATTTTGTGCATCATGCACACACCCTCATCATGAAAAACAAAAGAAACACAGCTTTAAGGTTAAAGGTAATCGAACTCGCTGTCGAAGAAGGAAATAGAGCTATTGCACGTAAGCTTGACATCAAGGAATCGATGGTGAGACGTTGGAGGAGGCTGAGTCAGTGTAAAAAGACGACAAAAGCTTTCAGAGGAGATAAAGACGTTGAAGAAGACCACTTCAGTGGCTTTAGTGCACAAGAGGAAGATGAAGATAGCGACCAAGACTTTTCTGGTAGGCTAAAGTATGTTTTATTTTTTAACCAGGCATGTCACTGTCGTGTTGTGGCACAGTGCTGACTTTCAGGCAGAGTAAAAAATAAAAATAAAAAAGATGGGGGGGGGGGGGGGACGTCTTAAATAAAAAAGAAAGAAAAATCTGTCCATCTGTGAAAGTCTGTCATGTTACAACATCAAAACCTGCGGCTTATATTCAGGTGCGCTCAATAGTCTGAAAATTACAGTAGCTTTACTGCAGTTTTAACTTTTGCTTGATTAAAATTATTACAAAGTATCGCCACTCTTCATTGAGTAAAACGTCTGGATCCTCTGCCCACCGAGATTAACTTCCCTGAATGAAGATTAAACACGTTTTCACTCCAGAGATGCATGAAGCACAGGCACACGCCTACAGTTCACGTTAAAGTGAGACCTATTATTCCATCTGCTGCGCCTGTTAAGACATTTGGAGATAAACACCGTATATTGTCACTGGAAGTACTTTACCTTGTTCTGAAAAAAGAAAAATGCACCAAAACATAAATTAAATCAGATGTTATGATCAGTACTCAAGTGGCTTTACATTTTTTTTAATTTTTTTTTTACTAAATGAGTTTTTTTTTCCTTGAGTGATTTTTTTTGGGGGGATGGCTACTTTTTACTTTTTCTCCAGTAAAAATATGTTCAAGTAGTGATACTCTAACTTGAGTACAACTTTTGGCCACTCTACTCACCTCTGGCCATAAGACATGAAACCAAATTTGCTCATTTTTATTCGTCCAGCGTTTTCTACCTCGGTTACATTAGATGCTGGAGTTGGAAGAGGCGTGTCATCACCATCCTCCAGCGAAGACGCATGAAAAACTCGTGTTGCTACGGTAGTCATTTTGATTGATGAGTGAAAGATGGCTTAAAATGTGATCTTGTTAATAGTTTGAGTTAGTTTTTTTGTGTGTGAAGATTTCTAAAACAAAAAATAAAATCTCTCTCACAGCATGACGTTACCTATGCTACTTGGATAAATAAATCACTGTTGAAAAGAGCTCATCTTACATTTTCATATATAAAAGGAAAAAAAAAGAAAAAAAGAAACTGGGAGTTAGCAAGAGACTTAAAAACATCAGATCGGGGGCATCTCTACTATTACCTTAATGAAATTAACTCTGTAGTCTCAATTGGAAAGTCTCGGAGAATGTCTGAATCACCCTGACCAACATCTTGACAATATTGTTACAGAGCAGAGTGGGTTGACCTACTGAGTACAAGAGGGCCCTGTAGAGGACGGTGAGGGGAACTCAAAAAGTTATTGCCCCTGTCCTGTGTCCAGATTCTCCTCCCAGAGCCACCGAACATGTGCAGAGACAGTCAAGCGCTGCAACTTTAAACAGCAGAACCAGCAGGTTGCTGCATCTTCGGTCAACTTTGTTGATTGCTATTGCATCTATTTAATCAATCAGTTTAATGATCGCAGAACAGGGCGACCATGTTGTCGTCCATCAACAACAAAAAATGAAGAAAAATGCAGTACATTTTTAAAGGCTCGCCCTTCAGCAACATGTGAATTTAAGAGAACTTTAGGCGAAGTAACAGTAACTCACTACATTCCAGCGGGGTTACAGTTTAGTCACCAAACCATAAATCACCCCCCCACCAACACCACACACACAAGAAGCCTTGGTCCAGATCCTGTGAATGACTCATGGTGCATTCACTAAACGTAACCGGGCAACGAGTGACCGGTTGGCAGAGACGACCCCCCCCCGGTCAGTAACTGGTCATGACAGCGGCGGAGTGGCTCTCCTGTGATCGATCTTGCGGGAAACACCCCACCAGAATGAACAGCTGCGCCCCCCTCTCCCTCCTCTCAACAGGCTTCATGCGGCTAATCGTGCAACGTAGCCACTAGCACTGAGCGACTGCTAGATCAGACGGGCTTCTGAGAACCAGCCCGGAGCGAAAGAAAGAGGGGGAAGGGGTGTGGGGGGTTGTTATTATCACGGCAACTCCCGGAGATGCTTATTTGGGCTGACCGGTGAACCCGTTCGGGTCCGGAGGGTAGCATGGGGCAGGGGAGGCAAACCCTCCTGTGACAGCTCACGCTTCACCGATCCGCCATTTTGTTGTAGCCACATCGCTAATGTTAGCAGTTTCTGCGATATAATTAAAACAAGCGCGTTTTCCCGACGCTTGTTGGGGGGGGGGGGGGCTGAGGTCACGTTGCTCTCTTTTTAACAACACCCCGTGTGGTCTGTCAGCAAACAGAAAAACAAGAAGCTAGCTAAAAAAAAAAAAAAACAGTGAGGGTTAGCAGAGTTAGCTCGCCTTATCTGCCCGCAGCTATCACTTCAGCTAGTGCTGTTTGGGGAGGAGGAAGGAGGGGGGGGGGGGGGGGGGGTGGAGAGAACCCGAACCGTGACTCTCACTTACCGTCATATCTTTCTGCCTGTTCGGCAAGTTTTGCCTGATAAACTAGGTCTTCTCGCTCTCCCATTGTGTAAATAAGATGAGAGGGATAAGTTGGCGATTCAACGTGTCAGATCTCTAACGAGGAGCCACGGTGGTGTGTCAGGTCTGTCGGCGGTTCCTAGAAACCAACTGATCGATAAGGAGTGTTCCGCCCCACCGGCAGCGCTGTGTAGGGACAGAGGAAAGATGGCAGCCGGTCTCATCCGGGTATTACGGCCACGGACCACCAAAACGTTTCTTAGGTATGGCAGGCCGTTTTAGCACAACATCTCACTGCACTTTTCTCAGTTACTAGATCTGTAGTAGATAGAAAATAATATCCCGAAATTATCACGGTTTAAATTATGTTAATAAATATATTTTAGAAATATGTTAGGATCGTAAATCTCTATGTATGTTATGGTTTTATCATTTTAAATGCTTTGTATAGTGGTTTATGTATGTCGTGTTTTTAACTGTAGACATAAACTAAATCAATAAAGTTTGAATAAAATTGAACTGAATGTCTAGACATCCTTTTAACTGAGCTTTTTATTTATTTATGGAAAGAGTTAAAAAAAGTGTAACAAAGATCCACAAATCAAACTTTCCCAGTCGAAAAAGAAGCATATTGGATATTTATTGAATGACGTTATGCGGCTCCTCACAGATGTCTTCAGTTTTTACTATTTTGCTCCACAGACAAATATAGTAATACGGCTTTTAAAAGATGATTTTTGGGGGGGGGGGGTGAAAAACCTAATTTCCCCTAAGCAGCAGCAATCAGCGGGCGATTCGTCTTTTGGATCTCGGTGGAGGAATTTGTCTCAACGATTCTTTGAAGAGTTGTTTAATTACAGCCACATTGAGCTGAAACAGTTTGTTTAAGGTCAGGCCTAAACATCTCTATCAAATCTAAATCTGGACTTTGACTAGGCCTCTCTAAAACCTCATTTTGTAATTTCTTTCTCCGGGTTTCAGAAGTGGACTTTCTGGTGTGCTTTGGATCATTGTCCTGCCGTATAACCCAAGTTAGTTCCATCTTAAGGTCACAAAGTGATAGCCGGACATTCTCCTTTAGGATTTTGTGCTAAAGAGCAGAATTCATGTTTCTATCACTTCCAGTAAGCTGTGAAGCAATAAAAACAATAAAAAAAATACCCCTACCATCACACTAGCGCCACTGTGTTTGACTATCGGTACTGCCAAAGGCTTGGAAATGACTTTGTAACCCCGTTCCAGGGATATAGATGTCAGACAGGGTGTGATGTTCAGTGTTGGCGGTAGTAATCTGGTCTGGGTGTGGCCAGTGAAAATGCACTCATCCTTCAAAAAAAAAAAAAGTTTAATCACAGTTAATTTACAAATGGGGTGTACGCTTTTCCACAAAGGGGTCAGGCTGGTTTGTATGCCCCCCCCAACCACCCCAACAATAGATTAAATCACAATCAGCTTTTAGTATTTACTCAGGTTATCATTGTCTAATATGAACATCTGTTTGATTATCTGAAACGTTTGAGTGACAAAAAAAGGAAAAAACAGAAGAAATCTGTTAAAAAAAAAAAAAAAGGGGACAACTTTTTAATAATACTGTAGGCTACATTCTAGAGGCAGACTGCAGAAAGTGTTGTATTTCTTTTTACCAGACAGAAATATCTCTGTAAAGTCATCTGCAGCAGTTTGATTTGAAATCTCCTTTTAAAAGTTTATGTTCAATATAATATAAATTGAGTACCCTATAGTTGGTATGCTGTTATTCATAGTGTTAGCCAGCGAGGCATTTTCTATGTATACATTTAACAAATTTTTCAAACTTTATGGTAGACCAAATATCAGAAGCTTCTACTTTCAAGAAGATAAAATGTATGCGAATGGTCTAGCTATGGATATTAATTTTGGGGTTTAATCTTGATTAATGACTCATTCTTGGCTTCCACTCTCCCTCCTGCTTTCAGATTAATAACCACGTGTTCTCGATGGTGGGAACATCTGGGAGGCTTTCTGGCCTTATGTTAGCATTTTTACAGTATCTTTGAAACACTTCATTGTCACTTTTTCTGTGTTCATTCGTTTTTCGGGAAAACGTATCAATCCTCGTCAGATCCGACCTGCGTTGTTGGGAGGAGTTGCTCCTGGTGAATGTTCTGATCTCACTTTCAGTTTGTGCCCGTGTTCTCGGGGGGCAGAATTGCAAAGCAAGCCCACTCCCATGGAAGAGAATCAATGGCACATATGGGTTGGATCAGGATGCTTGGAAAGACAAAGAACTCGTGGTAGCTTTAATCTTGTCCTCTTCAGATGGGAAACCATTTAAATGTCTTAAAACAGCAACCAGAAAAAAAAAAAAAAAAAAAAAAAAACATTTCACCAGCCTCCTGCAGTCCATTCTTGTGGTATATACAGAATTTAAGTCTGTCCTCGATGACTGCCTCGGAAAGAAGTGTCTCATTCACTGCCTTTTTCGTAACAAGGGCTTTCTTTGTTGTCTCCATAAACTCCCAATTGTGTAAGCAGTTGCACTGACGCCTACCTGCATCAAACGCTGTGCTAGCTCTGCACTGGTGGCAGCAGATAAAGTTGTGCATTCCTCTGGAAGCAACAACCCAGTTACTTCCTACACACCAATGCGGGCGCCTATTTCGCACTGACAGGAGGGACACAGAACCTGCTGGGATGACAATGTATCCCTTCCCGTCTTTGGACAGAGGTGGGTAGAGTAGCCAAAAATGCAAGTAAAAGTAGCAATACTTCAACATATATTTACTCAAGTTAAAGTACAAAGAAAATTAAGAGTAAAAAAATGATTTGGTAAAAAGGCTACTTAAGTTTTGAGTACTTGTTTTGAGATAGTAACATGATTCAAATAAATAGAAATAATTGTAAGACATAATTGTAAAATAAATTTGACAAGAACATTTTTCATTCATTCATTTTTGGTCAAAACAAACGATCAGTTTCATATAGTAAAGTCACTCGCTGAGGGTAGAGTAGCAAGAAGCTTTACTCAAGAGTAACGATACTTCATAAACATCTTACTCAAGTAAAAGTAAAAAGTAATCTAGTAAAACTACTCCAAATGTAATTTTTTTTCAAAAAGTTACTCAAGTAACTGAGTAAACTAACTAGTTACCAGAGGTGGGTAGAGTACCCTAAATTGTACTCAAGTAAGAGTAGCACTAGTTCCACACATTTTTACTCAAGTAAAAGTAAAAAGTAGCCTTCCAAAAAAAATTTATTAGAGTAAGAGCAAAAAGTATTTGGTAAATAGGCCACTGGAGTACTGAGTAACATCTGACCTAATATTTTTAACAGTATGTCGGACTTAAATATAAAGTTATGGGCAAATTCTGGTCTTTAGTGACTAAAATGAAGAAAATGATACAAATAAATATTTACATACATTTTAAGCAGAAGAAAGTATTTTCTAAAACAAAGTTTTCAATATAATACAAATACTTACAGTAGGTAATGAATACATATATCTTAGAAAAATGTAAAAAGTACTTCCAGTGACAATTTATGGTCTTTACTTTATATTCACTTGATCTCAAAATGCAACAAGCTCATCCAACAGAAGTAGAGATGTAAGAAAATATCAATACACCGATATATCGCAATATTTTATTTCCAGATTTTGTATCGATATTCAAAACAAAAATATCGATTTTTTAAAAGGATTTGAATGGAACCATTAATGACAGTAATTGTAGTAAAATTAAAAGCATGACTGGTAGTTTGTGGCTGTTGTCACCTTCTTCGTTCCAGTGGATCAACTAGATCTACTAATAAAACTGGATGTGTTAAAGTTTGAAACAGGTTGGAGGGTTTAGAATGCTGCGACAGTTTTCCTACTGTTAAATTGAGTTTTAAAAATCACAATATATCATGTTATCGTATCGCGATACATATCGTATTGCCAGATTTTTGCCAATACATCCCTAGACAGAAGATTACATTAGAAAACCAAAGCTTGTGTAGAAACAGGTGGTCTGCTTTAATAAACTGTAGGTGTGGGTCTGGTGTATCTTTTGTATTAAAAAAAACTGAAGTTTGCTCTTCAATCAGTGAATTGACTCGCAGTGGATAGAGAATCCAGATTTTTTACTAAAAAGTAGCGATACTTCATAATATTACTTAAGTACAGCATAGCAAAACTACTCTTTAAAGTACTTTTTTTCACCCAAATCCTTGAGTAAATGAATTTGGATTCCCCAGAATGAGCTGGTGTTGGTATAAAAACAGCACAATCTCCATAAAGCTGGTCAGCAGAAGGAAGCATGAAGCGAACGTTTCCTGGAAGATGGCTGAGTTAACTGTGGACTTCAGAAGCAAAAAAATACAGTGGACCAGAACCAGCAGGATGACATCAAACGCCACATTTCTATTCAATTTCATTTATTTATTTATTTATATATATATTGCCAATTCACAACACACGTCATCTCAAGTCACTTTACAAGAAAAGTTATTTCAGTTCAATTGTACATAGATTCCACTTAATCCTTCAGCTCATTTTTCCAATCAGTTTAAAAGTTTTCTATCCAAGACCCAGCAGATTGCATCGAGTCAAACCATCAACTGTGGAAACTTCACTCTGGACTTCAAGGAACATCGATTCTTTTCCTCCAGACTCTTGGACATTGATTTTTAGTTCAGTTCAGGTGTGATGCTTCTGACTCGTCTGCAAGCTCCTGCTTAAAAATCTTCTCAAGGTTTACGATTATACCCGCTTCTTGAAAACCCTTTCCCTCCCACGAGGTTTTTCTTCCACTCAACTTTCCATTGAAATGGTCACATTCAGCACTATCATGTAGGCCCTAACATTTCTATTTAAAAAAATATTTTGTATTCTTAAAGATGGCGATATTACTAGTAATCTTTTTTTCTGGGATGTACTTTTCATGCCATTTTAGTTTTTCATCAAATCAAAAACAGGAACAATAAATTCAATTAGTCAGTCATTTTTCATAGGTTTGACTTTATTTACTAGTATATTAACACATTACATGCTACTGAAAAATAAAAAGGTAATTTCAATCGTCTTGAAAGAATATAGTGTTATAATAAAATGGCACATTTCGATATTACACAGTTTCCAATGGCACTCTGCCACCTCCTTCCTTCCTTCCTCTGAAAGGAAACGAACGACTTCATGCAGGGCTGCAAAAAAAAAAAAGAAATACTTCTCGGTGGTCTCATTGGCAACGCGGTTTAGACGAGTGACGTAGCAGAGCACCTGCTGTGACGCGGCGTGAGAGGGAAACGAGCTGGATAGGATCAGAACCACACAGATGTACGGGCCGTGTTGAAAAGATTTCTCTTCTGAGTCACGGCGATATTACAAGAGCAGAAAAAATAAAACTACAGGAAAATAAATAAATAGATGAAGCCAGGACAGAGCATGTCAGGTACACATGAGGGCAGAGAGATGTCTTGGGGCCGCCATAAGACCGACGCCATATTAATGCAAACGGTGCATTTACAGAAAGAGTTGTCAGCAAAGACGTGTAAAAATCCTTTGAATAGATTCAGCACAATATCACAACCAGGGGATCATCTTTGAAAGAAATATAACTGAAGAAACTTAAAATTCATTCAATAAGTGGCATATTGTCTTTCCATACTTTGCAAAAAGCCCATCATGGCATAAGGAAATGTGTTAACTGGAGCCGTGTGCTTCGGTCAGATGTCCACGCTTTGAGTGAGGTCGAGAGTTTTGGGCAACAAACTCTCCATGAGATGTGGAGAACACACAAAGTACAGTGGAGGACCTGTCGTGCTGTGGGCCTGATTGTGCGTGGTGAAATACCAGATCAGTTAAAATGAAAAAATCCTGTGGTCTGAGGGAAAAAAGAAATCATTACTGTTGCATGGGATAAAAATGAAAAAATAAGCATATTTAACCTCTAAAGACTTGTTACCATTACACCCCCCCGAAAATATGTCCTGAAATGAAAGCTTTGTGTTTGAATACTACAATAAAAGAGGAATTTACTACTAGAGGAGCCAGGAAAGCTACCCACAGCAGTGGCCTCTTTACTGCCATCAGTACATGCAGAAGAGGATCCAACCTGTCTGAATGTTGCTGCAGTGCCATCTATAGGTGACTGCAGCGCCACAGCAGGGAGGAGGACGACATTTGGAGGTTTTCGGCTTTTGTTCGCACTCCAACTCATCATGAATCGTAGCGCTGATGATTGTCACAACAAAACACCTTCTAAAAGGGGCGAACACATCGTGAACGACAAACCTCATTTCGTGGCAACAAAGAAATGGTGAAAAAAAAAGAAGAGATAAAACGATACAAAAAAAAGATGCAGTCTGTTTGGGAGTTCACAACTAAACAGGACTTTAAATAAAAGATTACCAGAGGACTAAATGAAAAGGAGCAAAAAGAAACTAGTAAAAAAAAACAAAAAACACAAAAATAAACTAACTGGGTCAAGACGGTAACAAGTTCCCAGAAGGCTTGGAAACAACAAAAAAGAAAAAGGGGACAGGTACCAAATAATACCACCTTTCTCATTTCTTTGACACACATGGTGAGACGCGGACACACAGCTGTCGGCTTTAGTAAGGTCGGTTCAGTGGGCTGAGTGCAGAACAAAACCAGTGTGGTGGGCAGCCTACATTCAGTCTGTTTTACTTCAGTCACGCCCGTCAGATGCAGAGTGAGAACACGTGAGGGTCAGTCAGTTCCTCTACCACAGAGCCCCCCCCTCCACAGACAAAAGCAGCTATGAAGACGACTACTAAGACATAAACAATAATCAGCATGAAGTGAGAACCACACGGTTACATCATTCCGTAACAATATGTTCTACGTATCCTACAGAGGACTACTTGGTGATGCGTGTTTGGAGGTGATCGGTGGAGCGAGGTTTCGGGTGAGAGAATGTAGTGTTGTCTTTATCGCCACCTCTTCAACAGTCTCGCGGCTTCTCTGGGGCGATTCCAGGGGGTGGCGGAGGGGTCCTCCGCTCGATGCGTCCCGTTCCTCTCACCGTAGCTGCTGGTTTGGACTCGGCGTTCGGTACTCTGTTTGACCGAGAGGTCTACGCCTTCAAGTCTCTCTGGAAACGGTCTCCGAAAGGCTGCTTCAAAGTCACGGGTTCACACAGAATATTGCTGCATTCATTGCCAGTACGGTGGGAGTCTTTCAACAACGAAACACGAACGCGCATCAGACAAGGTATGAGAACTTTAAACCCTTAAACACGTTTGTTTCCATCATCAATGTGACTTTACAGTAGAGAAGGGCCGAGAAATGTCGCCGGCGAACAGACGACGGGTCGAATGCTCAAATATCACGTCTATTCCGAACCCCTCTTTGGAGTGGGAGCTGTTACAGAGCGAAGAAGACTCAATGGTAGCCATGTTTAGTCTCAACGGTGCGGTTAAAAATGAAGCCAGGGGAGTTTAGTTTTAGGGAAAAACAGGATAGAGCAAGATTTTTGGCAGATAATAGGAAGGCCAGAGAGAGCGTTTCAAATTTGGACAAAGACAACATTTTATTCCTACGGCTCCTAAAGAAAAGCTAGAATTAGCTAAAGTCAGTACCAGCAGGTGAAGTTTGTTTTTTTTTACCAGAAGATTCAACCAATCAGATCAGAGGTTCTATACTTAAAAGCACTTAATGTCAAAATGTGAGTTCAAACCAACGAAGAGGCCAGTACTGCGAGTAGATCTAGAATGAAGGGGATATATCAAACTATACTTATTCCAAGCTTAAGTTCAATCAAGAAAAGCTTTGAAAACTCTCACAAACCAAGTCGAGCGTTCCCATCTGACATGAATGCAGCCTGAGTGACCTTAGTGTAA
Source organism: Valencia hispanica (assembly GCA_963556495.2). Classification (NCBI taxonomy): domain Eukaryota; kingdom Metazoa; phylum Chordata; class Actinopteri; order Cyprinodontiformes; family Valenciidae; genus Valencia; species Valencia hispanica. The sequence continues at coordinate 49,285,210 of OY747700.1, read as the reverse complement.
GATATATATATATATATTAAAAAAAAGGTGAAGTGTTCAAACGCTGCATCGTGGAGTCTTCTTAGGAATGAGCATCGATGAGCCGTATGCGGCAGGGATAAGTTACGGGGGAGCGGTTGGCGAGTCCGTGGAAGAGAGATGAAAGTTTTATCTCCAACGGTGAGGTCTGGAGGAGCAGGAAGGACGAGGAGGGGGGGATTTATTATACGAAAAGAAATGGATCACAGGGCTGGGGGGGGGGGGGGGGGGTGTGGGGGGGGGGGGTGCACTCCAACGAGGGCCAGATTTGTTCTTGGCGATTCTCAGAAATTGTACTTGGTGCAGCTAAAAGCTCACAGAGGAACAGGGCAGGTGTGGGGGGAGGGAAGAAAATAGAGGTGTGGAAGGGTCTAACACTAGTGTCCAGGCGGCGGGGAGCGGCCGTCCGCCCTCAGCTCAGTTCGTCCTCGGCGCTGTGCTGGTCCAGCAGCTTGACGTGCGTGAAAGGAAAGTGGCCATGCTTGCCTTTACATTCGCCCTCCCACTGGCCGTTCACGTTTATTTTGGTCACCTTCACCATGTCGCCCACCTGTGGGAGGAGCAGAAACACGAGAAACCCTGATGTGAAACAGAGCTCAGACCACTGATGGAAACAAATGACTACACACCAGTTGGGCTAGTTAAGACGTGGCTCCTCCCGCTGCGGTAACCCTGAGCAAACAGCCGCTAACAGACAAGTCTAAAGTTCAAGTCCATGTTGATAAGATCCGTCAGCGGAGGAGCAATCTGATAACTCCGAGTGACGACAGAGCTACCTACTGATTCCTGACAGTAAACGGTTGCAGGACAGGTTCCCTACCAGATTACCGGATAGGACCCCTCACAGAAGTAACCGTGACTCTTTAACCGCTTGTTCATTTTTCCATTTTACAACCAAAATGTCATCTTCTATTAGCAACAGTGCATAACGGCGAATAGGGAAGAAGTTGTGGAGAAATTAGCAGTACGTCAGAGCATCCATGAACGTATGCACCCAAGTGTTTTACAATTTTATTTGTAGAAAAATAATTGTGCTTTATATTTTCTCTGTCCATTTTTGTATTAATATTTCAACGTGATTCTAGTTCATCACATCCAGGGGGACCTCCGGCGGTTTTGCTGTGAACGTTGTCAAACTGTAGCTGTTCTCAGCGCAGGCATCCCCCTAAAACCAGAGACACAAGGAGCTCAAACAGCCAATACAGTCTCTCTTTCACTGTTAACATCATTGGTGAAAATCTAGAAAACTAGCTGGGCAATGTGCAGCCACATGGTCGGCAGGTGTCGATGCTTCAGTTTAGCTAGGAACTCCTATACAGAGCGTTCTAAAATGTGTTGGATCAGATCCATGGCACCAGATCAGGACCATCCCTGCTTTTAGTCCACTGGAATCTGATCCGACACCAGAACCGCCACGTCGAACCAAGAAAAAACAACAACAAACAAACCCAGAAATGGTAAGAGCCCGATTGGTGCATCTCTAGATGAGATCATCTTACCGTTTCACCTACACCTTCTTTGAACTACAAATAATGTAATAATCATTATTTAAGTTATGAGAATTAATCAGGTAAAGAAAAAAAAGTTCATATTTGCTTCCATGATATATTTCAGCCACAAGCCCCCTGTTAACTCACACTTTATTAAAACAAAGATGACACTTCAGCACTCATAAGAAGTTAGTCATCTATACAAATGTTTTAACTCCTTAACATTCGTGCAAATGTCACAAATGGAAATTAAAGGTGTTGAACCATTTGGAGTCGAGGCATCATATGGGTCTGTTTGGAAAGAAAACACTTCACCAGTTACCTGTTACCAAGTAATATAATCTTGAATACGTTGGAAAAGATGAAATTTTATGTCCGACTATTTATTTATTCATTTTCTTTTTTACAAATGAAAGCTTTGAAAGTGGCTTAAGAAGGGAGTGTTGGCCTGAAAAACACACTGGGTCTAAGCACTGAAGTATTACCAAATTTAGCAGTAATAAACCAAAGAAAGAGAGGGTATTTTGCACATATTTTTCTAACTGAAGGTCAAGGGTGGCCAATAGTATGCCTTCTCCAGGGTGAATGCAAAACTTACAAAGGTTTCACATTATGTTGGATTGTGGACGTCAGATTTGTCGTGGACCAACTATTTCACTGCAGGACATTAATCGGACCCTTGTGGGTGTAAAAAGGTCGTTTTTGGCTACGAACGTGAGTCTGGCGATATTTTTCTTTCCGAGTGGTCTGGCAAAGTCGCTCGCCGTGTCTACAGTTATGATTGCATCCTTGATTGGCATACGTAATTGGAATCACAAGAATCGTAGCTTTCAAAATTAAGTATAATATGTGTATGTACAAAGTAAGGGTGTCGTGAAAAGAAGGCAGATTTGACTCGAAAGTATGCACCGTCCCGCCCGAGGGACATTGGGAATGCTGGATTAGGTAGAGAAAATAATTAATCCACTGTTTATTTACATGGGCAAATAAATTAGGCAATGCTAGGTTTAAATAAATTAAACATAACACTGTGGATGATCTATGCCAGTGTGTCTCTGATTTATTAGTGATTACTGGGCCTAGCTGTGTTAGATGGGAGGCGTGTAGGAAAAATGGAAGAAGATCTGTGAACGGATCAATTTACGCAGCGTTTCGATCGGAGAGGGGAGAGAGTGAGCCGTAAGCGGTGACCGACCACGGCTGAAAGTTGCAAATGAACACGTTCTCCTTCTTAAGCCGCTAAGCTCCACTTCCAGACAATTCTGTTTATTTTAGAACGACCGTACACTTCTGGACGCTATGCGGTGTTGATGTGTGCGTTACTCTTAGATTGCAAATCCCCATCGACTCACACAGTCCTGAGTTTTGTTCCCTGTTCAGCAGTGCTGCATTAAATGCTAATATATTCCACTACAAGTACCTCCACTCTGACTTTGAGTCCCCTAGAGGTCATATTTTACCGCAGCGTCGTCTCTCTGACCGGTTGGGACAGAGGGGAAGAACTACGGCACATGGGACGTTCGGGCTGATTGCAGGGAGCAACAATGATACACGTGTTGACGTTGACTTTCATTAAAAGAACCAGAGCGGATCTAGTTGACTAGTGGACTGACATGTTCGTTGTCATCAGAAAACGGGTCCAGGACCTCCACTCTGTCAGGTCAACTTCATCACTGGTTTCTAACTGCTGTCGGAGTGTAGTGGAATCAAAGTTTGGGCAATGCCAACAGCGTCGCTGCATTAATCCTTTGTACATCCTGGTTAGGAGTTGGGATTTCGCACGATTCACGATGGCAGCATGTTACAGCGGTTCGAAATTTGCTCTTTTTGTTGACTTTTGATCAATTTTCTTTGGTTGAGGCGTTCCATGTTTGGACAAGTTGCCCTCTGGTGTTCGATGATGGGCAGCTAAAAGGAGTTTTATTCCTATGTTTTTTTAAACTTTCGGATGTTTAAGATGGGCAACCCTGGCAACAAGCTATTGTTTTTTTTACTACCGGGAGCAGCTGATTAGTAGACTTAGACTTAACTTTATTCATCCCTTTGGAGGCCTGTTCAGACTCGATGAAAGACTGACTGCTACTGGAGATCCTTCCTGAAGCTACTTGGATGATACGCGTTTCAAAAACATTTCATTTCCCTTTGCAGTGAAGTGGGGGCCTTGGGTAGCTAGCTAAAACGGACAGCTACTGGACACCAGCGGTCAGAGGGAATCGGTAATAATCACCATGGAAACAGCGACTTGTCAAACCAGACTGAAGATGACTTTGTTCACATTGATTGCAGGAAGTTAGACCACTTCTAAAACCTTTGCCAGTCTTGCAGTGGTTGGAGCAGATCCAAAAGAAATCATGGATTTGCTGATAGCAGACTGCATGATAACAATATGCTGCCACATTAGGTAAATATTAAAAGAAATTTGAATCATTTAAAATAGGTACGTAAGAAAATATCGATATGCCAATATATCACGCTATTTTATGTCACGATATTGTATCGATATTCAAAAGCAACATGTTGATTTTTTGTTTTATTTTAGTTTTTACCTGTGCAGCCCGGTGAGAAGTCAGTACCTCACGGGAGGGTCTCATTTGTGTGTCATCACACAAATGAGCGATTTTGGATATTCCGGATATTCCCTGACATAACATAAATTTATTGGCGGATATAAAACGGACATAACATAAAACACAGACCTTTTGGAGCCATGTTGTTGTCTTTTCCTGGTTATTGTTGTCATAGACGTTTATATACGTCTATGGTTGTTGTGTTTACTGACGAAACCACGCGTGATTTTGCTAATCTCGCGTAATTTCGTGCTCTCTCAGTGACCGCTGCTCCCCTGCTGCTATGCGCCTCATACGCACCCCGTGGAAAGGGCCAAGCAGCAGAATACGCAAGTGAAACGTGCTGCTCCTGTAGCTTGCCGCTTACGCGTCCGGTGGAAAGGAGGGGTTAGTGTGAGGTAATTCAAAGTGTTGGGCCGCTTCACTTTTATGCACCGATTTAGTTGGATCCGTCGCGAAAAATCCACTTTGGAGTTTATGGCTGACAAAATGAGGAGAAGCTGAAGGGCAGAGATAACTTTTTTTCAAGGCACAGGCGCTTTGATCAAATTCAGAATGCGCGACCCCAACTGTAACCATCTCCTGTGCTTTGGGCGGAAAGACTGCTATGCGTCTCCATATTTACCTCCAAGGCCAGGGCGGTCTTGTCGTAGGCATTGGGCACCCTCTTCTGTATGGCCCTGGCGTAGACGGGTCCATTCTGGAGGTTCGGAAGCGGAGTGGGCTGGGCATACTGGCTGGGGTCTCCCAACAGCGGAGCGCCGGTCTGAGCCGCAGAGCCGTCAGAGTTCCCGTGGAGCGCCATCCCCGAGGCCGGCGCCGCTGGCATGCCGGCCCCCGGAGACGCCGGCCTGTACTTCTCCACGTACGGGACCGGGATCATCCCCGTTCTCCCCTCAGAGTTCTGCGCGTTCCACCACTGCTCCTCCGGCTTCTCCAGCACCCGGAGGATGTCCCCCATCCGAAACGGGAGATCCTCCTCGTCGTTGCCCGGGAAGTCGAAAAGCGCCCGGACGTACTCGTCTTCCAGGCGCGGAGGGGGGCCCCCGCCCGGGACGAAGGAGGGGTGTTTGGACTTGTTGATGGGCTCTATCAAGGTGGTGGTATCCAAGTAGTGGATTTTGTAGAACTCGAGCAGAGCGGGGAGAGCGTCAAACTCCTGGTCGCCAATACGGAACCTGGGGTGGCCCAAACCTGGTCCGACACGAGAGAAACAAGGAAGTCAGAACACACAGCGATACCTTTTGTTTTCCTTTAACTTAAACAATAACAGTGTGGGCTTTTCTATCTGAATATTTATAAATGCATGAATTAGAATGAGACTACCAAATATGAAGTTGACATCTAAGCGAAAAGACCAGGGCTCGTGCTGACCCCCGCTGGCCTGGAGGGCTGAAGGTAACATTTAGATCACGCTGTCCTCAAAATATCAATCAAACCCGTGTTCTGGGCTTTGGATGGTTCCATGAACTCTTTGAACATAAACTTGTTCGTTATCGTTTGCTTTACAGATTATTATCAGTCAAGTTTTATTCTGTGTTGAGTAGGGATGTAAAAAAAATACAGATAAACAGATATATCGCAATATTCTATGTCATATATACTATATTGATATTCAAAAGCAATGTATCGAGCAAAATTTTTTTTTAATGCTGACAGTTTTTCAACAGTTAAATTCAATAAAATAAAATAAAAAAATCACAGTATATAGTCTTCCTCCTATCGCGACACATCCCTAGTGTTCAGGAATTTTAATTTTTTTTCTTCTTTCCTAGCACTTCCATGATGTTTACATTTGCACCGTTACTGTGTGGTGAAATAACACTGATCCCCATACCAGGCGCCTACCTCTCACACAGTTACCCAAACAAACCGGAGTTAGGCCAATAAGACAGATGCATGCTTTAGATGGATGCAGACGATCGGCGCTTCAAAGCAGAATAGAAACGCTCCTTAGCGGGCCACCGCCTGATCAGAAACGTACCGGGCGAGTCAGGGTGCGCTCTCGGCCAGCTAAGTTCGCGTTTGCTTTGGGCCGGCCCTGCCGATGACTTCAGAAGTACAGGGGCATGTGAGGCCGGACTATTTCTGTAACCAGTCATGATGCTGGTGATTTCCAGAGTGAGCAGGAAGCATTTTGGTTTCCTTATTTTACTCTTTTTTTTCCTCTTCTTCCTTAAAATGTTGAGACTAAAGAGAAAAGGGGGGCAGGCAGCGGGATGAAGGGTCTAAGGGTCATCAGCTACACATCCTGGGGATACATTTATTGCTACACTGCAAATATTATTCAACCCCTTATTGAAACTATGTGTAAATGAAGCCATCCATCTCTAGACATAATGACATGTCTTATATAATAATACGGGGTTCTGATGGACTAGAACATGTCTCCTTATGCCTGGCCATCCATATTTCCTATGCTGGAAAACAAAACAAAAAAAAAAAAATCAAAAATAACTAAGGGACACTATTGCGCTTCTTCTTTGGTGCAAGTCATGCAAGAACGGTTCCATCGGTCCCACCGGCGTGAACCGAGCCCCCTCCACGCCCCCCTCTCTCCGTGCTCTTACCTGGGCCGGACTGTCGGCTGTTGCTGTTAATTATGTAATGCGAGACTTTGGAGTTCTCCGACACCGACAGCACGTAGTCGCCGGGGCTGGTGATGGAGTCCCGGACCAGAAACACGCCGTGCCGCTGCCCCTGCAGCAGGGACACAGCCTCCTGCCTGCTCAGGCGGCCCCAGTACCAGCTCCCGCGGTCCTTCGCGTCAAAATTACCGGCCATGATAACCACCACAAAGCCGAGGCTTTACCCGGGGCCTGCCCTGCTCTGCTATCCCTCCCGTTTTCCACAAGCGGAGCGTTCAAATCATACACACACAAAAAAAGAAAAACTTTAGCGCCGTGAGCACGTTCAGTAGACGGGCGACATCCGCAGCTGGTCCGTGTGGGCTCCAACCCGCAGATACAGGAGGGAAACCGCGCTGTAAAAAAAAAAAAAAGAATGAAGAAAAGAATAGCTCCGTCGTGGTCTGCGGTCAGCCTGATGGTCTACCAATCACACAGCTTGTTTCAGAAGCACGAATGTTGCTACAAACCACCCACCGACTACAACTAACTTCAAAAAACTGAAATGGCGGATACTGGAAAACAAAAAAAAAAAAAAAAGGGGGCGGGTGGGGGAGCACTCACCGGATGGGACGTAGACGCAGAGCACGCACGACGTCAAGCTCAACACGTCATGACAAGCAAATAAACGCATAGTTATTCGAATATATACATCCAAATATGACCGCTCCGCAGCTATATTATTTTCCATCTTCTTGAATTTGAGAAATATTTATATGGCAAAACAACAATTTATATTCCAGGATATTTATTCCCTCCTTAAAGCGTCGTGTTTTGTTTTGGCCTGACTTTGTCACGAATTTACTGCTGCTGTCGTTAACCCCCTAAAAAAATAAAAATAAACTTGTTTATCATAATACATCACGTGAACATTGTTGCTCCAGTTTTCACCCAAACATGAACACGTAAGGTTTTTCCTCCAACTATTAGATAGTTATTAGATAATTATATAAAAGCGTGCACATTTTCATCTATGGAGGGAAATCAGAAAGGGCAATTTACACCAATGTCCACTAGATGTCACTAAGTACACATTGAAAATCTTTAATAATTTCAACATCACAGTTTCGGTCAGTAGTTTTTCTTGTTTGATATACACTTTCATATCTTTTGAATGTGCTTAAAGTGTAAGAAAATCTTAGTTTTAGAAATATTTCCACTGTAGGCAAAGTGCGCTCCTTTTGGCTTACACTGATCAGGAAAAACTAGCAGTCGTGCACAGACCCTTTCCTCCAGAATTTTGCACAAATCTCTGGCTTTGACTGTTATTTGATTTTCTTCTTCCCTTCCAAAAATGTGAAACTTTAAAATATGTTGTAGATCTTACATAGTATACCCCATCATGAATCTTGAGCCTCTTAGAGATCAAATCACCTTCAGCTCGAGAAGGGTAACTTTTAGCTGTGGTGCGTGAACATTTCTTCATGAATGTCAGGTAATTTGCTCTCATTATTCAAGGACCTCCCAATTTTCAATGAGAACTGAAAAAGTAAGTTTGAATATGGAAAAGGAAAGTACAAAGACTCCAGTTAGTGAAAATTAGTGCAATGTCTTTCAAAATATTTCCTATTCCTTGAAGTTTTCCACATTTTTTCACTGAGCAACCGCAAACGTTAATTTATTTCACTGGTATGTGACAGACCAACACACAGTAGTGCATGCTTGTGAAAAGGAAGCAAAATAAGACTTTGCCTTCAACATTTTTTGCAAAAAGGTGTGCATTTGTGTTCCACCCCCTGAGTAAGTACTTTGTAGAACCACCATTCATTGCAGTTATAGGTACAAGTCTTTTGGAGCATGTCTCTACCAGCTTTGCGAAAGTTGTTGTCCATTACTCTTTTCAAAATAACTCAAGCTGGGAGCAGAATGTAGGTGCACTACAATTTTCAATTTTTAGCAAAGATTATCATTTGGATTATTATTTAGGTCTGGACTTTGACTGGGCCATTCAAACATATGAATGTGCTTTGATCTAAACCATTTCTTTGTAACTCTTTCTGCATGTTTAAGGTTGTTGTCCTACTGGGAGGTGAACCTATGGCCCAGTCTCAAGCCTTTTGCAGCCTCTAATAACAGCTTTTCTTTGTTTTGTTTTTTGCAGGATTGCCCTGTTAGCTCCCATCAGCTCTCACCAGCTTCACTGTTGATGGTGAAGACACTTCCAACACCATGGCTCACTCTGGAGAGTGTGTGTTAAGGGTGATGTGTGGTGTTAGTTTTCTTGCACTCATAACATAAAATTTTTTGTCTCATCTGACTAGAGCACCTTTTTCCACATGTTGCTTTGTTTCCCCTACATGGTGTGTGGAAAACTGCCAATGGTGGCTTTCTTCTTTACACTCTTCCGTAAAGGTCAGATTTGGGGAGAAACGACGACTAGTTGTCCTGTCAACGGATTCTCCTACCTGCGCTGTGGATATCTGCAGCTCCTCCACAGTCCCCATGGCCTTCTTGGGTTTGTTTCTTACTAATGCGCCCATTGATCAGCCTATCAGTTTAAGTAGATGGCATATCTTGGTAGGTGAGTCTGGGCCACACTGCTTTCCGATTATATATTGAAGAGCTTTCTGTGGGATGTTCAGAGTGTGGGATGTTGTCTGCTTTAAATGTCTCCGCAACCTTCTCCCTGACCTGTGTTCCTTGGTCTTTATGATGATGCTTGTTCACCTATGTTCTCTAATAAACTTCTAAGGTCTTCATACATCAGCAGGATGTGTAAGGATAGCGTTTTGATTTTTACCCTCATATGATTTGTTTGGTTTTCAGTTGAATGGTACACGCTGTCAAATTATATGTAACAAAAAAAACAACACAATGTAGAAATTATTTATCATGGACTCTTTTTATTAGAATCCCAAAACCCAGACATTTTGACAGCAGTGTGTACATTTTTCAGAGCAACTGTATGAATACATTTGCAAAGCAAAGTATGTAACCAACTCTCCTGACTTCATCTCTAGGACAAACATGTTTATCTTCAATTCCACTGAAGAAACAGCTGCTTTGGTGGAATCAGTGAAGTGGTTTTTTGCAAATGAAAGGACAACAAAATAGCCGATTTATTCTTTCTTATATATTTTATTGGTTAGATCCAAGGCAAAACAGCAAATCACAGTCATACAAATCACCTTGCATTTTAATAAGTCTATAAAGTCCTTCAAAACAATCAGCTTGATAAAGTGACAAAAAAATTAAGTTAGTATAAAGAATATTACAGAAGCGTACTGTAGATCGAGGAGCATATAGAGAATAAGAGTTGCTGATCAAGAAACGATCCAAGGCCATTTATGATCGATACAGATTCACTCCAATGTATATCTTTCCACATCATCCCCGTGGAGTCCTTGAGGAGGACGTATACATGGCATCTTCCCTTGCTTTCCGTAAGTCCAAGGTGCACACCAGGATCGTCTTACTGTAACATTGAGAAGGACTAGCCATTCTGCCGTTGGAATTGTACACAGAGTGCAAGGAGAAAAAAAGAACGTTGCACAGAACTGACCAACATGTGAGTTTCTGTCCCCATGGGATCATTTGAGACTACTGTCAAGATTATAAGTCTTGTGTCTTTTGAATTTCTCAGAATCAAAAGATTTGAATTATTAGCTCCCATATGTTGATTCAGGGAGGTATATCAAGCAATGGTCAGGTTGTTTTGATTTGCCGTGACCTTGACATTAAAAGCACACGTGTGCGTGGGAGCAGCTCATTATGATTAAGTACCCGTACCTCCGGTTGGGTCTCTCTGCAAGCAGTTGGAAGGCGGTCAGAGTAATCAACGCAATGAACCTGTAAGACGCTGACCCCAAAGCACTGAATTAACAAAGCCTGTTGCTCTGTCTGAACAACAGAGGATAGTTCAAGTACAATACAACAAGCAATATTTAATGTCATTTTAAAGGGTTCATTCTTTATAAAACGGGTTTTGGAGACACAGGTGGGTACTTGCTCATTGTTAGGGAGGATTAAAGGGATTCTTTTTTTTTTCTTTGATATTAGTTGGATGTGCAAAGCTGTGAAAATTCTGCTGGTGTCAATGAGGTGAAAAATGAACCCCCTGTCTATAAATGTAATCATGTTATCGATGAACAGCTATGACGAAGATTAAGTTAAAATAGACCACCGGATGGGTCTTGATGGGTTTGAAAGGCTTTACCAGAAAGAGAACACATATTTGGCTTTGGTAGAGAGTATTTGGTAAATCTGAGCTTAGTTCTACATCGAAGCCATTTTATGACTTCTAACTTATGGCTGTCTTCTCCACCTGTAACGAGGAAAAGTTTTCAAACCCTTCCAGTGTCAGGTCCAGACTTGGGTGTGTTCTCGCCAAGGTTTCTACAGAATGTATGTGATTTGTATGTGTGTATGTGTTTTCCTGCCCAAAGATAAAGCGACCCTAAGACCCCTAAAAGTAAAGCTGCTTTCAAGCTGTTTCTTGTCTTGCCATGTATGCAGGCAGATCTGTGGGTCTGAATATGAGGAAATTCCACTCATTTTGTGCAGCATCAAGAGCACGTCTTTGATGTCCAAACTTTTTGCCAGGTAGGCCAAAATCTTCATGCAGAAAGGAACTCGAGCGGCATAAAAATATGATTCTTCTTCTCTAAAAGCACTAAGATTCTTATCATAATTTGTTTAACCTGCTTAACAAAAAAAACGAAATATAAAAAAGCTGATACAACTTTTAAAGAAGTTTGATATGTAAATCCTGATAGATCCGAAACATTAAAGGGTCTCACATGTTTGCCTTAGTAAAAGAAAGACCTGCAATTCCATAGATTTTCTTTTGGCGCAATTTATGTTTTGGTAAAACAAAAGTTTCTGTCTTTTCACACTTGGGACAAAAATCCACACTTTACTTAGTTAACTTCTATGAACAGGTGCACCCAAACCTGCTTTTGAGTAGAATGATATTAAAAACGGGCTGCACAGTTGCTAGCAATGTTGCTTTGCAGCAGGAAGGTCCTGGGTTTGAATCCTGGTCTTGGTCTTTCTGCATTGTGTTCTCCCTGTGAATTAATAGGTTCTCTCTGGTACTCTGGTTTCTTCCCACAGGTTAACTGGTTTTAGGTAATAATCTGGGGATGGCAGTAAAATGCCCTACGCACAGCCTTTTTGTGCCCGAAAGTGGTCAAATATTTATTAGGTGAATTCATCAAAATGTTGTCCAGAATGCCTCAGATTAAAGATGGCCTTTACAGCTCTTTGAAGGCAACCATGATCCCTGCGTGATCCATTCCTTTCAAAGAGTCGTCCATTGCATTTCATAGCTGCATACTAGATTTTAATATCTGATCTTTTTGATTTTTTTTTAAATTAGACATTTTTTCTGGTAAATGTAACAATTGGTTTATCAGTTTTTTGCCATCAGCAAACTGCATCCAGATGCTACTTTGCCAAATAACCTAGTTTTTTATTCTGTTTGAGTCACCAACCACTCACTTAAAATACAACACATCCTACTGAAGGCAGTGTGGACAACTCATTGTGCGATATCTGCATATTTGTTCCCCATTTCACTCAGAGGAGTAGTGATGCAGGAGCTTGTGTGTGCAACAACAACAAAAAAAACGAACGGCTTGCAACTGGGTCTTGGTCATCATCATTTGTGTTAAGAGTCAGTAAACAGATTCGACAACTTTGTGTCAACTCACACGATGAGTTGAATCTTCATGAGAGCAGACAGAGTGTCTGCATAATGTAGAATAGCTTCAAGTAATGTTATTTGATCATTGCTACAACATTATGAATATCTACGTGTGTATTTTGGTTGAGTCAATTGGGGTAGGATTTAATAAGCATCAGTGTCTTCCTACTCTATTTCGAACTGACTATAAAAGTTGTTTTCTGCAGGCTTGATTACTATATCTGTTTTTTCTTTTTATTTTCGAGTTTATTTTCCGTGTGTTTTTTTTCTTCTATTTTTAATATTTTAATGATCAAATAAAGAATTCATTCACTTGAATTGCCAGCGCTCTATATCAAATATCAAATATGGCAAATATGCAATAATCTGATGGGGGTATAACAATTTCTATATATTTTCTCTTTGCAGCTTTCCCTTTACCTAGACTATTATAATATCCCCACAGCCTAATGCTGCTGTTACCGTGTCTAATTCTAGGGCTCTCTGCTCTACCTTCCAAACAGTTTAAAAGCCTGCAGTCAGAAAGTTCTGTTTTAATTTGAATTAAGAGGATTTCAAGTCTGATCATCTCAAAGTCATTTATGGTACTTCTGGTAGGATCTGATTCTCGGAGGTGCAGGCTGATGAAGAAGGTGTCCTGCTGAGGGCAACAAAGAAACATCCCACTCTCTTCAAATTAAATCGTTCTTTTCAACATTTGTTCCCATGCGGCACATATTAGGTGGTAGGCAATATTCCAGCATTCCTTCCTACAGTTGTGATTTGAAAAAAAAATCCCTCTCTGCAGACAGCTTTGGTACTGGATTTGTTTTCATTCACATAAACTCTAAACTGATAAAGCATCCAGTGTGTGGCCTTTCCAAACACAGGTATATGCTAAAAAGCTCAGGAGCAACGGTCAAAACAAAAGGTTCTGTAAATCCCACGTAAATGAAACTTAATCCATAAAACACTCCAGAAACATGCCTTTGATTGGTCAGCATGGCATACTGTTCGTTCACTAAGGTTTTTATTAGATTATTAGTAGAATTAGACGACTTGAAAGAGTCGGAAAACATTCTATCGGCCCTTTTTCTCTCCAGAAGGGGTTGTTCTAAGTCTGAAAAATGTCCTTAAGTTATGTCATTTGGCTCATCATCTGATCAGCTTTAAAACTCAAGCCATAAAATGAAAAAAAACTTATGGACCTGTGAAGTTTGAAAGAGACCAGGGTGTGCTAATCTCTGAAGCTAGAGATTTGATTTGCCATTATCAGGACTAGGAACTAACTGCGGTTGTGTTGTGTCAGTGGGCAATGTTGTCAACAAGTTTTACAAGGGAGAAAGTGTGAGTCCCACTTTGCTAAGTGAAACAGTTGACTCTAATTCTAGATGCGAATTTAAAAAAATCCACTTTTTACTGTTTACCCCAAGTGCTGCCTAAAGCTCGTTTCACACTGTGTTTTTCAGCCGTCACTAAGGACTGCTTCATGTCACACTGCGAGCTCTAGAGAGATGGCACACTGTATGAAGCAAGATTTCAGTGTGTCAAACTGCACAACATCTTGCCATAGCAGGACAACCCGGTGTGACAAGCATACATCCCCGAAGAGCATGAGTCACTAAAAGCCGACAGCTACCCAAGATGGCAACGAGAAAAATGTCATATACGCCGTTTTTTTGCTGCCAAAGCTCAATAAATTCGGCTTCTTTGTTGCTCCATAAGTCCTTGCATGTAGCCTCTATTGTTGCTAAGGTTGAAACTGCTACTGTTACATTGTAATCTCGACACTAGTTTTTCGCGTCACTCCCTGGGTGTATTTTCATCGATTTATTACAGGCCGGAGTTGTAGAATTTCTGACACTACTTGAAGACTGCCTGAGGGTGAATTTGGTCGAAGGGCCTATCACACTAGACGGCCACGGATCCGTGACTCACTCACAGCGTTTTTCGCCACGACTCTTTTCACGACCAAAGATTTGACTTACGATGGCCAAAACACACACAATGTGAACCTGACTTTAGAATAGATGGGTGGACGAAGGAGATCACTGATTTAAGGCCGTGCCACCAGAGCCCACTGAATTAGTACCAGAGTAAGGGTATACCACCACACATGCATGTCCTGATCATCTGTAGTAATGCAGAAGCAAGTTTCATTGCTGAAGACTGTATGCTGCCAACCCAATGCCCCCCAGCTATCAAACCATTACAAATGCGGCATTCTCTGGTCTGGTGTAAATGCCAGCTAAACGGGAAACAGGGAAGCTAGAGTCCTGTGGTTGGTAGTTACTCAGGTACAGTGCAGAATGAAACAGGGTGTTCTCAATACTACACCTTTGTCCAAATGGAAGGCACACATGTCATAGGCTCTTCTGTTTGAAACGCAAGACAACAATTTTCCCTCAGTGTGGTTTGTACTAGGTTATCAGAACCTTTCCAATCATGTGGGTATGTCTTGTGTGTCCATTGGCTCCAAAAGGGGATCTCTATGACACCTGGCAACTGCATAATAAAACCAACTGCCCTCATGCAAGCTATCAATGTTACCACGTTTTAGTTAAGTGCTGGTAATGCTGTTGGTTGTATCTACAACGCATCTTCTGTGTCTCCAGCTACTGCTACAAAGAACTAAATCTCTATTTCTGATGCCACACATGATCCCCTCTCGTGTGCTTTCTGGATCTACAAGCTTCATGGAAATTAAATTGTTGACATCCCCTTCACTGATCTGAAAGAGAACCCAATTACATTCTAATTGAACCATTACTTCTGGGTGCTTATCTCTTTTGTCAGTGACTGTATAACTGGAAAGCTGGATATAAATTCATTTTGTTTTCAGTGGGTCGCGTCACAGGCGTTTGTGAAAAAAGTCTTGTGTATTCACACTCCTTACAGTAGGTGGCAATGAAGTCTCGTAATGCAAGTTAAAACCTATCGTTTCTCTCTAAAGTTGGGGTCCAGACAAAGTTTGTTTGTCTATGCTAATTGAGCACACACGTACAATGCAGACTATATGAGATACAAATGCAGTCTGGATCCAAGAACCCTTTGGAAACAACATGGAAATCCTCTAGTTGCCTAACGAAGAGAGACAAAAGACAAAACACAGAAACAGTGGACACTAAACGTTATCTAAGGGCAGAGATGGGACATGGTCATTGTTTTGCACATCTTAAGTAAGTCTCAAGTCAAGACAGCCAGGTTTCAAGTCAAGTTCCAAGTCTGGAATTTCACATTTTAAGTGATTTCTAGTCATTTTCTAAAAACAAATCATAAACCCTTTGTTCTTTTTAAATCTGCATTTATTTCAATACCTGATGAAACAAGTACAACTGAACTTAGAACAAATTAAAAAAAAGAACTCGCACCTCTATTTGATACCACTTTAATCAAATTTAGCAAATAAGAATAGTGTTCGTTTGAACTATAATTTTACAGATTCACAGCTAAGTATTAAATACATTTCACAAAAGAGTACGGGTGATGTCATTTTGAAGATGATATTTAGATTTTTCAGAGTCACAGGTATTTACTTAAGAATATAGGCATTCAAACTATTATGGTCCTCACTCCAGTCCAGAAGGTGGAAGTGCACTTTAAGTTGTTTGCCGATCGCCATAAAATCAGAAAAGGAAGAAGGGCGCCGTGTTATTTGTAACCTTATATTGAGCATGCTAATGGGAACTATGACACTTAAGAAAGGAAATAAGAAAGGTTTTCCGCAGCAGATAATGTTGGATTGTGGATGTCAGACTTGTTGTTGACAAACTATTTTATTGGAGGACATTTATTTGACCGTATTTGTTCGAGATGGCTCCGT
Organism: Valencia hispanica; assembly: GCA_963556495.2. Lineage (NCBI taxonomy): Eukaryota > Metazoa > Chordata > Actinopteri > Cyprinodontiformes > Valenciidae > Valencia > Valencia hispanica. The sequence goes on along the minus strand of OY747700.1, from coordinate 49,269,059 downwards.
TCTGTCTATGATTAGAGGCTACAAACTGTGAGTTTTACATTCTTTTGTTTTCTGAGTGGTTTGCCAAAAGCGTTTACTGTGTCTATAGTATCTATTGTTTCCTTGATTCATCATTTGAATCAGAAGAATCGTAGCTTTCCAGTGGTGTATAATATGTATATGTACAAAGAAAGGGTGTAACAAAAAGCAAATATGACCAGGAAATAGGTAACATCCAACCAGCGGATCGTAAGAACGCTAAGGGCAACACTTTCCTCAAATACAGTTCTAATAAGCAATGCTCAGCATCCCTGTTAATAAAACTGCCATTAACAAATAAACAATCACTAATAAAATAATATCACTAAGTATTTTATGTGATGTATTGACATAAATGAATGATATGTGTAATGGACAGAAGAATAAGACCATGTATAGGTTATGTAACTGTTCAAAATAAAATAAAAACTCAAGACTTAATGCACTGACTGAAGTAAACTATCTATTTAATCTTAATATACTTTCCCGACACAGATGTCTCCAAACATAATCCATCCTCGGATAGAACTTGAACCATTTCAGCAGAATGATGGGGAGGAAACAGAGAAAATCTCTCTTCCCCGAGTTCAGTTAAAGAACCCGCTTTCTGAAACAGACAGCCATTTACCATCCACCGACAATCCTGAGCTAATTAGCTGCCCGTTATTCTTGGATGCGCTCGGAAAAATCTGATTTAAAATGGCATGACAAACATGGGATAAATGCTAAAGCCAAACAGTTTCATCAACATAGCCCGCAGAATATTTGTTAAGAAACCGAAGTCAGCTAAAGTCCGCTATGGCATGTAAATGTAAAACTTCAAATATTGAAAGAAGTTGGACGTTGTTCCATCTCCATCTTTGATTCTCATCTCGCTTGTTTTACATATTGAACAGCTTTATTGTCAGCTACTTTGTTATTTCTTTTCCCAAAAGAAATTACTCTTGGGAGCATAATTGTCATTAGCTGCAGCGCCGTATAGAGAGACAGAGTTAGGATGACTTTAAAAAAAGAAAAGAAAAGAAAAGAAAACAAAGCCAGCTGTTCTGTAGCTTTCGCACGCATGCGTACAGAGAGATAGACTCCATTTGTTAAGACGGGATGAGTGAAATGACATAGAAGGGCGCAATTTTAGATATTGTGTTAAATATCAAGACTTTTCAAGTAAACAGGTTCAAGTCAAGACCCAAGTCATTAGTGTAAAAGTCCAAGTTAAGTCAAAGTCTACACCTCTGCCTAAGGGCTGCCTTGTCTACTATAACTCCAGGCTTTGAGACTCTTATCAGAAACCAAAAACATACTGAGCTCTCAAAATAATTCCTGCAAACTCAGGTTTATGATTTTAGTTTTACACTCGAAGTTAAACAACGTGCATTGTGTTTAGCTACAGATGGGTAGCCAAAAAACCCCACTACATTTTGAAAACTTGAATGCTTTTGAATTGCACTTTTTCCCATGGTTATTCACACATCAAATGGAGGTTGAATGTAGCACATAACCTTTCTGTTCAGGCTTCACAGTTCACCTTGAAGCATAGACTTCCTGACCCCAATGTGTTTATTGAACGTCCCTTTATAGTCTACTTTAAAACATACACATGCGCTACATTAGCTTCTCACCAGGTACCGTTTTTTTGGACCTTTACTATTTCATACCTTTGCAGCTTCGACTGCTTCATACCCGGCTCTTGGGTGAAGATTTGCAGGATGCTTCGTACAGACTACGCATCAATTCATACTCACAAAGGAATGTTTCCCGTTATTTTCGTTGTCGTTAAAAAATGGTTATGCAATTAAATAATTTCTATCTTAGTGTTATATTAGTTGACTTGGGGGGTCATAATATGTCCTATTTGGTAAGAGTTAACTGCCTTAAACAGGGATCAGAAAAACAAATGGAAATAGAGTGAAATACAGGTTTCTGATAATAATGTACAATTAGATAAAATTATATTGAAGAGTTGAGCATTTTTGGAACCACTGACTTCTATTGTTGAACAATGGAAGATAAACCTATACACCATAGTTTAGTATATTGAAGAGTTGAGCATTTTTGGAACCACTGACTTCTATTATTGAACAATGGAAGATAAACCCATACACCATAGTTTAGTACATAGGTGGGAAGTGGAAGTAGTGTGGGAGGTGGGAAGTGGAAGTAGTGTGGGAGGTGGGCGGGGTGGCAATCGTATGTACAAAATTGGCAAAGAGGCCAATTGACCCAAAGTCCTTTTAAAGCCAAAGCGGTTAGATGACGTCCTTACATGTGGTCCTGTTTGTATGAAAGGTTGCTGTTGAGCTCCCAGCCTGTTACCAGACACAGGAGTCTCTGTTATGGAACCAGGAACCTGTTCGCTGAGATTACCTGGCTGTGCAGCTCCACAGGTCAACGAGGCAACTTCTGAATCTAGACATTTTTACTGCATTTGGATGAAGCTACTTTCTCATTCTCGAATATTTTTCTACATGTCTAGGCCTGTTTGTCTCTAACAATAAAACCTGTTCACTTATAAAATATGTTATAGTCTCGCTTAGCTCACAGATATTGTTTTTCCAGACCCTAATAACAGTAAATATGAGCTCTTGGTTATCAGAACCTTACAACTAAGCTATACGAAATCTCCTCAAACATCTTATAGATATATATTTTCATATTTATAGTACAACCAAAAATACAGTGCATCTGTTAAAGTCCTGCATGATGTGATAGGAGGAGAGAAAGCACAGCTGGGTGAAAGCTACATACTGCTACCTGAATGCAACCATAGGGGCAGCAGGGGCTATATATAAACACCGCTGCAAGCATGTGACGCACGCTCGCGGACGGTACCATGGAGTAAAGCATGACCTAGATTATGAGGGAAAAATCCTTCTAAATGTTTCACGTTTGCTTTTGGAGACATGGCTGAGACTAGCACATCTATCCTCTGTCTAAAATATGGTGTTTCTTATTTGTTCATGGGCGGTTTCAGGTGAGTGGTTTGCCCTCCGGCTCCTAACTCTCCTCCTCTAAAACTCTGTGCACCTGTTTGGTTTCGACGGCAGCAACAGATTTACACCGATGGCGTAAACTTTTGATTTCTGCTCTTCTTCTGATCGTGTCGGTGCTGGCTGTGGGAGGGAAATGTTCTTCACATATCCACTTCTCCTCTTTTTTCCCCCCCAGGTTGGCTTCATCTCTCACGGCTCATTTTAAACCAGAACAGAGGTGCTACAGGCACATGTAGGTATTAGCAGGATTAAAACGCGGGAGGACCTGATTAAAGATCAACATTTTGCACAGAAGAGCCTCACCAGTCTATTCAATGCATCCTCGGGCATTTCGGATCGGTTGGTCATAAATCGGATCACCAGAGGGGGCTTGTTCAGAAGGATTGCATGCAACGTTGCACCCTGTACTCAGGTTTCCACAGGCTCCCATCGCCTCTGTCCACACAGGACGGGACACAAGAAGGAAAACACGAGCAGAATCTGGGACCACCAATCAGGTGAAATGTTCTGATTGGTCCGTTAAGTCCTCCTCCTCCACTCTCATTGGCTCAACTGCAGCAAAGGAGTATTGGGACAGGCTGGAGCAGGTCAGGCGGGACGAGCGGCTCTGCGTGTCGTCGTCGTCCTCCACCATCAGTGCCCTCCTCCCGGGTCGCACGTCTCTCCTTTGTTCCTCCTCTTCTTTCTTCCCCTTCTCCTCTTTCTCCTCTCGCCGCGCTCTCCTGTTCCTCACCGTCGCTCTCCTCTGCTCCCCCAGCGTCCACATGCTCTCCTCCTCGTCCTCCTTGCCCTGAATCTCCCTGTCGAAGTCCAGCAGCTCTTCCATCATCTCCTCGATCTCCGTCTCTCCGTCCATCTCCTCCTCTACCTCCGACCGGAGCTCGCCCATGCTCTCGGTCAGGTTGGTATCGTCCGTCTCCTCCTCTTCCCCGAGACCCCTTGGCCTTTCGGGAGGGTCGCTGGCCTGACTCTCACCGAACTCCAGAATGGTGGGCAGGTTGCCCTGCTTGGGACAGCGTTTCCTCAGGCTGACCAGGAAGGGCTGAGGCAGGGAGAAGATGTCCACGTTGTTCCCCAGGTCAATCCACGTCACACTTGGGAAACTGTTTGGATCCTGTGGTGGAAAATATTCACGTTATAAAGAGATGTTTATTCACATTATTTTTGCACATTTAGAGAACACTCTCTAAGCTACAGTACTGTGGAAAAGCATTCTTCCAGACCTCTTTGTGTTTTACTTCCCAAGGAGCCAGAAACTTTTTCAAAGTAAAACTGATCAGTAGTTTTCCAGGCCATCTTGATGGTTTCTTTTTTGGACTTTGGCTGCTTAAAAAAACCCAACTCATTTTCACCTTGTGAATAAAAGGTTAAGCAGCAACAGTTTCCCTTTGTACTGGTCTAAAAATGCAAGAAAATCAACCAGGCTCAAATGAAGCCTGGAGAACACCTGATGAAGTCCAATTGAAAAGATTACAAAAATGCCTGTCTTCTCTCTATGAAGAGTATTCATACATCCATGGTACAACCTCAATCTTTATTGGTATTCTTTGGTGATAGACTGATGTGGACATTTCTCAATCAATGAATGAGAACAGATTCCTTCAGTCTTTTGAGTATTTAATACCACTTGCTAACAAGGAGAGCAGGATTTTGTATGGACTGCCATGCTCAACCCAGGAAGACACAAACATTATATAGTAATGTTACCAAAACTTATCTAATTAACTACAACAAATATATGGATTTTACTTTTAGGAAGAATCCACCACACTTGGTTAGACGAAAACAAGACAAAAGCCTTTCTGACCTTCAGGGCATCAGTGAGTTCCTTCAGAATAGCTCTGGTCAGCCTGTTTCCATTCAGAGCCAGCGTCTCCAGGTGTGGCAGCGCCGCCAGCGTGGGGAGGAGCTGGAGGAAAGCCTCGTCGGTCAGCTCGGTGAAGCCCAGCTCCAAGCTGACCACGTTGGACGCGTGGCGCTGCAGGTGCGCAGACAGACGCTCCATGTCCCGAGTCGTCAGAGGGATTCCAGACAGATCCAGGGCGCCACTGCACAATGGGGCTGACAGCACTGCCTTAAGACTGGAGACAAAGGAAGGGGAAAAAATTTAAGGTGGTGTGGGTCAGATTGTTATTGGTTCAAAAGATTGGAATATTCCCCTAATGTTCTGAAAGGTTCCTTTTAGAGATGACTCAAGTTGTTCGTAATTCTTCACTATTATAACGTCAATCATTTTGGAGTTACAACATGAGTCACCATAGCTAAGTTTATAAGACTGACAGCTACACAATTTTCAATACACACTGTGCGCACGTATTTTATTAGTAGTTTAGCATTTGGACTATATCATCATTTTTATGCATGTTTTCTAAGTCCAAACTGTAGCAGGTGACATGTATTTGTGCACTGAGGGAGGGTGTGGTCTAAGGAGGTCAACACCTACTTAGAGATAAATGTCCATAATTATTAGGTAGCTTCTGGTCCTCAGGCAAAATGGGCCAAAAATCAAGACTTTAAAAAGTAAAAAATGTAACATCTTTGGCTGAGGAATGCAGCCCTCTTGAAATAGTTAAGATATTGGCGTTTGATTGCAGAAGCATCAAACATTTTGCTGCAAATAGTCACCAGGGTCGCAAGAAAAGAAAAGCTCAAACTGACTGCCAGAGATTTTAGAAGAATCAAACATGAAGCTACCAGGAATCCAGCCTCCTCCAGTGGAGTCATATTCCACAACTGCACCTTACACGGAGAGCCCAAGAGCACAAGGTGTTTTCTCCTCTGACACATGGCCAAGGTAAGGAGGACTGAAATCTGAGCACCACTGAACAAGACACATAAGTCAAAAGTTGACTTAGTTGGCTTAGAAATATCTGAAGCCAGAGTTTTCAAAGGTTTTACTGAACGATGAGACAAGAATGCTGCTTGGTGGACCAGACGGACGACTCGGTGGTTGGATCAGTAACGGCTACAGTCAAAAACCAGCAGGGTGGAGGTAAGGTACTGGTATTGATTAAAATAAGCTAGATTTACCTTTTCAGGTTGAACAAGAACTTAAAAGTCAACCCCCAAAAATTCACAGTTTTCAGAACACACTTTCTGAAGAAAGTGTGTTCTGAAAATGTTAATTTTGTTAACTGTGGTGCAGAAAAGGGTCTGCATCTCTGAAAAAGACAATAGGTTATATGGAGGACAATGCTTCTTCAACGAGTCAGAGCCCTCAAATATGTGGCTAGCCAGGAAAGGCCTTAAAGATGAATGAATGATAACATGGCTCCCCGTTCTTGCCTGACCGTAGTCCTGTGAGCTGTTCCGTGGTTCGTCCTTAAACGAGAGCGTTAGGTTGAATTAAAACAACACTAGCTGCTGCTGCACAAAAAGATGATTGTCAACAGATCAAAAAATGGGCAGACTGCATGAATAGAAGACTTGTGACTGTTACAGAAAAGAAAGGTGGCCTAATTAGTCACAGATATATGTACAGTTTTTTGTTGTAGAGATATTTACTTGTACACATTGAGCTACATTACGAACATGGATCTTAAGTTTTGTAAATATAACTTTATCTCTTATCTGTCCTTGAGTTTCTTTAGACCGGAAAATTATATGTTTCATTTAGTCAGATAGGTTCTATTTAGGGAATTTCTTGATTCTAAAAATCTGATGATAATGAGGCATAAGTTTAGCGTTAAGGTTTTCACAGCAGTGTCTTTCTTAGTTTTGGTCAGCCACACAAATGCCTGCAGAAAAAACCCACCCAAACACTTGGCTCTACTGTGCCACTCATCCTGAGGTGTTGAGCAACTTTAGTGCAGCATGCAACAACCTTACAAATATCAGGACGAGTGCATCCGATGAAAACAAGCAAAAACTCCCTCCTGACTGGTGTTTTGATGTCAGCTTTGGCCTATGATGTGGTTTATCAGGTCAAGAATAGCAGGTATCAGAACGGCATGAGATTAATGCCAAAGGGCCTTAAAAATTACAAATAAGAAAATAAACTGTTGACCAACAATAAACGTAGTAAACAACAATTTGAGCTCTTGTGGGGGGTCAAAAATAAATTCAACTGGGTGCCTGAATGTGGCAAAGAATTAAGATCTGGGTTCTTGCACATAAAAGGGAAAAAAAATGACCATAGATGTTAAGTTGTTTTAGGTATTAGGAATGCGCCAGGCGTATGGGGGCTATCTAACATGCAGATGTGAGTTTCTGGGATGCAGACAAAGCAGGATGCTTAAGTAATCGAAGGTTAATTGTTGGTGCACTGGAATGACACTTTCCCATCAACTTCACATTGTTGGAATCAAGAGCTGCAGCTCTGATCAGAAGTTTACTGAAAAACAACCGGCCTCCTTGTGGACTGTGGGATTCAACTTTTATCCTCCGTTAACAGCTGTAGTCCCTCTGGCTCGTCTGCCCACGAGCCAGAGGGACTTTATAGGAATCTAGGACACAGCAGCCCAAAGTGAAGAACGCAAGTCAAATTTGGCTTTCCAAAATGGTTTTGGTCCATCTGTCTGGTCACAGAGACAGTCCCCTGTTATTGGATTACATTTTTGATTTGATTTTAAAGCTGCTGTTTGGAGTATTTGAGGGAGAGAGAGATCTTTTTAATCCCACTACCAAGGCCCCTCCCAAATCATCCCTCCCCTCTCACTCTAGCCCCATCTCAACAATTGTGCAAGCGCATCACCTGTGTAGTCACAGCGAGTCAAAGGGGAAAAGTAGCAAGCGCTATCAAGCATCACCAGATTGTATTTTGTTATGGACATTTCAGAGGTGAGAGACTTCTCCATGACTGACGCTCTCTTCCAATATGGTGACTGTAAACAGGAGCGGCCTGTGTACGCGGCCCCATCCTCACGATGCGCATGAAAGTTCATTGACAGCCGACAATGCGGAAACTCGAATTCGTTTGCCTAAAAAAATTCGCCGGTCAGCGTGAAATGCATAGGGGTCTATGGGAGGAAGGTTGGAGTTAGGAAGAATTACAAATGTTGCGGAGCACCAGCCCTTTATCATTGTGTTGAACCCCACTATGATTTTAAAGATTTATAAAACTTTGATACATAAATATATTCTCCGGACTGCAGCTTTAAGCTACCCGTTTCTCATTGGTTTGGTCTTGTTTCTGGAATGTGATGCATTTCTAAATTTTGATCTTTGAACACAATAGTTACCACCAATCACTCACTGAAGTTCAAACGTTGGAGACTTTTAGAATGCTTCAGTTTCAATCTGAACACCTTTTAGTATTCAAGTCAAGAAATAAAAAGATCCTAAAAGAAAAGCCTAATGCGTTCTTCAGTTCACACTGTCCAGCTGCACGGACACTGCTTGAACAAGCAATGAGAGGACACATCTGGTTGAAGCTCATCTGATTTCTTTGACAATAGTTCTGTGTTTCACAGCTAAGGAGGTCCTTCTCTGACGGGATCAGGATTCTTTCAGGCAGAACTTTATAATCAGGGGTCTCAGGGGATTTAAGCCATACATCCCATTATACTTAAGTCTCTTTTTGCTATTTCTTACATCCCCAGCACAAAACAAGCCTCTATTATTGGAGGCTTCTGGTAAAAACTAAAGTATAAAAAATTGTGAATATGACTCCAAACACACCATCCATTTTGAGAGGCAAAGTACAGCCTGGACAGGTTGCCAGTCCATCACAGGCCAAACAACCATGCAACCACACACTAACACCTAAGGTTTCGAGAGACCAAATTGTCTGTTTGTGGAGTATTGGAGGAGGTGTTGAACTCATTATGTTGCTTCTGATGCACTCCCGTTATGATAAGGTCATGTGAAGTAGGATCAATAGTGAGAAATTCACATTGTTCTACTGAATCAGGATGGGGGACGCAACTTTAGAGTCTGAATGAATTTTTTTTCATATTTCAGAATCAACTGTCAGTTGAGTAAACACCTTTCAAAGAGTGCCCCCAAGTGGTCAATTATCCATTAGCAGAATTCATCATAAAATAGGTCATGTTGTCAGTTTTTAACTATAAGTTAAAAGCATCCGGCATGCCGAGGTGATTAAAGAATCTTCAATCGTATATATCTTGAGACCAAACAATGTCAAAACTTTTACATTTGAGTCATAGTTGTATCATATCTATAACACTGGTGCACCGTGCATTGTAGTGCGATTCCAGAGGGTTATTGTTCTAAGAAATCATGTCTTTCTATAACACTGAAAAAAAAAGCTGATATGTAATAGTGTAATGGGAGTATAAGGAAAATAAAACATGTTGGTGTATGTAATTGGTAATGAAGTGTTGGGGAAAAAAAACAGACAAAAAAAAAAAAACCCACCTTGAGGCGGATGAGGCCGCCCTGACAGTCTGGGTAAGTGGTCTCAAACTACTTCCCACAGCAGCCCTGGAGGCACGCACACCAACCCAAGTCCAAACAGACCGTTTCCTCCTCCCCGCTAAATGAAAGTGTGCTAATTAGTTAACACAGCTGGAGCAGTGATGCCGCCGGCTCTCCGTTACTCGAAGATTGAATACACGGATCTAATCATTCCAGTCCATAATACCTCCTCCCGTGCTCAGCAGCCCCTCCTCTTCCACTCTGGGTCTACAGGACTACAAGAAAGTAAAATTACACACACTTAAACCCGAGGGCAATCTTCAAGCACGATACATTGTCTGATGTGTTATAAGCATGGGGAGATTTTTCTTCTATGGCTTCATGGGCTGCTTTCCAATGGCTTAACAGTCCCATAGCCTGTCACAGCTCCCACGGCTCCTCTCATCGATTTAAAGCAATAAACAAGAGCAGGCATGAGTCGCAGAGTTGAAATGAAAAGCAGATGAGAAGCTAAGGGAACTCATGATGGATTTGGCTTCAGACCAGAATCCCACGCTATGGAATGTGACACACTCCTCTCAGATTCGCGCCAGGGTCATCCACAACCCCCTGTCTAAACGACATCAAGCGATGGGGTGGAATGAAGGATTACTCTCCTCTACGAATCGGATTCTGGGTTCATTCCTGGAAAGTGAAAGTGTACACTAAGATGAAAGGTTTAAAATGTATAGCCTAAGTTGTTTTCGTTGTCAAGTCTTTACTCGTCCATACCAAAATAATTATCTGACCATCTGTGGATGAAAGTTCGATGGTTTTTACACAGACTCTATGGGTGCCCCAAGTGGAATAACAATTAATAAATCAGTGAGGTGATAGGTCCGCATGCCTCCTTGTTGAAGCGCCTCTTGACATTCAGTATGTGGAAGTGAGTTTATCTTCATCAGTGCAGACTGAATATCTGCATAGTGTAGCAATGAAATAGGTAACTTTATTTTGGGGGTGATCTGTGACATTTCTTTAATTCCCAAGCAGTGTATATGTGCTGTATTTATTGTGTCTCTATGATGCAATTCTCATGTTATGGAATTTATCCATTTTCCGAGTTTAGCTGGATATCAGATTATGCATGTTACAATATCAGGTGCTTAAAACACCAAATGCTAGAAAATTATGGTTCCACACACACCACTAAAATGCAAGGCAGATAAGCAGTACTGCTACTGATGTACCAGCAAATGGCAAGCAGAATATTTTTCATAGCTGCTGTTAAGTGCAGGAGAAAGTCAAAACCTCTTTCTGACTTTTAGTCCTTTTAATGAGACCAATATATAAAAGTCACCACGAACCCAAAGATGGACATATTAGTATATGGGTTAATTTAGCATATGAAGACATATAATAAATAAAGGATTTTTCTTTATGTTGACTTCTTACATCTGGACCACTGCCTAAACGGAATGACATGACCAACCGGTCCAGGATCACAGCAAGAGAAAAATCTCAGGCATACAGAATAAGTTAAATCAATAAAACCCAAAGGGACTTACTTAAATGTTGAATATGGAACAATTTAATAAAAAGCTATATTTTTTTGAAAGTAATACTTCCAGTGGGCATTTAGAGGGGTGCAGAATGAAAGTACACCATTTCCTTACAAAATTATATTTGAATTAAAATAAAATAAAATATAAATTTTGACGGCACAACGTTGGCATTATATTTACATCTACCAGTCAATAGCGGGTGTCATTGCGGGTTTCCTGATAGAATAAATAGTCTGTTCGGCACAGCGGGGCAATGGGGGGGGATGTCGCTATGGTGTTCGGGTTCCATATTCAACTTTTAACTAAACTCCAGTGCTGAAAAAAATATCAACCATCTGATTCTAAATCGATTCTTATAAAAAATTCCTAAAGATCAATCCTTACGTCCAGAGATCGATTGAACCCTTTTACGTTGTTTGCCATTTTTACGGCTAAAGTACAAAAAAAAAAAAGTCCAGATGAGCATTTTGACACTAAGCTCCCAAAGGGCTAATACAGTTTCCCCCGGTGAACTTTAACCCCACCCATTGTCACTTCATTGAATTCAAGCATGCGCGCTAGGTAGGAAGATATTAAAACAACATGGCGCCGGACAATAGCGATAATGTTAGCCTTGTGCTAGGCTGCGGTCTGGCACCAATTTTGGGTTCCGAACGGACAAAGGCCTGCAAGGCCTGCTGAATGGAGGTGGAGTATTGCGGCAGCAACTTCAGGAGCCACATGTTTCGACATTACCAAATCTCATGCCAGAGCCGTCCACCTGGCCGCAACAGATGAAACTCAAGCAAACACTAAAACTACCATCCGATTATGCACCTTACCTCAAAATAACTAAGGCTATTGCGGGGTTCATTTGCAAAGATATGCACTACATTATGGTGTCTCCCAAGTCATCCCAAACACGTACCAGTCATAATCGATTCTAAATCTTCTGAATCAGAGTTGGATCAATTCTTGAAATATGAATCGATACCCAGCTCAAACTCAACAAAAATGAAATAGTACCACTTAGTTGAACTCCACTCAACTGAAAAAAAAACTTTTTAACTCGCGTCAGCTGAAGTTAATACTATACATAGAAGTTAAACAGTTCTAGGCCTGTGTCTGTGCATGACATCTGCATTGTTGTTGTAACTTCTCCGTTGATCTTGTTGAGCATAGCTCAGTATTATGAGGAACCTAAAATAGATCGGAAGTGACCAAAAATCTGTTAGAAACCTGGCAGAATCATAGGTGACATCTTAGACCCTGAGTGGCTCTAATTATTACAATAATATTAGGCTATAATAACTTATGACTCAGCAGATACTCCTCCTGAAACAGTTAGGTAACAAGTAGAATGTCATTACCAAAATTTCATGTTGTTCCGTGCATTATACTTTTGACATGGTTCATCTTAATTTCAGCGCTAAAAAACAAAAATAATGCTCTCTGTTTCTTAATATATGGTGAAATGTACCGTGTATTTCGATATAACTGCTTCATACACTTCTTCTGAACGGCCTGAAACCGCCCACTTGTGACTCATAAAGCAAATTCATGCTTGACCAGTTTCAACAAAGCTGAGGAGGCCGATTATGCATTAATGATATCAGGATATCGTTTTATCCCAGGTTTACACAATCCTCCATACATCTCTTCAACTTGTTTCCCCAATTTATCATTCAGGTTTTTTTTTTTTTACTGCTCTTTATCACCAGTAGAGGATGTAGAATGTAAATAAAGGTAAGGAGGGGAAAGAAACTTCTCTTTTAGCTTCTGTAAAATAAGATTCACCAAGATAGTGCAGAGGCTGTACACCAGTAAGCAGTGTGTTTCCATGTAGTTTCAGAAGACTGACTACAGCATAATTACCTTTTTTGTTTATCATCTGGAACTACTTCTATGCACAGATTTAAAGATTGAAATCAATCATTGCAGCATGTCATTCCACTAAATGTGTCAATTTTGACCAGAGGGAAGGTGAAAGAAAAATCTGATGCTGAAGTGGTTATCTGGATGATAGTACTCCAAAAATGTTGCTCACGTTTGCTTTGTTGAACTTTAAGCACACTAAGGACCTTGCTTACACAAATTTTTGGACATGGAGGACACGGGCCGCACAGCCGGTGAGATGGCAAAATTGTGAACCTAAGCCCCAATTTCAGACTTGTAAAGCGTGAACACACATGAACACACATGAACACACAACCAACAGTCATCCCCCATCCCCGTCTCTGAACTGAGAATATAAATACCTTTTAAAAATTGACTTAAAACACACCTTTTCTGTCAGGCTTTAAATACCAAGAAGTGCTAAAATATTATGTTCTGCTGTAATTTAGTTTTTATTTGTTTTAATTCTCTTGTATTCCAATCATTTTGTTGCTACAAGGAGTAATCATATAATTCTAACTTTATATTTATTGTTCTTATATGTTTAATCACTTGTGCTGCTGCTTTTATGTTTTATTTGAGTCTCTTTACTCTTGTGTTCTTACACTTTTTCTTATTGCTAACTATATTTGCTTTGGTCACCTTTTGGCTGAGTAAAGCTCTATAGGCTATAGATAAAGATTGATTGAAAAAAAACAAAAACGTTTTTTCATGCCTCTAAGACACCCATAAGAACCTCGATTTCAGTCTCAGTGGAATTGCGCTTTCTCTCCCTCTTAGCTGCCATGGTTATCCGTGAAACACCCCATATCTGCCAGCTTAAGTCTATGAAGAATATTTACTAGGCACTTAGCATTGACCGTTTACACAGAAAGTGAGTGTGTTGTAGGCGAGATATGATCCAAAATCACCTGAGCACATTTCTAGGGAGAGTGTAATTTATAAAGTGGAAATTATGTCCAGCTGTGAGTACTCAAAGTTTTATTGATCTGAAAAATGTCTTTACATAAGTAAATTTGTTTTGCTGAGCTTAAGTACGGTTTTAGTAAGGATTCCACGCAAAGTTTTATAAATGAGACCCCCGGTTACTGGGAAGAGACATGGGCCCTCATTTATCAAACTTTCATAAAAACTGTCCTATATTCTATCCTACGAATGAAATTTAGAACGCTCGTACCAACAGTCAATAGGCGAATTTATCAAATATGCTGTGGCCACCCGTACACATGTTCCTCCGTAATAAACTGTTGATAAATCCCACATGTGCGTACCTAGGTATTCTTGCCCGTTCACAGTCATTTGCATACAGAAACGCCCTTAATTTACCATAATCAATTACTCTTTGGCAAATTTCTAACACTTCCTGAAAGTTTAATGCAAATCCATCCATAACTTTTTGAGTTGTTTTGCTAAAAGACAGACAGACGGCAACATGAGCCCCTTGGCAGAGGTGATAAACTGATGAGAGAAATATTCCATCAAAGTAAAACTGTTTCAGTGTTGCAGTTCCCCCGTTCTACCACTAGATCCGTACGCATGGTCAGAGCTGTTCTTATATTTAGGAACATTTCTACGCACAAGTACAAGATGGTAAATACCACACTATGCGTAAAACTGTTCATACGCACAAAATACGCACAGATCTGTGCGTAAGTACGGTTGATAAATGATGACCCTGGACATTTTCTTTCCACTTCACAAATATGCACCACTTTATGTTGGTCTGTTTCATAAATCACACTGAAGTTTGTGTTTGCAACGTGACAAACCGAGAAAAACTTCAAGGGGTGCGAATACTTTTGCAAGCCGTTGCGCTCATTGAGACTGGTAGAGACGCCCGGTCGGCTAGCTTTGAAGCTTCTATAATCCCATATTTTAGTTAAGAGCCGATTACTTTATCTTCCACAAGCAGCTGAGGTTGGGCCGTTATCGCCTCTGCAGGACTCCATCTGGTCGTTTGACAACAGCAAAACTTCCGATGTTATATACTAACATCACAATAGAAAAGATGAAAACTGACCACAACACTTTGCTTTCATTCACTTCTTGCGGGTTGAATCATTCTGGGTAAGACGCACAAAGTGTCCTTTTGTGCATCTGCCAGCAGTGGGTCTCAGTGGGTAAACCCATTATTCACACAGCTACTAGGAGTCACTGGGAATAAACATGAGTCCCAAACAGATGACAACGCTGCACTGTTGCAGGAGGAAAAAAACATGGAACTAGCTAAGCATCAGGCCTTTCTTATCTGATTGTAGTGTGCTTATGCACTGACATAGAACCAAGCCGCTGTGCTCACAGTGGGACTCCATGTCACTCCACAGCAGCAGGGTTTACATACCAGATATACAGACAGGAAAGGTTACATTTGAATATCATTATTCAACAATAGTACTTTATATGTCTGGGCTGTATAGTGAAGAAATATAACGGAATCATGAACTAGTATGGTACGCTAAGCAGAAGAGAGTGGGCAGCTCAGAGTTTTTGCAGTATTTGAGCCATCTGAAGCGAGAGGAAAGGGACTTCCATCTGGGCACAAATTAAAAATAATTCCCAGTTTTCTTTTCTAAGCCCCTTTAAAGGAGATCATTCAGATTCATAAAAAAAAAAGCATAATCCTCCTAAAATCACACCGGGTCCTGTTCCTTCCCCTCCGCTCACGGCTCTGTTAAAAGCTTGTATATTTTTAGAAAATGGATGTTTGATTGTTTCCTGTGTCTCCGTCTTTATGCCTCGAACACACCAAGCAGTGTGCAGGTCAGTGAGGACACACTGAAGTGTACAATTTGGCACCTTGTATAAAGGGCAGAGAGAATGACTCACAGGATGAGTCAGGCGGGAGAGACAAGAGACATCGGGAAAGGGAGAGAGATGAGATTAGGATTCAAATAAGGAAAGAAAGTGAATCCAAGAGCTTTCAAAGTGCTGGGATTAATTTTTAGTTTCCATTGGCTGCTGATTGTAAATTATAGTCTGGATTAGAACAGAATACTGCGAACCTTCCAGTTCGAATTAACAGCTGAGAATGGGCATCTTAAATTCAAGATGAAGAGTATCAATGACCAGTGCGGTGTGAGGATTTTATAGATCTTAGTGAGCTCTCAAACACATACTGGGGACCGAAACGCTAAACATCTGCTTTTCAAACTGCCTAGGCTGGACTCAATTCATTCATGATACACATGGTCAACCACAGCTCCAACCTCAGCGGATATAAATGAGCTGAATTTCTCTCCTGCTGTGTGCCTAATTTAAACAAGTCAGATGCCCATTCTCTCTGAGATGATATGTCCAACATCAGCATTAGAATTACTGCTCTGTTTGAAAGGAACAACACTGAGGTTTTTTGGGGATTTATAGGTTGCATTTACACCAGCCCCATTTAGTCCGCTTTAATGGAACTCCAAATCGTTTGCCCAGAAAGATCGTATGGGTACGTGTGAATGCGCAACAAAGCTCTGATGTAGAAGAAAGAAGCGTACTCTGGCCCTTCTAAAAACCAAGGTCTCGGCTCAGTTGAAGTGAACTCTAGTGCAGTTCGATTGCTAAGATCACGATAGCAGCATCTGGATGGGGGGAGCTCTTCAGTTTATTTGTAACCCCCAAATAATATTTTGTGCAGATAATACTTTTTAAAAGTAGACTTAAAACAAATTTTTTCTGTCTGGCTTTAAATACCTAGGAGTTCTGAAACTTATTACATTCTCACATTCTGTTTTAATTTATGTTTTTTTTTTTGGGGGGGGGGGGGGGGGGGGGGGGGGTTGTTGTTGCTTTTATTCCTTTCTTAATGCTGCTACCAGAAGTAATCATATAATTCAAGCTTTATATTAATTGTTTTCATTTGTTTTATTGCTTGTGCTGCTGCTTTGATTTATTTGAATCTCCTTTACTCTTGTCTAGTTGCACATGTTCTTATTGCTAACTTTAATTATGTCTTTTACTGTGAAGTACTTTGGTGACCTTTTGGCTGTAAAGCTCTATATAGATAAACATCGATTGATTGATTGAAATAAAATGTTTTTCAGTGTCTCAATGTCACCCACAAGCACCTCCATTTCAGTCTCAGTGGAATTGCATGTCCTTGGCCTCTCGGTTGCCATTGTTACCTGTGAAATGCCTCAAATCAGCCGGCTTAAGCCTATGCAGAAATTCATTAGGTACTTTGCACTGACAATATATGGCAGAAAGTGGGTGAGTTAGAAATTTGAGCCAACATCACCTGAGCACATTTCTGGGGAGAGTGTGATTTATAAAGCAGGAATTGAGTGCAGCTGTGTGTACTCAAGGTTTTATAGATTGGAAGATGTCTTTGCTTAAGTGAATTTTTTTTGCTGAGCTTAAGTAGACTTTTAGTAAGGATTCTGTGCAATTGGTCTTTGCCAAATTTTTTATTATAGAACACTGATTGTTCTCTAAAGTTCCTCGGAGAGCTTTTACCTTTGTATGTTTAATTCTTTTACTCAGCAATAAAATTGTGTTAAGTATGCAAATCAACAAATCCCACAAACTCCAGGGGCCTCATTTATAAATGTCGGGATTCATAAAAACCCTCAGGGTGTAAAGCTCCATGCAATACCCGCGTTTATAAATCACACCCTTTGTAGAAATTTCTGCAGGTAATTTCAGATCATATCCTGCCTCCTACACAAACGTATTCTGCCATAAATGCTCAATGCAAAGTACCTTATGAATATTTTGCATATATATATGCAGGCTGATCTGTTGCATTTCACAGGAAACTATGGCCCCTGAGAGCTCTAGAAAACGCAGTTTCACTAACACTGAAATTGAGGCGCTCGTGGGTGAGGCAGAGGTGTGGAAAACCTTTTATTAGGGGGTCACAGTTGTGGCATCACAAATAAATGGAAGTCCTTCGAGTGGCACAGCGTTGTTGCGTTGATGAATGCTGTGAATGTAACGTAGAGATCTGTGGTGAAAATAAAAAAAAGAAGTGGTCAGATTTGATGGTGGAGGCAAAGAGGAAGATGGCATGCCACCGCCAGAGTGTGTCTGCCAAAGGTGGGGGTATCCATTCTGAAGCATCTTGCACGAGTGTCAGAGCAGTATTAATACTACTACTCAGTAATCGCACTAATTACTACACACCACATCACAATTAATACACCAATAAGTGCAATTGCTATATAAATTGAAGATGTACGCATGAACATTCTGTGATATAACTGTTAAATGCAACATATTTTTATTCAGATTCTCATTTTTATTCTCAGTTCAAAGACGGGAGTGGGAGCTGACTGTTGGTTTTGTGTGTTCGTGTGTGTGCGACGGTCTACACGTTTGAAAATGTGGCTTAAATTCACAATTTTACCATCCTACCGGCTCCGCTGCCAGTGTCCTCCATGTCCAAAATGTGCATAAGCAAGGGTCAGAGTTTGCTTAAAGTTGCACGGATTTTTCCGTCATGTTTTTTTTTTTCTACAAATCACAGAGTTTGAGTAGAAAGTGACTTACGCAACTTTCAGACCCTGTTTTAGGAGTAAGCAGGCATTATAAACGAGGCCCCTCGGCATGAAGTAAAAAGCATGAGTCAAAGAGCAAAGTATTTGGCTCAGGAGAAAATGTCTACTCCTGTTTGAGATCGCCTGTATTACCACAGGACCTTTTTCGAAACGTCCAGTGCCCTGCCATGCTTTGATCCATGGCTGGAACAATGGGAACAGAGATAGAGTGTAAAAGGATACGAAATGGCAAATCGATGGCCTCCTGCAGGCGAGAAAATGGGTTAGAAACAGGCTATGATGCATTTCCAATAATTCTGTCTGACACAGTTCTCTGCCTAAGCATGGATGTTATACGGTTGTTTTATTGCTCTATAAAAACCTGATATCTTTATTTATAAAGGTACAATGCATTCCCTATTTTCTGCTTTAAATGAATCAGAACCCTTGATCAACCTTTCGGTGTTAACCTCATGTGGGCAAAAATAATAGATGTTAAATAAAGGTCCAATATCCTCCCAGACTGGTTTCTTCTGATAGTGAGGAAACACAGACAGTGGAAACGAAGGAGACAGAAAAAGTAGGAACGGCCCAGACAGCCTGAGTCAACATTTCACTTCTCCCTCTGCAGGCAGGCAGAGCAGGGGTGGAAGGGCGCCCAGAAATCTGTCGGCGAAGCAGCGATAGCCAGGGAGTCCGTGGGCGGCAGGCAGACAGTAAATAGATCCAAGAAAAGAGAGAGAGAGAGAGAGAAAGAGAGCAAGGTGCAAGGTGTGGGACTATCTGACGTAAACAACACACTGTGTGCGCTCATGTAACAGTGGTTTCCATGGCAAACAATGCTATAGTCAGGCAAAACCTTAGCGAGACCTCATTATTTTCCTGCCAACATCATGAAAGCTAAATAAGCCATTTGGACAACAAACACACAAACACACGCACACACACACACGCCTTGCTATACTTGTGTTGACATTGTATTGACTTCCATTGGTTTTACTATGCCTAACCCAGACACTTTCTCTAAACCTAACCATTAGTGATACATGCCTAACCCTAACCTAATTCACACCATACCTCTAAACCTAACTGGTAAAGATTAATAGCTTGTTAAACATTGTGTGGACCAGGCAAAATGTCCTCACAACTACAAATGTCCACACAATGCTGGTGGCCTGTCAAAGGTTGGTCCATACAAGTATACCTATACATGCACGCACGCGCACACACACACAAACACACATGTCTTGCTATCCTTGTGTTGACATTGTATTGACTTCCATTGATTTTACTATGCCTAACCCAGACACTTTCCCTAAACCTAACCATTACTGATACATGCCTAACCCTAAACTTAACCTAAACCTAATTCACACCATACCTCTAAACCTAACTAGTAGAGTTTAATAGCTAGTTAAACATTGTGGGGACCAGGCAAAATGTCCTCACAACTACAAATGTCCACACAAGGGTGGTGGGCTGTCAAAGGTTGGTCCTCACAAGTATAGCTATACATGTCCACACACACACACACACACACACACACACACACACACACACACACACACACACACACACACACACACACACACACACACACACACACACACACACACACACACACACACACAGTTGCAAGACTCACACACTCAGACAGACTCAGGTCCAGGGCCAAATGATCAGACAGGCTCTTGTTTACATACCGTTTATTCAGTCATTGAACATTGGAGGGAATGAACCTTCTTGGCTTTCAGCCCCTAAAAAAACAAAGGCTGTTGCTGCAGACAATAGGAACTCTACGCCCAATGTTTGACATTTTGGCAACCCGGCAGATGCTTTACACTACTCATGGATTCTTTTTTTATTGCTTTTTTTACCCTTACAATGGTGAAGTGAAGTCAAAAGTGATTGTGAGGTAAATCAAAAATTGGGAATTCTTTAGGTCTTATGAGCTCCAGCTCCCCCCAGGAAAATTATATAAAAATATTTCAGCGTGAAAATGAAATTTGCAATTACCAGAACCACTAAAACACACAGCTGGCAGAAGCTTAGTTACAAATAAAGCAATGAAGACAGTTGCATCCATTTAACCTTCCCCCCCAAACAATATTGGCCCTCTTCCATTAGCACCTATTCAGTGTGGCTCAATTCAGCTCTACGTGGTTATCAGGGTTTTCCACTAGTAATGGTTGCATGCAACTATTCCCCAAGCGCTTAGCAGTGATGATTTTATGGGATTCTTCATAAATGAAATTAATTCTATTAAAAATAAAATCATTGGCATCCTCCCAAACATGATTACTTCTTCCTCAGTAAATGAGGCAGCATCGGAAAGAACTGTAGAACCTCATTTGTGCTTAGGCTGTTTTGATTCAGTTGAGCTTTCGGAATTATCAAAAATATTAGCCTCATCTAAACCTTCAACTTGTATGTTGGACCCAATCCCAACCAAATTATTTAAAGAAGTGTTCCATTTGGTTCCTGGCCCCATTTTGGATATGATGAATCTATCCTTAGTAAACGGATACATACCACAAGAATTTAAAATAGCTGTAATTAAACCTTTACTCAAGGAACCTTCCCTTGATCAAGATGACTTAGTGAATTACAGACTTATATCTAACCTTCCTTTCTTATCCAAAATCCTTGAGAAAATTGTTGCTAATCAAGTCTGTGAGCATCTAAACAGTAACGAGCTGTTTGAAGAGTTTCAGTCAGGTTTTAGAGCTCATCATAGCACTGAAACAGCACTGATGAAGGTTACTAATGATATTCTCATGGCCTCAGATAATGGACTTGTGTCTGTTCTGGTTTTGTTAGATCTCAGTGCTGCTTTTGACACAGTCGATCATAATATTCTCTTAGAAAGGCTTGTACGTGTTGCAAGGATCAAAGGAACAGCACTAGGCTGGTTTAAAATCATATTTGTCTGACAGATTCCAGTTTGTTCATCTAAATGATCAATCTTCTTCACTCTCAAGGGTTACTTGTGGAGTTCCACAGGGTTCTGTGCTTGGACCAATTCTTTTCACCATACATATGCTCCCAATTGGTAGAATCACTAGACCGCATGGGATAAATTTCCACAGCTATGCCGATGATACACAACTATATTTATCCATAAATCCTGATGAACCCAGTCAGTTAGGTAGATTACAGGCATGTCTGGAAGACATAAAAACATGGATGAATCTAAACTTTTTGCTTTTAAATTCTGACAAGACAGAAGTTACTGTCTTTGGACCAGAAGTTCTAAAAAAGAAACTGATTAGTCAATCACTTCATTTGGATGGGATTAAATTGGCCCCCAGTAATAACGTAAAGAACCTCGGCGTTATTTTTGACCAAGACTTGACATTTAAATCCCATTTTAAACAGGTTTCTAGGATTTCCGTCTTTCACCTCCGGAATATTGCTAAAATTAGAAACATCCTGTCCAAGAGTGATGCTGAGAAACTAGTCCATGCATTTGTTACCTCAAGGCTGGACTACTGTAATTCTTTACTATCTGGTAGTCCACAAAATGTAATTAAAAGCCTTCAGTTGATCCAAAATGCGGCAGCAAGAATTCTGATGAATGTTAAAAAGAGAGATCACATTTCTCCTGTTTTAGCTTTCCTTCATTGGCTCCCTGTTAAATCCAGAATAGAATTTAAGATCCTTCTTCTTACATACAAAGCCCTTAATAATCAAGCTCCATCATACATCAGAGATCAAATTGTTTCATATGTTCACAACAGGGCACTTCGCTCTCAGACTGCAGGTTTACTTGTAGTTCTTAGGATTTCTAAAAGTAGAATGGGAGGGAGATCTTTTAGTTATCAGGCTCCTCTCCTGTGGAACCAGCTCCCAGTTTTAGTCCGTGAGGCAGACACTCTGTTTACTTTTAAGGCCAGGCTTAAAACTTTCTTTTTTGATAAAGCTTATAGTTAGAGTGGCTTAGGTCATCCTGAGCTATCTTTGTAGTTATGCTGCTATAGGCTTAGACTGCTGGAGGACAGACTTACCAATTTTCTTCACTCTGCTACTTTCTTTTCTACTACTACTCTCCAGTTGTATTACAGTACATTCTGCTATTTCGACTGTTAACTTTGTGTTCTCTCAGTGTTTTTCTCTCCATAGAAGATATACCTGGTCTGGTATCCTGCTTGGCTGGAATGCCCTGTTGGACGGGGGGCATCGACTGGGATGATCCTCCCAGTAACTGAACATCCACTGTGTCATGTTATCAACTTTTTACTTACTGTAACATAGAAAGTTCTCTTATATCGGATCTTCTGTTCCTTCCGTCTCTGCGCTGTCTTCTCAAACCCCAAGACGGTCGTGGCAGATCGCCGCTCCTACTGAGCCTGGTTCTGTTGGAGGTTTCTTCCTGTTAAAGGGGAATTTTTCCCTCTCCACCGTCGCTACATGCCTGCTCAGTATGAGGGATTGCTGAAGGATTGCTGTGGTTGGAAAGTCTGCATCAACGAGGCCCAACCTCCCGCCAATGACTGACGCAATCTGCTGGGATTCCATAAATAGGAAACTTTTTAACTGATTAGAATGTTTGTATAAATGTATTGAAATGACTTCTTTTTAAGTGCCTTGAGATTACATCTGTTGTGAATTGGCGCTATATAAATAAACTGAATTGAATGGAATGGGTTCAGCTCCCTTTTTTAGACCCTGCTTTGCTGGGCTCCCAAGCTTGCAGTTTCAGGCTGTAAACGCAATGTCAGAAAACCGTTGGTCACTGATTGGCTATTGGGTGGAGTTGCTGGTTGCGTCTCAAGAGCGACTCCCTTACAACAATCCATTTGTAAAGACTCCGAACAGTGTCCGAGTCTGACAAAAAGCCACAGACTGAGAAGATGTTCAACATAGCTTCCATGACCCCTATAGAGTGCAGATCATGTTGTGGTACTTTTCGGACTCCAGGGCTGCCCAACAATATAATGACCTGTGACAACAAGCCACCCATTGTTAGGAGTCTGGGGTGTCTGTTCTGTGTGTATGTATTTCCTTCCGGTGATTCTCCAATAGGGGTCCTGGTCGAGTTGAGGACCTGTCCATCAAGCTTGAGGGCGGAGCTGTGCCTGGCAGCTGATTGCAGCTGCACCTTCTTGAGGCTCATCAGTGGGTGTATAAAGGAAGCTGGTTGTCAGATGTTCTTTGCCAGAGTGTTGCATCTCCGTGGTAACTTCTAACCCTCCGTGTCTCCTAAATAATCTCCTAGTTAAAGTATTTCTTGTGACTTACCTGAGTCACCACCTGCTGACAGTAAGCCGATCAGAGTACTCTCAAACAATTCTCAATCAAGGAAAGCTATTGTAATCACTACTTAAAATATTTTACTAAACATCCAATACATGGTTACTTATTAAACTTGTTTATTTTCACATAGTTTTATCCTTCGTCAACAATTTTGCACCCACATGCACACGTTTTGCCAGAGACTTTTTCCTTTTATACTTCTCCGTTGGTGTGTCAGTGTTGCAAAGCAATTCTCCACCAAGACAGCAGGGGGTGCAGCCCTTTTCTGGTGGGTCTGCCTACCATTGCAGTGACCTCTCTGGTCGATGAAAGTTTATTTACTTCAGCTTGTAAACTGACATTCACTCAAGGAGCAATGGCCGAAAGAGTGAGTTTTGATTGAGCTGGAAAGCTTTTTACTAGAAGTGTAGCTCATAGAATACTCCAAAAACACATGAAGACAAACACAGCTGTCTGTTTTGTTCTCTACACCTCCCGGTGTTCAGAATTGCCAAAAGACCATATTAGATAAACTGGCCTTGCAATATAAAGCATCTAGTGTACAAAAGCTACATTGACTACTAATTACATTGACTATAGAGCATTGTTTTGGTGAAATGATCTTGAAACTGTAGAGTTAAGTCAAGCCACTGTGCTAGGTGCTAGTGGAAAAGGGCCATAACTTCTAGAACTGCACTGTCATTATTTTGGAGGGGGGTTGTCCTGTTGTGGGAATATGGCATGTACCACATTAATTTTTCATGAGAGTACATGAGGTAATGTGTAATATGATGGAATGTTGAAGGTGATGTGCATGTGGTGATGCTATGGGGTAATGAAGAATGATGGGATATAAAAAGCGATGTTATATTTTCAATAATCAGGTTCTGAAGTCAGAAAGGCTGGTTGAAGCTAAATAATATCTAGCTGATAAAGTGAATTCTTGAAATTGTTTGGAGACATTGCTAGGTGAACTTCTATCTCCTATCAAATAGCTTGTGTGTTACAAGGGCACGAAATGGGCCTTAACACTAGAACGACCATGGCAGTCATTTTGACTGTTTTTCAATTTGTATGTTTAATTAAGTTATGAAAAAAAAAACAAAGCCTTGTTGTTTCATGACTTTTCCTAAAACTCTGTAAACTTTCATAAAAAATAGATTTCATATTTAGTGTTCAAAGGATAGATGAAATACAATCATTTCTACCTATTTCGGCCACAGGCAGTCATTTTGACTGTTGTATTTAAACTTCATTTAATTACCTTGTAAGTTTACTACTGAGAAAATACTAAAGTTAATTAGCTAAACAATGTTTTAAAACCCAAAATGAGGCAAAAATGACTATTTTTAATTTGATAGACAAAGCTTAATTATGCAAGCTTTTACCTGAATCGAACATCAGCCTCAAACTATTACTGTAACATACATAGAAGAGCATTTTTTTTCAATCAACTAATTTGAAAAATTTAACAAAAACACATTACTATAAATTGACAACAATATTAGTTTCCTTTATCACAGAAAAAAATAGAAACGATTTTTATAATATCAAAATATATGAAGCCTACTGAAGGGTAACAGTGAAAGTATGCAAGTATGAAATAGAAGCAACAGAACAAGCTGGATGTCAAAACTCAGTAAAAAATGTATAGCTCATAAATGCAAGAATATCTATATTATTTTAACTAGTTACACTATTTACAATGAGGCTAATAAAATTATTTACAGCACAAAGGAAGCGCAAATCACCTCTCTTCGCCTTGCGCAACTCCCGCACATAGCTTTGCAGCATCTGCTGCAGGTGTCGGAAGTTTTATTTTTAGTGCAGCTTCTCCGCACCTGGCACTGCCTCCTTTTTTGCACATTGGAGACTGGATGGCCTAGAACACCACCTTGTTCCACCTGCTTTGATGGCCGTCTCCCCTCCATAAACTCAGCTCCAAGCTCCTCTACGAGCTGCTGCAGGAATTCACATCCTGGGATCTGGGTGCCAAAGCACTTTTGGAACGGCACATGGGCATTTATTCCTGCAAGGTCAAGAATATTATAAAAAACAGCGACGGGCCATCTCTGTGTACCACCCTTTGTGGTATACTTCTAGCCATCCGATCCAGGATATCCAAGCCATATTACGGTGGCCGGGAAGTGCAAAACAAAATTACATTAACCTGAAAAACTTAACAATTTTTACCGAAACACATTTACAAGTTTACCGAAACACATTTACAAGTTTAACAAAAACACATTTACAAAGACATGACCTGGAAATGATACTGCAGGGATGAGGTTAGGGTCGGGACAAGACCAAAGTAGTAACAGTAATGGAATCGATCCTGCCAGCAGCTCAATCTGCAGAGATGTTTTGCCGTTTTTCCGAATCCATTTTCAAGTTTTAGGGGGAACAGGTCAGATGGAGTTTCTGATATCTACTTCAAATTAATATTTTTTTCTGCGGTAGAATCCGGCATTATTTTATTTCGTTTTCACGGCCCACAAAGACAGGCGGACACTGTGAAGCCGTTCCCTCATGTCAACAATCACACTGTATGAGTGGCCTTCGTTTAAATACTTTACGAGGCAGTCCATAAAACCGACCTCTTCTCCCTCTCCCTTCTCAAAGTCCAAACTATGTCCACAATCACCACAAAATGTCCCTAAAACTTGAAAATAGATTCCTCAAAACGGGCAAAACATTTCTGCAGATTGAGCTGCTGGCAGGATCGATTCCATTACTGTTACTACTTTGGTCTTGTCCCGACCCTAACCTCATCCCTGCAGTATCACTTCCAGGTCATGTCTTTGTAAATGTGTTTTGTTAAACTTGTAAAAGTGTTTCTTTTTTAAACTTTTAAATGTGTATTGGTATGATTGTAAATGTGTTTCTGTAAATTTGTAAATGTGTTTCTGTAAATTTGTAAACGTGTTTCGGTAAACTTGTAAATGTGTTTCTGTACATTTGTAAACGTGTTTCGGTAAACTTGTAAACGTGTTTCTGTAAATTTGTAAATGTGTTTCTGTAAACTTGTAAATGTGTTTCTGTAAATTTGTAAACGTGTTTCGGTAAACTTGTAAATGTGTTTCTGTACATTTGTAAACGTGTTTCGGTAAACTTGTAAACGTGTTTCTGTAAATTTGTAAATGTGTTTCGGTAAACTTGTAAATGTGTTTCTGTACATTTGTAAACGTGTTTCGGTAAACTTGTAAATGTGTTTCTGTACATTTGTAAACGTGTTTCGGTAAACTTGTAAACGTGTTTCTGTAAATTTGTAAATGTGTTTCTGTAAACTTGTAAATGTGTTTCTGTAAATTTGTAAACGTGTTTCGGTAAACTTGTAAATGTGTTTCTGTACATTTGTAAACGTGTTTCGGTAAACTTGTAAATGTGTTTCTGTACATTTGTAAACGTGTTTCGGTAAACTTGTAAACGTGTTTCGGTAAACTTGTAAACGTGTTTCGGTAAACTTGTAAACGTGTTTCTGTAAACTTGTAAATGTGTTTCTGTACATTTGTAAACGTGTTTCGGTAAACTTGTAAACGTGTTTCGGTAAACTTGTAAACGTGTTTCTGTAAATTTGTAAATGTGTTTCTGTAAACTTGTAAATGTGTTTCGGTAAAAATTTAAAAGTGTTTCAGGTTATTGTAATTTTGTTTTGCACTTCCCGGCCACCGTACCATATATTGTTTCGTTGTAGTATTGCACAGACTCCGGCTTTGTCTTCGGCCCATCAATTATGCCCACAGCCGTGTGCACAGTGCTAAGTACACAGACATCTTTGTGGGGCTTTCCCTGATAAATGGAATGATTGTTTACATCTATTTCTGGACATCGTTTCCTTGAAAGAGGACCTCTGGTGCTGAAATGCAGAGGTGCAACGCAAGAAGCTGCGTTAAAAAGAAAACTTCCGACACCTGCAGAAGATGCTGCAAAGGTGCAGCAGATGCTGCAAAGGTGTGTGCTGGAGTCGCGCCAGGTGAAAAGAGTTGATTTGCGCTTACTTTGTGCTGTAAATAATTTTATTAGCCTCATTGTAAATAGTTAAAATAATAGATATTCTTGCATTTATAGCTCCTTTTACTGAGTTTTGACATCCAGCTTGTTCTGTTGCTTCTATTAGATGCTTGCCATTATCCTATAACATGTATTTTGATCATATAAAAATTGTTTCTATAATAAAGGAAACTAATAATGTTATAAATTTATAGTAATGTGTTTTTGTAAAAAATTTCAAATGAGTTGATTGAAAGAAATGCTCTTCTATGTATGTTACACTAGGCTAATAGTTTGAGGCTGATGTTCGATTCAGGTAAAAGCTTGCATAATTAAACAGTCTATTCAATTAAAAATTGTCATTTTTGCCTTATTGTGGTTTTTAAAACATTGTTTAGCTAATTATTTTTCGTATTATCTCAGTAGTAAACTTGCAAGGTAATTAAACGAGGTTTTAAATACAACAGTCAAAATGACTGCCTGTGGCCGTTCTGGTAGTTACAGTATAGTGGCCGTTGTAGTGTTAAAAGGAGAGTGTGTTGAGTCGAGAAGGAGAGTGCAGGGAGGTTCTGGAAGGTGCAGAGTTTCTGGGGAAAAGGCTAAAAGGTGCTAAAATCTGTCTGTACTCTCATAAAATTGTCCAGAGGTATGTATGAACAATAAACTGACTGGCTGAGGTTGCATATTTCCGATTGAAGTGTCGTGACTGTTTTATTTATGAACTCTTTTGCATGGTGGAAACAACCAACAGTCCCTACCAGCTTTGCACATCTGCAGCAGGATTTATTTATTTTTATTAGCTTTATTGAAGTACTGGATTGGGACTCACTATCTGGCAATGTAGATAGATAGTAGTGGTATCATGTCAAAACAAATCTGATTGCAAACCCTTATTTGCAACTAATATCAATCAGATTTTTTTGCGTGAAAATGATCAAAAGTAAAAAGTCTCAAAACAAAGGTAATATAGTTGGACCTAACTGAGAGCCCTCCCCTCCCCCCCCCCTGGGATCTGACTTCAGTGGAACACTTCTGGTTGGTAGGCGACTGATTGTCTCCCCTCCTTCCATTACTTCTCGCTGTGTTTCAGCTCCCAAGTAGTTTAACTCTCGATTTTCTAACAGGATTCCCTGACCTTGGCTGCATAGCAGTGAGGAGACGTGCTTGACCAGTGCTGCCACCTCAGAGGAACTTTCATAGGAGTTATTAAAAGGATTGCCAAGAAGGAAAACAATGAATAGAAAATCTTGAGTGATCTTTTTTTTGCATTTTGCACAATTAGTCCTGCTGTAGAAATGCACGTCTGCCATTATATAAACAGGACAATGAAAAAATTCTTACCCACTTATAGCTTCCTTCGGCTTTGCCTTTTGTCAAGATCATCACACAAATCTTACTATCAGATAAAGATAACCTACAGTTTTTAAACGATTGTTTCATTAAAT
The DNA here is from genome assembly GCA_963556495.2 of Valencia hispanica. Classification (NCBI taxonomy): domain Eukaryota; kingdom Metazoa; phylum Chordata; class Actinopteri; order Cyprinodontiformes; family Valenciidae; genus Valencia; species Valencia hispanica. The sequence goes on along the minus strand of OY747700.1, from coordinate 49,240,179 downwards.
AAGGGAAAAAAGAAACCCAGACCTGTAGAATCACTTACATAAAACTTGCCTGGCAATATGAAGTAGGCTAAAAAAATTGAAAAAAAAAAAAAAAAAATCACATTACGACTTGATCTTCTAAGGGGAACTACAATGAGAGCCGTTGTCCACAAACGGAGAAAACATGGAACGGTGAACCTTCCCGGGAGTGTCCAGTTTACCAAATTACTCCAAGAGTGCATCGATAACTCATCCAAGAGGTCACAGAAGTACCCAAAAAACATCTAAAGCTCTGATCCCCAAGAGATTTGGGACGAATACTCTTACTGATGAGAGAAAATATAAACATTTTGGAAGCTGTGTGTCACGTTACATCTGGTGTAAAACTAAGACAGCGTCATAACAACTGTCAAACATAGTAGTTTTAGTGGGATGATCTTGGCTTGCTTTGCTGCTTCATGACCTGAACAACTTGTCCTGATTTATGTAACCAATTCTGCTCTCTAGCTGGAAAGAGCATTTCTGGCCATCAGTTTAAGGATTTTAGCTCAAGCACTCTTGGGTTATTGCTGTGGGAGGAAAATATCTTCTTCCTTCCATATGAATGAGGCTGGAGTCTGAATCGGCGTTTCTCATACTTTATTACAGCCAGTCTTGTATATGAGCCCGTCTGGGCCAATGCTCGAATTCTCTCGCACCCAGATCATGTCTGTCCTTCTCTGCAAGCAGCTTTAGTCTCCTAATATGTCTTCATTGCAAGGTTAACCAAAACACTCCTCAAACCTGAGCAGTCATGCAGTTAGATAAGAGCAAGTGAACGGCCTCTTCTCTGACTCTAACAATTATGCCGTTTTCCCCAGATCCCTTTATTAATAATTACTTCTTCAATTAATTGACATAACCTTGAGACATTGAACTATTTCTGTAACAATACAGTTTTTCTGCAGCAGGACGATAATCCAAAGCACGGCAACAAGTCGACTTCTTAATGGCTCAAAAAACAAAATGAAGGTAGTAGTGTGGCCTGGATAAGCTCAAATCTAAACAACTCACACAATGAGAAACTATATAATGGACCAAAGCAGGCAAGGAAAGTAAAAAATGCCACAATTCAATAAATTATTAATTCCCCAAATTGATATTTATACATGTGAAATAAATGTTATAAAACTGAAGATGTATTCATCAAGTAACTTATGTCTGTATCTGAAAAAAGAAATATATATTTTTCATTTCAATCTTTAGTAACGATTTCATATATATTTTACTTCCTGGTCCTGGGCTGCAGAACATAATGCATTAATTTAATTTCTCTACCTTATAAATCAAAATCACTAACTGCAGACCAAACAACGGTGATTGGTCTGCAGCTGGTGATTTTGATTTGTTAGTTGCTGTGCAGGATAACCAATCAGATGTCAGGGTTTCTTTAGTGAGACACAGAAGCAGTTCAAATTATATTATGTACTTTAGCAAATAATACATTTGTAAGTGTGATTTTACTATAGGTTTTATTAGAATTAATACATATATTTCCAATTTTATTTATATTATCACATAATATTTAGACTTCTATGGCAGATTCTGTTCTAAGGAGGAAAATTAAAAAAATCTAAAGTATGGAGCAGATAGGAGGTGAAAGAACGGACGAGTAAAATAATGGACAAAATTAATCATGTCATGAAATGGTAAATATTAGTTATTGTTCAACTAGTTATAAAATACCGCGGATGGGGGCACATCTAAGATGATCTTGCCCGGGTCCAAGGCAAAACTGACAGCTGACCTGCATAGAAGTGTGGGCCAAAATTCCCCCATAGCGACGTAAAAAAACTGAATTCCGGTTATCCCAAAAGAAGGACACCGTAGCAACTTTTACCACCAAGGGTGACCCTAGCAGTAATTATGTTAGGGGAAAATTACTTTTTCACATAAAGGTCAGGATGGTTTGGCTAGCAGATTCTTTAAAAATGATTTATTTTTCCTGTGCTGGTCTGCAGCTACATCAGTCACACAAAACATTCAAATCAGATCCAGCTTCAACAAACGTCAGGTTCTGCAGGGCCTTATCTTGGCTAACCCACACTCTCTCTTCATTGAAGACCTACAACTTCTGGCTTCAAACTTTTTTTTTTTTTTTTTACTATCTACACCTCACAGAAACCAGCAAATCCTGTCTGATTCCCATGGAGGATCACCAGCACTTATTTTTTCCACAGATAAAAATGATCTCAGCCCTCCCTATGATTTAGTCATTTTCCTTTTCTTGTTTGTGTTTTTTTTTTTTTTTTTTTTTTGCTCTCACACAAGCTGACTTGTGGCTTATGATTTTGTCAGGCTGAGGCCCTGTGGATTTCATTTTCAGAAGAGATTACCACAAGTTTGCAAGAGATTACAAAGTTGCTTTAGAAAACTTGCAGAGGACATGTCTTTTCCTGTACAATTTATTTTGTTTAGAGCGCTATAGAAGCAATAATAAGTTCTAGGGATGTAAGAAAATATCGATACACCGATATATCCCGATATTTTATTTCCCGATATTGTATCGATATCCAAAACAAAAATATCGTTGTTTTTTTAAGGATTTGAATGGAACCATTATTGATGACAGTAATTTTTGTACTAAAATTAAAAGTATAACTGGTAGTTTGTGGCTGTTTCCACCTTCTTTGTTCCAGTGAATCAACTAGATTTAGTAATAAAACTGAATCTGTTAAAGTATGAAACAGGTTGGAGTGTTACATATCGTATCGGCAGATTTTTGCCAATACACATCCCTAATAAGTACTCATTTTTGTTAGTTTACCTACAATAACCCACAGTGTTGGGTTTCCTCTCTTTGCTTAGGCTACGGATCCTGGTAAAAATATGTTGTTTGTCCTCATCAATCTTGATGTGAACCTTCTGGTGTCTTCCACTGCTCTTTTTCTAGAGCAGGGATTCTCAAAATATATGTTCCAAGATTCACAAATGATTTCTAGACAAAGGCCTGAAATTCAATAATTTACAGATGAAACTAAAAGTATCTAACCCTAGTGCTCATGTATACAATTCCCTGCTGTATTTCCTACTTATTGTTATCTTCACATTTTTTTTCCCTAAGACAATTGTTTAGATGATACACGAGCCTGTTTCAAAAGACACACCGTGGCGGCATATCGGGGTAATAATGGTACCACGGTGTGTCTTTTGAATGTGCTGTTTGCATGGCGAGGCAAGAATATTGCACCACTTGTGCGGGCAAGCTTGATAGTGATATTACCGCAATGCCGGAGTTGACCGCTTAAGAATGACCAAAGTTTCCCTTAATGGCAAAATGGCGCTATTGTTTTTTTGAAACAGACTAAATATTCATGGAAGCACATCTGGCTTGGAAATATAGTTAACAAACATGGTAAAAGGTTAAGTTGGATTGCACCCAACACTGAAAAAAAGAGAATGCATCTCCAACATAAATAAATTGAGTTAATTGGTCACATGTAATTGAATTAAGTTTATCCAACTTAATTTATTCACATTTAACGTGACAACTTAATGAACGTAATACGTTTACTTGGATAAACTTAATTCAATTACATGTGACCAATTAACGCAATTTATTTAAGTTGGATCACCGATTCTCTTTTTTTCAGTGAACATACATTGGCCTGTCTAGATTTTTTTTGGGGGGGGGGGGGGGGGCATTGATGTGTAGGTGGCACATTGAAATTGAAATTTTATCTAAATGCACTGCAGTCTTAGATTACAAGGAACAGTGGTCCAAAGTTTGAATATCGAAGCGATCTATTTACCCAAATTAAGCCCAAATGTTTGTTACGAGTGGCTTAACACAAGGGTTTAGTTTTTCCAGTCATGAAATTAGCCTGCGTAACTTAACCTAACGTAATTTAATTATGTACAACTCTATATACAGTAACTTAGTGCCGTCACGCTAACTCTACTGAACTTACTTATCAACTTAAAGTCAACGTTGTCGAACCCTTTTGTGGACATTTTCGAAACAAAAGGATGAGAACAGATTCCTTCTGTAGGTTGAGAATTTATAATAGCTTGTTTACATGGAGGATCAGTCAATCAGTCAATCTTTGAAATATTTCTATTACAATTATTATAGATCTTTCACTGGAAACAACTTTTCACTTACCCCTTTTTCTCCTTTATGATTGAAATAGTAGGTTTTTTGGACAGTAGTTTGAGGCTACTTCTTCTTCTTACTATTGTTAATGGAGGTTGTAAAACAACAAACGCAACATTTCCGCCACCTAGTTTCTGCCACGCACAAGGAGTGTGGACTGAAGTGTGGCACAAAAAAAGGGGGGGGAAACTATTCTGTATCCTTGAATGTAAATCGGTATGCAGTCTGAAGCTTCCAGTTTTATAAAACGGTCATCTGAGCTAAGATATAGACAAACTGATTGACAGCTCTGGTGGGCGTGGTCAGGCAAGGGGGCCAATCATATTTCAAGGGTAGCCGGTGCTCCCCCAGCCACTCCTGTGGCCATGCCCTTAGCAACAAGGAACAGCTTGATTGACGGCTAATACAGTTTCCAGAATGAGAGTTTCCACTGATATCCTGCCAATTGTTAAAAACAACTGTTGAAAATCAGACAGGATAATGTTTCATTTTGAAGGATAAAAAAACAACAACAAGTGAAATGCTGGGGAATCATGCACGATGGTCACCACATGAACTTGACAAGTCTATTTGGTGACTGTATCCTGGATAAATCTGGGCCAGAATCAGAGGGTCACAGGAGAAATAGACGGGATAAAGTACAAATTATACTAAAAAAGGGCCCGATCAAGCTTTAGATGCCATCCAATGCAGGGGCATGGCTAAGGGCGGGCCTGGGGGGCCCTACTGCCACCCAATTTGGAAAAGCTATTCATTTGGGCCCACCCAAATGAATAGCTTTCTCAAAAGAAATTAGAACGATAGATAGAACGATCGATAGAATTACATTTTATTGTTTTAGGGATGTTACTTAAAGTCATCATAAAATAAAAGAATAAAACTGGAGGGGATATTTACATCTTTGCAAGACTTGGTGTCATTGGTTGTTTTAAATAACATCCCATGCAAACTCTCCAGACAAGATAGGGCTGGCTGTGAGATTCCTTTGTGTAACCAAGTCTAAGATTGTAGTTTAGTAACAAACACTTTAATTAAAAATATTAGGATCCCTAGCTAAACACACCAGACTATCCAATAAAGTACAGTTCCATGTATTAAAACAATTAAATGTCACAGTAAATTAAAGTACATTGATTAAAAAAACTGTTAGTTTAGGGAGTTTTCTTTGAAACACATTGCTACTAGGTTTGCCATAGTTCCTTGGGAATACCTGACCAATCACTGAGCTCACAGAGCCTAGATAATCCCACCCCGCTCATCTTTTGTTGCTACCTCTGGTTAGCAAAAATGGCGCGATGGGGCAAGAGCTTCTAAAACTTTTACCGTCTGCTGGGTAAGCTGCCTTAATAACAACCCTTCAGGGAATCAACTATTTAAGGCATTGGGTATCTGACAGTGGCCATATTGTTATGTTTACACTTTGTAGTCTAACCCCTGCTTTCCACCGGACGTGTTAGCGGCGCCTATCGTAATAGACGCGTTTTACTCGTGAAATCACCAGCACGTCCCTTCCCACCAGGTGCATTTTAGACTTGTAACACTTGCGAAAGCGTTCCACCCAGCTGGTCCAGGGAGATCACAAAATCACAGGAGATTTGCAATTGCATAACTTCAAGGGTATTATGCAGGGGGAAAAATCTATTTCTATGTTAGTAATTATCATAAACTCACTCTGCCCCCCCAAAACTGCAGATATTTTTGTCCATGTCTTCTCCTTTTTCATGTTGTCCTTGTAAAAATGATCACTGGTATCAGATAAACTAGATGACTCAACTTTAAGGATTCAATTCTAGTCGCCCACGATAAAAAAATCACCAAATTAGACCCAGAGACCGACTGACTTCAACCCAGGTAGTGATTTTTTTTTTTTTCGTAGTTAAACAATCGGAAATCTGGACGTGTCTTTTATTTTGAAAATTTCGAGCGTAAAAAAATAGACCTGCCGTGAAATTTAGGGGAGGGCCCCGACACAGCGCTTCAGAGACGTGTCCGATTCGCGCTGCTTCGCGCCCGGTGGAAACGGTCCCATTGACTTTAATGGCGGCTATCAGCTGCGTATTACGCTTTGGAGACGTTGCGCGCCGCTTACGCGTCTGGGGAAAAGCACGGCTAAGTGTAGTGTACTTTGTTGATTTTTTAAGCTTTTTTTGTCAAACATGCTGTCTGTTTCTGATGTATGCCGACATATCTATTGAAGCAACAGTGGAACTTATAAATAAACTTAATTTCCATCATTTTTACATGGCCCACCTATTTTTAATTAAGCTCACCTGAAGAGCAACTTCTGGCGACGCCACTCATCCAAAGTCATAAATAAAAGTAAAGTGAATGTTGAACTTTTCTGTTGTGAACAAACAGAGGTTTTTCAAGTAAAAGTTTAGCCTACACTCCAGTAAAAGACGGAAATGTGATTCTGGGAAAATTACGCAGGAACCACTTATCCACGACAGATATGCAGGCAAACTGCTGCTGGAATGATTACTCAGATGGAGTTTAAAATACATGACTAAACCCATCAAATCGGTGCCCTGAGATGTAATTAGTCAGGAAATGTACGTTTTGTGGGGAAGGAAGGTGTTAATGGTGCATGTGCTCCGTTCCAACAGATGATCCAATCTCATAGACCCCCCCCGACGACGGCAAACGCTGCATTGATTAAATCCCTTCCACCGGAGCAAGACCACTTCAGATACTTACCCCACTCATTAGAAGTTTCGTCTTTTGGTCTGGTTTTATTCCAGTGATTTGTGAGTCACTGCTTTGACAGCATCGTCCAGGAGCTCACTTGCATAGACCGTGAAGGCACCGTCACACACTCCAAAACACACACAGCAGGGGGTCCAGTCTTGCGGCCGGGCGCTGAGTTGTTGTTTCTCTCCTCCTGCAGTTCTCCACCGGCGTGCAAACGACTTCTGAGAGGAGGTGACACCTGTTTGTGTTCAAAGCAGGAGGAGGAGACATTTTTTTAAAATTTCCTATTGATTCTCCTTTCTCACTGCAGTGGGAATCTGCTCTCCAAACGTGTCTCGCAACAAAGACCTTCATCTACCATCTGCTCCCAGCAGGACGCATTTCATGGCCAGCCTCCGTGTTTCTGAGCTGGATTTAGACCGTGCTGCGGCACACAGGGACACACTCTATAAAACTCAGCGCCAGTCAGTTTGTTTTTCTTTTTTTCCAATAAATTGTCATTTGACTGAATTAAAATAAACCCTTTTTGCAATCCAATTCCGTGAAAAGTACAAAAGGCCACCACATGCAACAAGCGAAACTGGCATGTCTGTTGGTAAAGTAAAAACCCCACTATAGGCTCATAATGAAGGGATACAACACTGCTGGTTTACTAGCTGGCATCAGCTTATCAGGGTTCCAGTGTTAGCGTACAATGAGCCGAAGAGCTCATAAGATAACAGGATGCGCGATCACTAATTTTTACTTTAGTTACTTTCACAAAACATTTAGAAGTGGAATTAATGTGACTTTTAGCTGTCTCCATGTCTCCGAGCGAGGTACTTCCAGGCCGACATACCTGATACTGTAACCTTATATAGAGGCAGCCCAGATTTGTCAAGAAAGTGATGTAGTGAGGAGGTATAGTTTGCGCAATCAACCAGCAATTAGGATTTAAAATAGTAAACAATACAACAAAAAGTACGGAAGCCCTAACGGGTCATACATACATATTTTATTTCCCTCGTTTTCTCGTGATAACGAGATAATTTTTTATCCGTTTTCCCGTGAAAACAAGATAATTAATTTGAGATCTCAAGAAAACAAAACGATATTGTCTGTTAAATCACTGCAGGAAACATCATTCAGTGTAGCAATGTCAGAGGAGCAGGATAATATCGATCACCGCATCACATCTTTTCAATCAAGGCCTGACACAGGCTGAAACAGCTTTATGCCTTGCTATTACAGATAACGTACACATTAGTGTGCGCCATCTAAGAAGACGGTTAGCAAGGCTTCATCTTTATCGGAGGCGCAATCTAAGTGACCCTGACGTAGTCATTAATTTGAAAAGTCAAGTCTCAAATTCATTATCACGAGAAAACGGAGGAAAATTTTCTCGTTAGCACGAGAAAATGGGGGAAATAAAATGTATGTATGACCCTTTAAAGCTTCTGTAGTAAAGAGTAAGAGGTTGAGAGAAATGATTGCGGTTTGAAGCGTTTGCTCAGGCTAACGCACGATTACTACTGTCTGCCATTATCGTTTTGGAAAGAATAGTATGGGGGTCCTTCAGGTACAAGTTTTATGAGCAGTGTTGAAGTCAATGCTGCGCCTTCTTACACCACTTGTATTTTTAATTTAATTCCATTTTTTTTACGTGTCCTGTCTGGCAGTGTGGCGCTCAGAATTTGTGTCTTAATACCAAGTAGAAGCCCAACAGATTTACTTTCACAAGTGGAGCATTACGGCTTTTGCTGTAGTATTCCACTTGGTATATACGTGTAAGAAATCTTTATTAGAAATTGCTGTGGGTTTTATTCCTGATATTATGGACACGGAGATGGAAAATAAAAGGGAAGAAAGAAAGACGATGAAGAGAGGTAGGAGAAAAAGTTAAGAGGAAGAGGGTGAGTTCAAGACACAAGAGAGAAAGGGGAACAAAGAGAACATCAGTCTGCCTCCACACCCGCAGGACGGCAGAGAGGGGGAAAAAACCCCAATGAAAAATAACTAATAATAACAACACAAATCAAACAATGCAAACCGAGATCTACACCACCACAACCCACAAATAGATATATACTGTAAATAAAATAACAGCATCACTCAAAAGCTCATGGTACTGATTATTACAAGATTTAGTAATGGTAGCCTAAGCCCAAGAAAGCATCTGTAAACCCCGGAATCTCCACACCTGTGTAGGTGTGTGTGTGTGTGTGTGTGTGTGTGTGTGTGTGTAGGTGTGTGTAGGTGTGTGTATGAGCATGCTGGTGCATAAAAGGTTTCTCCATACGTGTGTGTTTAAAAGCTGGTGTGTGAGGAGCCATTGATCCGCCAAGGAGTTTATCTCACTCCCCTTGTAAATTAAGAATGGTCAGAGGCAGCTCAGCTCAGGGTAGCTTTTGGTAGGTTTATTGCAGAAATGTTTTATGTCGGAGGCTATTCGGTATGTTGTCTAGAAACTTTTCGTTTTAGTATAACACCTGAAACTGTGGTACAGTGGACCCATTCGCGGTTCAGTATTAGCGGATTCACCTATTCGTCGGGTTTTCTGGGGAACGTGACTCCAAATTATTAGTGGAAAATGTGTTTATTCTCAGATCTTTGTGTAGAGCAAATAAATACTCGAAAGAAAACGCAGCTTGGGAAGCGGAAACACCTGTGTGCTGTGCTACCTGACAGACTCTTGGCTGCCATTTGCAAAGCAACCAATCCAGGAGCGCCATTCATTTTTGCTCGAGCTGATTGGCTGTACCCCCATGAGCAGCGATAAGGAAGACTGTAGATGTTAACTTCTGCGGCAGTTCTAAGATGGTTTCCATTGTGCGTATTCATGCATATTAAGGTCATTTTGGTGTTTGAACTATTCAAACAGGCAGTTCTAGACGTTCTTAGAGGGGGTCTTAAGTATTCACGGTCACAGAGCGCTTTACAAGAACAAATAAAAATACAATGCAATAAAATATAACAACAGAACCAGTCAGAATGACTAAAATACAACCACACACCTAGTTATAATCCAGTTGCTCATTCTGAAAAAAAACTTAAGCTGCTTTTTATCATCAACTGTAGTGGACGCCAGTGGCTCGCCAATATTTTGCGGAGTAAGATAAATTGCTTTTATATTTTCAAGGCTGGACGCGTCTTCGGATGGGCACTCAGGAGGATGCTTGTTCGGGAAAATTGTTTTCAATCTGAACTCTGTTACTAAGTACCCGCTGGATTTTTGGGGGGGAAATATGGTATCAGAGGCAAAACTGAGAAGGAAAATAGTTCTGAGCGAAGACTGTTTTGCTCAGCACTGAATAATATTTAACGTTGAGCACAGCTCTGAGTCTTCACGTAAATCTTCGGCGTTGCGCAGAGGAGCTGAGCTAGAGGAGCAGGTGGATTAGTTTGTTGCTCTTGATGCCTTATTTGCATGCTGCGCATCCCAGCTGTGTATAAATTAACATTCAGTCAGGATCACTGCCCTGCTTTGGCTTCAGCCTTTGAAAATGAGTTTTCTCTACATAATGCAGGTGCGAGAAGAGACAGGAGCTATAGCTGCTGATATGCAAAGCGAAAAGCAATCGCAGCCGTGCCTCACAGCCAGAACTGGATTTATGACAAAACAGCAGAAACGTAACCCCGGTCGGGGCGACGTGTGCCGAGAGAAGGAAGTTGCATGGTTTTAAAAAACGAACAAGACTCAGCAAGCGAGGCATAGAGGACTGATTTAAACTCCAATGACAGAGAGCGAACAAAGAGACGCAGACATGAGCAGATTTTTCCATGGCATCCAGCAGATGATGACACACTGGTGGCATACAGAGATGGTAGCCAAAATAGACACACATGGCGCTCCATGAGCGACCCCCCCCTCTCCCCCCCCAAAAACCAACTCACCAGGCCTGAGGTTTCCTCTTGAGGAGTCCCTGTCTCCTCCACTGGGAGTGGGGGCTGAGATGGTACGTCAGCTGACGACAAACCTTCTCCATCGCCCCAAGAGAGTCTCCTTCCTGTTACACACACAGACAAGAAGCGCATAGCAATTCGCTTAAAGACAGAGGGCGACGAGGACATGACAGGAAAAACACAGGCGCTCAAACGGTAATACTGTCATTTGTTGGGTTGTTGTTTTTTTGTTTTTTTTTTACACATACGTCTCACTTCTGTAATGCTGACCTGGTTAGATAGGTAACCATAGTGAGTAAGAAGTCAGATGGCAGCGGTGGATAAGACTGAGAGGAAAGATTTTGTTGCATCGATGGAGACCTGAACTAAATTACCGTCGTGTTGACTGAAAGAGGATTTTATTGAAATATATTGGAAAAAAACAAAAAGGAAAATGATAAAACATATAATATCTACAGTTCAGTCAATATCTTTTCTCTGAAATTAGTAGGACTGACGTCAGTTACAGTAGCTGAGTAAATGACACATTCGGTTTAGGAGACGATACAAAGAACCTCCTTCTGTTTTTGCGTTTTCACAAATCGTTTTCCTAAATCACAAGCTGTGTTTTAAAGAATCATCGTAGTGGGATTATCCGGTTCAGTTGTTAGATTCTGAAGTTGAGATGATCAAATGCGGTCCAGACTCTTTAATAAATGGTGAATTAGTCCCTTAGTTTAGTGCCGGTACCCAAAATGATACAAAACCAGAGATTTAGAGGTGGACGAGGCTCCTTAAATGTTTTTTTTTTTTTTTAGATCAACAAAAAGTCTTTATTAGTCAATTTATGTCAACAAACAGGGCAGCTGGAGAACTGTTCTCTGTCCTACTTCTAAATAAGGGTCTCAAACGTAGATACAGGATATAACTTAAACCATAATAATGGTAAATGGACGGAAGTTATGTAACGCTTTTCTAGTCATACTGACCACTCAAAGGGCTTTACACTGGAGCCACATTCACCCATTCGCACTCACAAATGCACACGCAGATACAGAGCTCGCTAGGTAACTTTGGATGAAGTGCCTTGCCCAGGGGCACATCCACCTGTGACAGGGGGAAGCTGGAATTGAATCTACGACCCTCCGATCGCAAGACAAAGCATCCAGATAGCGTTTTTTAGGACGGACTTCACTTCAAAGAGAAATATCAGGGTGTTTTAATGTTTCGAGACCTTGTTTTACAACCTACAGTGTGATCAACCCTCATCAGGCCAATTAAGGTAAATGCAGGGCGTATATCACCTCACTACAATGTTCTGAACAAAGAAAAAAAAAAGATAGATCTATGTGGAGGAACTCTGCAGTAATTCAGAAAACTGCTCAGGGAGGATCAGTCAATTGATACGTGAACAGGGGTCACCGTAAACCAGTATTTTCTGTCTTTGAATTTTTGTAATTTAAATTTAGAGATAGCGGAAAAATCTGAAGGCAGCCCATAATTTTTGACAGATCACAATTCACACTCCTGACCCCTTGGTGCAAATGCGCAGACATTTTCAAGTTTACGAGTACAGGTAACTAAATCCATGAAAAAAAAAAAAAAAAAAAAGATTCCAATGAGAGCATCATCTCAGAACCGGACACCGTACTCCATGCATCTCGCTATCTGGGAGCTGACGGCGCGTTTAAAACGCATCTGTGTCCAGTGCAGCTGAACGATTTCTGATCACCTTCATTTGAGAAATGTTCCCTGTTTCTAAAACATTGGTTGAAGTGGCGCTTGTAATTCCAGTTTCTAGTGTGGCGGATTTAACCTCCGGAAAACCCTTTTGAAAAAAAAAACAAACAAAAAAAACATGCTCGATGTGTTATGGCATGATGTGGATTCTATGTTCAGCCTGTTAAATATATTTTTTTAATGAATAAAAAGTAAATACTATTGGATATGTCATTGTTATTTTAACAATGAAAAAGTGTAGCGCAACCTCTGTACGTGACCTACTGAGATAGCACAGAGCTGCCTCTCTGGCTGTGGAAAATTCTCATCATCACTTTTAGATTTGGAATCTGTAACAGACAGGTCAGAGGGTTTCCTAGTTGCATATATTGTCATTCACAGGCGTTTGTAATTATGAACACATCCCCAGGTTAATCTACTGTGCACCTTTCTGTTTTATGTTTTTACAAATTCCACAGTGTGGACAGTGGCGCTCTGAATTGATCTTACACATACAGAAATCAATACTAGGTTCTCTGTATTAAACATGAGGCTGTGTTTTTACAGCTCACAGATACATACAGCAAATACCCGTGTTGATGCTGACGTTCTCAGCTTCTCACAGAGTAAAAAATATCCGCCTCTAAAACTGCTAAAGAGCTTCTATTTTATTCAGAAAAAAAAGGTCAGGTCATACCAAAGACTAGCTATGAAACTAATTAAATGAGTCACATGAATTACATTTTGAAATATATTTAAAAAGTGTCTTGGAAGACAAACCAAAACAAATGTTTTAGCTTTTTTCACACTTTGGATAGCGATGATCTGAGTGAATACAAAAAGCAGTTTTCAAATGATGATTTCACCTGCAAACAGTTAAAATCCGCAAATAGTAGAGACCCCCTCTAAATACGCTTCTAATAATGACCTATTTTAATAGTTAATAGAATACGGTCTCAGCACTACCGTAGAATCTGAGCTGCCTTGGTGGAGGTCTGCGCTCTCCGAGTGCTTTTCTAGTTCACAAAAATCTAGTTTTTCGGTAATGGCGGTTTTTCCGATCACCCCCTCAAATTCTAATCACTTTTTCCTGGTCCCATTGCAAACATTTCTTGAAAATATCATTAAAGTCCACCCATAACTTTTTGAGTTATGTTGCTAACTAAGAGACAGACAAACAAACCGAAAACATATCCTCCTTGGCGGAGGTAAAAAATATGATTCGCATTATTTTGACGCATTGATTGGTTTGAGTTTTCAGCTGGTACTCCACTAACTTCCTACAGCGTGTAGCCGTGCCACAGTGCTTATAGGCAGGACAAGATACAGAAAAATCTGAATCACTGTTTCAGTATTTGTCAACCTACAGGGTGCTTTAGGAGGACCATTTCTTTCCACAATATAGTACTACAATACTGCAATGCAATCCCGGCCAGGGTATTTCTGGATGCATCGGTTTCTCCAGGTACACCAAAATATGCATGTTAGGTTAATTTGTCTCTCTAAATTGTCCTTAGGAATGAATGTCTGCATGGATGTTTTCGCTGCGTGTCTCTGTGTTGCCCTGTGGTGGACAGAAGACCCGTCCAGGGTGTACCCCACGTCTCACCCAATGGAGATAGGCACCAGCTTCCCTTCCACCTTGCAAGGATAAGCAGGTTAAGACTAGAAAAGCAATCGTAGAGCGCAGACCTCCTCGGTCTTGCAATTTCCATTGAAGAAAAATACCTCAAATGTTTGAGTTTGCTCTAAAGAAATAGGACCTACAAAGAAAATCGAACTGAAATCAGCCAAGGAAGTTGGTGCATCGGAGATCTGAGAGAGGGCGGGAGGAGAGTTGTCTTGTCGGATAAAAGACTGTCACAGAACAAGAGCGGTGAAGTGTTACAGCAGCAAATACGAGGAAGAGAATAATTAAAGGATACGAGAATCACTGGAGCAAAGAATTAGCTAATGTACCTTCTGTCAACTTCTTGTTGTTGATTTGGCAAACACACACACACACACACGCACACAGAACCTGGGGACACAAGTTGTACATGACACGTTGATTGGTTGTACGTAATCACTCTCCATTTGTGCTATGAGGTCTAAGTGTGTGAACTGCACATTTCTGGATCACGTAGAACCTCTGACTGTGTACAAATGAAAGGAAAACATTATGTGCATTATAACGCCTGCTTACGGCATTCCCACAATAACTCACTGTGAGAGTGGAGATCTCAGTCTTTGGTAAAAAAAATTATGTTTGTGAAAAATCAAACTGCCCTGTAAGTTCAGAATGTTTCTGTTTTTCCTCATGAAAAGGTAAGCAGTCAAGTTATAGAAATATTGTTTAAAAAACAATTGTCATTCAAACTGATCCGTTGTATTTCGCTCTCTGCTGTTTGTTTGCCGCCACTGTCTGACCGGGACTATTATTAACAGTCAACATGATCGCAATAACCTGGGCTCCAGGCGGGCGTCCGACGACCCCAGTGAGAGGGCAAAGTTCACAACAGCTTTACGGTCGAGTGGACAGTAAAGCAGACTGATGTGTTATTTTGAACAAGGGAGGATCAAACGCAATTCAGAATATTTAATAAAATAAAAACCATCCACCATTTGGTCAGAAATCTTGCGCTCCTCCTACAAGCCGTTTGAAAAAGTGGCGGCGGCTGGGTGGGCGTGGTCTGCAACCGCTGGTTTGCTCATTCTGAAAGGGACTGAAATTGTCAACAATTGAGCTGGTCAGATCGCTTTATGTGAGAGTGATTCTGTTCAAAGAACTTCATTAACATGTTTTGTACAGACCATAGACCTATAATAACTTATTTAAAAAGAGGCATAAACTTTAAAGTTCCTGGTGTCACCAGAGGAGGTCACGAACCCGACAGAGCGCTGGAAGACAAACTCTGCTTTGACAGAAAATATTGTGCACTTTTAATATCTGGAGGTCTAAGAGGCTGTTTACACAACAACGTTTTTCAGCAAAACGGAGGTTTTTCTCTGCGATTCGGCCTCTCGTTTACACGACAACGGGAAAACGGGGGGGCGAAAACGCATCTTTTGGGAAACGGCTTCCAGAGTGGAGAGTTTTGAAAACCCTGAGGGATTCGTTGTCATGTAAACGCAAGCCGGAGACTTTTGAAAACGATGACGTCACTGCCAGCCACCTACGGACATGTTGCACTTGCGCACTCCGCTTTTCTACAGAAAAAAAAACAACAATGGCGGATCCAGGTATGCCGTTACTGCTGATGCAGCTTCTGAAGTTATTTGGTCTCTGTAAGCAAAACTTAGAGATCATCAGGCTTCTATGCGATCGCCAACGGAAACGCATACAGTACGTGCGTCAAATAATTAATACGCCTTTATTTAAGCGGAGGAGAACTACAAGAAAACCGCCATTGTTAGTTATCACGAACCGTTTCTTTTCCGGGTTGTGAGGGGGAAACCTTGGAACACTGCATACACGGGGCACACTGCCATCTAATGGCCGGGCATATGTACTACATCGTTTTCCATCGCACGCCCTGTCGTGTAAACACAGTGCGTTTTCACCCGCGTATTCAAACAAAAACGGTAACGTTTTCGTGTAAACAGCCCTTAAATGTTGGGTAAAAGGTGGTCAGAAAATAATTTATTTTCATCCAGGAGCCTAAAAATTTGAAAAAAAACACAGATTAATCACTTTAGCATTATAGCACTAATGTCTTCCTGTCAGGATTATGAATACAACCAGAGAAGAAACCCAGAGAACCTTGCTCCTTTACCATAAAACCCGGATTGTTATCAGATCTGCTTTGTCTAAAAGCCCCTAGAGTACATGAAGCCACCATATACATGCCATATATATTGTAAAACATTTATTCAGACACTAAGTTAGGTTCAGCAAGGGTTTCTGCCAGTTGTTAGGAAATGAATACAGACATTTACTGGCCCCCTAAAGGCTGTGGGTTTGGATATGTCTGTTATGCTTTGTGGTAAGGAAACTGAGTTGGACACCAACACAGAAAAACTATTTTCAGGCAGACAATTTCAGAAAGTCAAATCATTTTTCCCCCACGGGAATGCAGACAGTTCCGTCACCCCTCAATCTGCCCCCAAAAAAATTCCTCATTTTTCAAATTAAATGGAGCGATAATTAATCCCCCGAAGAAACTGTGAGGACGTTCCAGAGAACGTGATTCTCTCAGACTCTGAGGAGAGATCCTGAAGCAATCCTGGGCCCAACAGCAAATATAATCATCACCAATAGCTTTTAATGTGTTTTTTTTCATTGTCGAATGGTAGGATTCTCAGCATATTTTTCTGTCCAGTAAATGTCCAGCAACTGCAGATAAAAAGATAGCCTTTTGGTTTAACTCCGGTACATCTGCAGCAATGCTGTTAATAATCTAGAGTCCCTATCAAATAAACCAATTCTATACTACAAGTAAAGCCTTTCGAAGAACAAACGTGTGTTACAAACTCATGGACATGGAATAAAAATGTTGGTTTAAGGGATAAGGTTGATCTTAATTTTCAGTGAAATATCTAAACAAATGGAAAAAATCTTACTGGAGCATTTTCTTTTCTATGCAGGGAATGAAAATATCTAGCTGCAGAATGTAAAATGTTTGGTTTTTCTTTTTCCCGGAAATGAAGATAGATTCATTAAACAGTTATCAGCTATTGTGCCGGAAACATTTAGGCTCGCTTCACTTATCGGTGTTTTTAGACCAGACAATCCAAGCTCTATTTGTGCTGCATCTTCTTTTTTGCGGCCTCGGTTGAAATGTATCGATGTTTCTCGCCGACCGTTAATGTAACACACATGCAGCTGGTAAAAGGAGCGAGAGAGGCACAGATTCAATGACATTCTGTCAATAAACCACGTCATCCGTCACCGTTTTCCTTTTTTCATTCGTCTGTTGGGGTTTCTCTCCATCTCTTTCTCTGCCGATGCCGTCCTGTCTCCTTCTTCCTCCCCTTTCTGCTTCCATTATTGCTACAGAGCATATCTGTCAGTGTTCCCCGTCTCCAGAGAGACGCTTCGCTTTCTTCTTTTCGATTTCTCTCGTTTAGTCTCTCCTTTTCATTCTCAGGATGCTTCCCCTCCACTTTAGCCCCTTCAGGCTACCTTTCTTATAAAGTTAGTTGACATAGTACAAATTGAACCATTACTTTAGTCCTATTTTTCACTGTATGGCCAGCACACTCTGCTAAATTAGTGCTAACCTCTTCCTCCGCTCTGCAGATGAATTGCTTGGATAATTCGATCTACTTGCTCTCGTTTCAGCGGTCAGGAGTGCAGGGGGAAGACCTGGCAGACAGCTAACTGAGAATCATGGCTTGCTCTCAGGAAGGAATCGCTTTATGGCCACCATAATCCATGAGATGCCACAGATAAACATATCTTGGCATTTTCTTTACTGTCTAATGAAATAAAATCAGATTTTTTTAAAAAGAGATTTGGTCAACAATCTTGTGCGATGGGGGAGAAAAGGCTTAAAATGAACAAAAATAGTTTGAGGCAGAAGTCTAAATAAATAATGGGATAAAAATAGAAACTGGATGTAAACATATAGCCCTCCCTTTGCGGATATCATTTTGATTCATTAAAAACTGTGATACGTTTCATTTCAGGATAGAACGCAAACTTAAATGCAGCTATGGCTCTGGCACTAATTGAGTTTCCATCATTGTGGGCAGGAATCTTACAGCAACAGGGGGTGGAATCATGGCCTAAATCAATCATTTTAGAAATCAGAACATTTCCCCCCCCCAATCACATCATCAGTGCATAAACTGGATTTTTTCACTACCACACTCCTTTGCAATTCAACCGTCTGTTTTTTTTCCTCATAATTTGTTGTGTGATATGATGACCTGCCCTGCTAATGTAGTTAAGATCTACAGAACATTAATCAATGAATCTGGTGCAGTTTGGGTCTAACCGAACGTATCCATCCATCCATCCATGCAGGGTGTGTCTGAAAAGGCATGCAGGAACAATTGCACTCTGCATGAACCTGCTGTGTAAGTCTGAATTAAAAACATTTCCCCTATAACTTCAGTCTGACTGAAATAAGAAGTTGAAACAGATTGTTTTGGTTTGACAAATAATTAATTATAACTGTATTGTTGTTTTGTTTACATCAAATAAACATCAGGAGCTTTATGATAACAGATTATCTATCCATCCATGTTATTTTCAAACAGAAAGCTTTATTTGTTCTGGTGCTTATATTATATATATATATATATATATATATATATATATATATATATATATATATATATATATATATATATATATATATATATATATATATATATATATATATATATATATATATATATATATATATATATATATATATATATATTTTTTTTTTTTTTTTTTTCTCTTCAATAGTGCCTTTCAGGACACCCAAGGTCGCTTCACAAGATAAAAACACAATAAATCCAGTAGAATAAATAAGATTAATAAACACAACATGGAAATAGTAAAGTAAATTGTAAGGAGAAATCCTAAGTTATAGGCAGTTTTAAACAGATGAGTATTGAGTCTGGATTTGAAAAGGGTGAAGCTGTCAATGTTTCTGATGTCCGGGGGGAGTGAGTTCCAGAGAAGAGGTGCAGAGCGACTGAAAGCTCTGCTCCCCATGGTCCTGAGGCTGGTGGGTGGGCGGGCGGGCGGGCGGGCGGGCGGAAGGAAAAGTAAGGTGGAGGGAAGAAGAGGACCCGAGAGAACAGGAGGCGGGTGGCAATACGAATTAGATCTAATAAATATGAGGGGGAGAGCTTGTGGATGGCTTTGAAAGTATGGAGGAGGATCTTGAAAGTGGTTCTAAATTTAAGCGTAAGCCAGTGGAGCTGCAGGAGGACAGGGGTGGTGTGGTGAAAAGGAGGGGGTTCCGGTGATGCTGAACTCTGGACCAGTTGAAGTTTATGGAGGAGTTTGTGGGGGACACCAAAAAGCAGTGATCTGCAGTAATCAAGACGGGAAGTGACGAGATTGTGGACAAGAATGGAGGCAGCGTGAGGGGTGAGAGAGGGGCGAGAGAGGGGCGGAGGCGATTAATGGATCGAAGATGGAAGTAGACAGAGTTATGTTATTGATATGAGCATGAAAAGAAAATGAGGTGTCGAGGATGACATCCAGACTCTTTACCTAAGGGGAGGGGGAAACTGTGGCGCTGTCAACGGTTAAAGAGAAGCTGTCAGTTTTGGAAATAGAGGCTTTGGTGCCAACAAGAAGAATTACACACATACACGTACGCGCCCGCACATACATACACATATATATATTAGGGGTGTCGACTTATTGCATTAATTGCGATGAATTAGTCATATTTAATATTGTTTTTTTAGTCGCGTTAATCTAATTATTAATCTTTAATTTGACTGTTTCTGAATGCGAGTTGCCTTTAAATAAAATCTGTTTTTATGCTTTGGGCTTCTTGTTCTTGAGTTCAGGATTAACCACACCCTAAAGTGGACATCGATTGGCTGTCATTAGGCCTGCTTATAATGAGCTGATGCTTCCATTGTAGTGGAGAGGGGAGTGAGGAGGAGCGGTGAGTTGCAGACAGCGTTGCCAACTTGGCAGCTTTGTGTGAGTTTTTAGACGCCTCTAGCGCTTCTTCAAAAAAAAAACCGACCAGCGACAAATCTAGCGACTCTTGCTGGGGTTATTGGAGACTTTTGGGTGACGCACGGATCCTTGTTACTCTCACCGAGCTGCGCCCACAGCAGGCAGCAAGCCCGTGCGCAGCAACAGCTCCGCCCGCCCGTCCAGGTCCAGCTGGACTCACTCGGAGCAGATATTTACGCCACTGAGTGCAGAATGCTAACGAATCGGGTATGCTCGAAGCCGAAGTAGTCTCAAAAACAGAGAAATGTAAAGGGTTGGGACTAGGGATGAGCGATGTCCCCCAAATTGGCAGTTGAAGATGTTTACAGTAAAACATTGAGATGGACGATGATATTGTCGCCTGTGCAATTGGTCTTTAAAAAGACCAATTGCACAGGTTCAGTGCTGGCCTTAGGCTCCTCCTTTAAACAGTCAAGCGTATTTTACTCCCTCGCGCAGAATTTCCTTTCGAGGGCGCAGCCTCTCCTAAGATTTACCCTCACGCGTGTATGAAAGCTTCGTGTAGAGCGTGTATGAGGTGAAATCCACATGCGCGGGTTGTTGGATACTCATGAGATGAATTCTACACGCGCGTGTTGTTGAATATGTGCACGCGCGCATGAGCAATTACGTGCGTGCCTTGTTTAATACGCACAGGTGAGAGTTGAAAATCTCGCTCGGGATTTTTGACTGAAATATAATTCCATAGTACGCCGTGTGCACGAGAGAGCATGCACGAGCCTAGTTCACCTCGTTTCCACTATGTCAGACTCACCACCGGTAAGTGAAAATCTATTTACAACAAGCATCACTATAGCTAACTTTAGCATGCTACAGGCCAATAAACAAGCTATCGTCTAGCATCAAACTCATCACACATAATACACCTGAAAGTGCGCGTGCGCAGAAAGCGAAAACTACCTAGGGACAAGCACGTACGACGGCCTTACGTAAACTTGTCACCAGAATGATTGACACTAAGGTTGACCAATAGCATAGGCTACCCACCCGGAAAAAGAAAATCCTCCGTTATACCTTTAACGTCCGGATTTTGTCTTCAGTCACCCATGAGGAGGGCGATCAGGATCCACTTACTGCAGAGGTCGTTATCCTCCCAGGTAACAGCCTGTCCGGCGGTCCTCGCTCACTTCTCAAAACAACGGTGAAATAAATGTAATTCCATAGAGACAGCGAGCTCACAGACAGTGACGCCGCGCGCGCAGACAGTGACCTCGAGCGCGTATACAGAGACTGCGAGCGCGAAGAGAGTGGTCTTTATGCTCGCTGAATATGGTTTTTATGGGCGCGGATTTTGGCACTAATAAAACACGATACCGTGTGCGCAAGTCATCGCTCGCGGTGTTCCGGCCAGTGGGTTTTCCTGTCCTGTCTCAGCTCCTTTCATGTGCAGCCTAACAAGTTTTTGCGCACCTGTAACAGATTAGCTGATTGCTGCGCTCCTCCTGGCTCATCCAGATGCATTCAGTTTTTCTCCCGGGGCTTCACAGAGGGAAAACAAATGCGAACAAAACACACCAAATCCACACAAACAAACCATGCAAAATAAATACAAAAATCTCTCTCTCTCTCTCTCTCTCTGTCTGTCTGTCTGTATACACACCCCGACCTGACCTAATACATGAGTGCATTTCGTCAGTTGTGTTTAAAAGATGGAAAGTAGAAAGAGTAAGGACAGAATCAAAAAGGGCAAGGCTCTGGAAACAGACGCAGCTAAAAGTGCAAAAATTGGCAACTTCTTCCCTAAAACGAGCTCGCAGTTTGAAACGTCAAATGAGGATAAAGAAACAGGTCAGGCAAATTGTTGAACTTTGCACGCAAACCACCATAATGATTCACCAGTTCAAGAAATTGTGACATATCATAGCTTTATATAAGTTTACTATTACTATGATGCAACGCCACATCACTGGCGTCACATCAACTTTCTTCTGACAAAGGGCTACAGCACCAGCCATGAGCCCAAAAGTCCAGAGTGGGCAGGTAGTACTTCTCATTTAGTAAAAGTAATTAGAATGAATATAACAAAGAACATGGTGAAGACCTGCTGTATATGAAAAGTGTCCTGAGATGCTAGATGATTTAGTCCAACATTATTGAAACAGGCCTGAATTGATTCAGAAGGCTTTGTGAAAACGGGGATATTTGTACAGGGAATTGGAACCATTTTAAAAATGTGATTTAATGCCAGAAGAAGAGCCAGGATCCAGTACTGATGAGAAGATTGCTCCTGTCAGTATGGAAGGAACAGGTGAGCTGTTGTGAACAAGCAAGCATTAGTTCCAATATAACCACTCAGTGTGCCTATAGGAGGGCTGGATATGTTTCTGTTATGCAGAGGAAAAATAAGATATTTGCATCATTAAGAGAAAGTTATGTTATACATTTAATGACAAATATGCAGACTGCAGTGCAATCAATTTTTTGCTCGTAATAATTAGATTATTCCTAATATTTGATATTGCAGAAAAGCACATTCTGATGAATGAAAAATGTTGGATATTTGTTCTTTAAATCATGTCCTCGTATTTGTGAAATCTAACTTATGATGGAGCTGTTTCCTTGCAAAGGAAAAAAAGAGATGATAACATTATTCAGTGCAAAACTTTATATTTTTTCATCCTTTGATGTAAAGTTTATTCATTTTATTTAGATATCTGTAAAGACTAATTTGAACAGAATATAACGTCTGATATAGCTGAAAAGGATCGGTTGTGAAGAACAATGTTAGAGATGTACACTCATGTTGAAATGAATTTAGATTGTGAAGCATGCCTTATTTGTAATGAATTGGATACATTTGAGATAAATAGATTAAATTAAGGCTTTACAGACAACATTTGGGCTACATGATTTTAAAAACAATAAGTTGTGATTTGACCTGGGCCAGTCTAAGGCATGAAATTCCAAGGCATGGAAAAGGAGAGGATTGAAAGTAAGGAGCGGTGTTGGATGGATGGATGGATGGATGGCAGTCAGCCAGGTGTGAGGCGATGGTCTGGCTATGGTGAACACTGTGGTGAACAATAAACCTCTGTCAGGTTCTAACATAGAAGCCTTTTCATAAAGTCTGTCAGTCTTTTCCCCCCTCGTCCCTAAGGAATACACCTAATATGAAGGGGAATACAATTAGGTTTGGAGAAAATGAAAAGTTCATGTTGCAATGGGATTCTAGCACACACATTGGTTCCAGAGCTTCACTCGGATGATCTCCGAACGCTGATGGACACAGCTGTGGATGCCTAGGATGAAGGAAACAGTAGCAAGGGAACTTTAAATCTAAAAGTTTTCCACCCAAGCTCGGCCCTCGTAAACATAGCAATTAGCTGGTTTTCATTCAACTCGTTATGCGACATGCTGGTGCAAATCGAATGTAGTTTTTTAACCCCTCCTACAAAGTGCAGAAACAGCAGACTTTATTTTGTGACTTATCTATAACCAAATAGGTGCTACATTCTAAATGTTGGCTTGTTCACTCCATACCTTGCTCTTTTTGTCAAAATTAATATTAGAACTTATATTAAAACAGTTTTCTTTAGTCTCAGCTGGACCCATAGTAGGTCTCTCTGCTTGGTCGTCACTCTTGATGTGGTCTACCGTCCAGTGTGAAGGGGGTGTTATCAAATCCGAATGCAACAATTGATATAGTGATAACAGATCTTCATTGTACTTTGTTGCTAAGCTATTGAATGATTTATAAACTAGTAAAAGTATTTTGAAGTCTAATCTCCGAGCTACAGGAAGCCACTCCATTCGGTGATGGTGGTGAGGGTACACTGACAGAAGCAAGGCCGCCATACACATGCGCCACCGGACGCTCTGACCACTAATGGTTTTTCCTGTATGCCCCACTATAGGAGGAAAGCTTGAGGCAAAACCACAATTAAGTCATAGGGGCAAAGTATCCATTTTGACCTGCATTGTAAAAACAAATAATAATAATAATAATAAACCAATTGGTTTTTCCAAACCTTCATAAATGGCAGTATGATTGAGATTCCTACTTTTACTGTTTGAACTATTTATCTACTGTAGGTTCCTCAAGAGTATTAATAAGTGATGCATTTACATTTAGAAACATGAATGAATGTGAATATTATGTACTTTTTAGTAGCTCAATTGCACAACTAAATATGACCAATGCAGTTAAGTCGCCCATTAGATGATGAATAAATGTATTCCTTGAGAGTAGTCGGGACCAAACCCAAAGTCAACATCTCCCACCTCTGATGAGATCATTGAAATCCGAGACTGTATGGTGCAGCTGATCAGCTCGGATCTGATATTTCTCACCAGAGTCAAAGCCAGACACGTATGATGTTTTCTAGTAGGGAAATCAGGGAAGCCACTGGA
Source organism: Valencia hispanica (assembly GCA_963556495.2). Taxonomy (NCBI): domain Eukaryota; kingdom Metazoa; phylum Chordata; class Actinopteri; order Cyprinodontiformes; family Valenciidae; genus Valencia; species Valencia hispanica. Next base: position 49,215,820 of record OY747700.1, on the reverse strand, counting down.
TTCACACGGATGGATGAAGCAAATCAGACACTAAGGGAATAAATAAGACAGGAGTTGAAAGCAGATGAGAGAATACCTAGGAGGTGTGAAATGGGGAGAATTAAGATGAGAGGGGGAAAAAACAAAACAAAAAGCAGAGAGAGTATCAGCACAGTCTCAAAGCAACGGAACCTTCAGCTGCTGGGAGCCCCCCTGCCTAGCTGCAATGAACACACATCTGACATCCTTGAAGAAAGCTGCTGGCGAGGCTTTCCACACACGGTGAGGGAGGGAAAGTCTCGGTATATTTTTTTACACACCCGCGCCGTAGCTTCATGTGCCTGTCTGTGCGCCAGTGGGTGCATTCTGCGTGTGCTTTTGAGAAGTAAATACATGTATACAGTATTTCAATATAGTTGCTATGGGGAATGCGTTTCTTCTCGTGTGTTTTTCCAAAAGGTGGAGGATGTTTGTCCGATTAGACACCCTGCAGAGGAAGCCTTACGGCTTAAACGGGATTAGTTGAACTGAAACGCAGAAATCCAACCATTTCCTTTTTTCCAGATGAGCTGCAGGCTGACAGGTTTCTCTCTCTTACAGGACTTTGCTGAATTTACCTACTGAAATAGCTACCAGCAGTCGTGACCAAAAGCTTTGGCTTCGAATCAAACTTTGCAGCCTTAATTTTATACACCGTTTTCGGATAACAGAGCGGAGGCTGAATGATACTTCGTGATTCATCATGAAGTTCATTATATGTTTGTTTTACAGATTTACAAAAATTGATTTTTTTCCCCCCCCTGTATTTTAGCACTCTGATCTCCTATCAGTATATTCAGGAAGTGTGAAAGAGGCCAGGCTGTGATAGGGTGACACAGAAGCATGTTGCCGCCAGTGCGGAGCTTACTCGGCATCGGGAGCGGGGGTGTGTGTGAGCGGGTCGGCACTTTCGAACAGAGGCAGCAAGAAGCCTCCTCTTAAAAAAAAAAAAAAAAGAAGCCACATCAAACAGACTGTAACTCTACAGGAAGTGCTAAGATGGTAGGTTAGAAGTGTGGAAGAAAGTCCTTTTCTCTGATGAAGTCATAATCTGATGGTTGGACACATCTGGAAAATTATTTTTCCATAAAAAAAAAAAGGTGACTGCCACCATGGCTGCTGAGCCAACAATAATCCAGACACAATTTGTTGAGAATCGGTGCATTTTCCAGCATGATGGAGCCTGGCGTTAAAATTAGCTCAGAGATCAGAACATTGACCCTGAAACCCTACACATCCTTACCCGACTGGGAATCTATGGTTATTTACTAAAAGGAGTTGGATAAAGAAAAAAGTAATTATATTCTCATAACACTGAATAAATACGAACTATCACTACACTTATTTTCTTCATTTTACCTGGGTACAAACTGAAAACATTTAGTTGGTGAATGTTGAATGTACATATGACTTACACACTATGTGTACTCAAGTGGACAAAAACGTATCAACAGACTTAGAAAAACATGTATCCAAATAGATATATTATCAGGCCTTTTTTTATTTTGGCCCATACTGTATATATATCTTTACAGAAAAAAAACACATGGGCAAAATCACACGTGAAAAATCTTTGACCCATGTGAAATGTACATGTGAAAACATGTTAAACATGTGAGATGTGTGAAGAACATGTGATCCCCTGTGTTTTGCACACATTTCCTGTGTGAATTTGGAACATTTTTATGGTGATGATCTGTGAAACCCATGGACATTAACATGTTAAGCACATGGGATAACATGTTAACCACATGTGAAACGTGCTATTTTCCACATGAAACCTACATGTGAAAAATATGTGTGAAACCCATGTGAAGCCCATGTGAAGTCTATGTGATTACGTGTGAGAAATATGTGAAACCCATGTAAAACCATACATGTGAAGTTCATGTGTGCTACACATGTGGTTTACAACATGTGATCCCATGTGAAGAACATGTTAAAGCCCATGTGTGTTTTTTGAAAGCGTGCAGACACAAACATGTTCAGCTTTATTTAGTAGTAGACAGTAACTGAAATGGGCCAGCCTGGACAGCTCGGTGCAGAACAAAGCTAAAGACAATGCTTTGACCAGTCAGTGCAGCGAACCCAGGCCCAAATGACCTAAACCTTAGGAAAACGTTGCCGCCCAATCTGGGGCGTTTTATCTGGAGCTGACTACAGGCTGGTTACCTGGGCAACTGGCCTGATTAATTAACTAGCTCTAAACCCCCTGTAACACGTGTTCTGTTATACAGAGGAGAATAACAATATGTGCTAATATTTTAGGCAGTAAGCACATAAATAGTACTACTTTAAACGTACTACTTAATTGCTTAAGTATAATGTATAAAATAACTGAAAATGAATGTTATAGATCATAACACTTTAACTGTAATAAACCAATGCGTGGGGAGATGAATTAAAAGTAGATGATAATTCTTCCAGTGGAAATGCTGGTTGGAAAACAGCATTCGAGGTTCTTGTTCGAGGGGAAACTTCCTGCATTAGGGACCGACTTGAACCAGATATGATTAAGGGTCAGGTTGGTTCATTTCTGAGTGCAGTTTAGAAATATTATCTCTAGGCGCTTTTCCACTATCAGAACTTCAGGGTAATTCGAGCAGACCTTCCCGATACGCGTGTGTCTATACTTCATTGGGCCGGGCCGTTTTCAGGGCCATTTCAGGAACCAACAGAGTACTTGTATGGGGGTATGTACTCGAGACGGCCCGATCGAGTCGCTCAGCGGAAGCTGTGGTTAAGTCTCTCTGATTGGTTGTAATTCAGAGGGTAATGAGCAGACGCCGGCAAACAACTGGCTGTGTAGAAATAAGAAGAGTTACTGGCGAAGCAGCAACAAGCCCTGCTTCTTCCATGTTGATCTCTTGTCATTTCTGCTGCTGTGGGCGCCTTTTTGCGCTGATCAGTGAGGCGGCTCACTGCAGAGAGAGTCGTTATATGCGGCTGTCTTTAGCTGATTTCTTTAAAGGGCCGATTGTGTATGGAGAGACAGGAGCGGGCCAACAGATGACCTTGTCAGAAAAAAAATCTGGTTAAATTACCCTGAAGTTCCGATAGTGGAAACGAGCCTTCTGTCCTTCTGCTGCTGGCCACAACATGTATAACTGAATAATTTAAGTTATATTGGCCATAAAAATTCCCTTTTGTGCCTAAATCATGCTTCTTCATTGGCTTAAAACTATCCTTTTGCAACAATATGACCATTATGTCTTGGATTTTCAAATCATCTTTCTGTTGTTCCTCCTCTTAGCTCCGATCAGGAGCGCTTCCACTGACTGATAATTGTCATAAAAGAAAATGTGATCAACCCATTTAATCTTTGGTCTTCGTTCCATTTCAGACCTCTCTTCCTCTGCACCTCTTTGAGTATAAAAGCAATCGCTGCATGGAAGCAGAAAGGTAATTCAGCAGCAAGACATTTTCATTTAAATGTGCAGCACCTTGTAAAAACTATTCAAGGATTCAAGGAACTTTTATTGTCATACCATCTCACGTTACATGTGATGGTATGAAATTGGGACTCAGGTCCGGAATTATAAGGTATTTAAATTAAATTAGTAAAAAAGAATTATATAAATAAATGTAATAAATAAATATAAATAAATGTGCTCTACAGGACACAGCTGGAGTTCAGCAGTCTAACCTCTGCAGGGAAGAAGCTGTTATTGAGCCTGGTGGTCTTGCTCTGTATGCTCCTCAGCCGCCTGCCTGAGGGCAGGGGCTGAAACAGGCTATGAGCCGGATGGGTGGAGTCCTTCAGGATGCGGAGGGCCCGTCCCCTGCATCGGGATGCGTAGAGGTCCGAGGTGATGGGAAGCGTGCTCCCTACAGTCCTTTGTGCAGCTTTCACCACCCGCTGCAGAGCCTTCCTCTCAGCAGCAGTACAGCTGCCGTGCCACACGGTGATGCAGGTGCAGATGACGCTCTCCACTGCACAGTGATAGAAACTCCTCAGGACGGAGCTCCCAAGTCCAGCTCTCCGCAGCTTCCTCAGGAAGCAGAGACGCTGGTCGGCCTTCTTGACCAGACGTGAAGTGTTGGCATTCCAGGTGAGGTCATTGGATATGTGCACACCCAGTTACCTGAAGCTGGAGACCACTTCCACAGCTGCTCCTCCGATGTACAGGGGAAGGAGAGGACGCTTGTCCCTTCTGAAATCCACCACCATCTCCTTGGTCTTCTTCACATTGATGCAGAGGTTGTTTTCTCTGCACCACTGCATCAGGTTTTCCACCTCCTCTTTGTATTTGGACTCATCGTTGTTAGTGATGCGTCCCACTACTGCTGTGTCATCCACATACTTAACTACACTCAACAAAAATATAAACGCAACACCTTTGTTTCTGCTCCCATTTTTCATGAGATGGACTTAAAGATCTAAAATTCATTCCAGATACACAATATTACCATTTCTCTCAAACATTGTTCACAAATCAGTCTAAATGTGTGATAGTGAGCACCTCTGCTTTGCTGAGATAATCCATCCCACCTCACAGGTGTGCCACATCAAGATGCTGATCTGACATCATGATAAGTGCACAGGTGTACCTTATACTGGCCACAATAAAAGGCCACCCTGGAATGTGCAGTCTTTTGCTTTATTGGGGGTCTGGGGACTTAGAACCGGTCAGTATCTGGTGTGACCACCATTTGCCTCATGCAGTGCAACACATCTTCTTCGCATAGAGTTTATCAGATTGTCAATTGTGGCCTGTGGAATGTTGGTCCACTCCTCTTCAATGGCTGTGCGAAGTTGTTGGATATTAGTGGGAACTGGTACACGCTGTCGTATACGCCGGTCAAGCACATCCCAAACATGCTCAATGGGTGACATGTCCGGTGAGTATGCTGGCCATGCAAGAACTGGTACATTTTCAGCTTCCAAGAATTGTGTACAGATCCTTGCAACATGGGGCCGTGCATTATCTTGCTGAAACATGAGGTGATGTTCATGGATGTATGGCACAACAATGGGCCTCAGGATCTCATCACGGTATCTCTGTGCATTCAAAATGCCATCAATAAAATGCACCTGTGTTCTTCGTCCATAACAGATGCCTGCCCATACCATAACCCCACCACCACCATGGGCCACTCGATCCACAACATTGACATCAGCAAAGCGCTCACCCACACGACGCCACACGCTATCTGCCATCTGCCCTGAACAATGTAAACCGAGATTCATCCGTGAAGAGAACACCTCTCTAACGTGCCAGACGCCATCGAATGTGAGCATTTGCCCACTCAAGTCTGTTACGGCGACGAGCTGGAGTCAGGTCAAGACCCCGATGAGGACGACGAGCATGCAGTTGAGCTTCCCTGAGACGGTTTCTGACAGTTTGTGCAGAAATTGTTTGGTTATGCAAACCAATTGTTTCAGCAGCTGTCTGAGTGGCTGGTCTCAGACGATCTTGGAGGTGAACCTGCTGGATGTGGAGGTCCTGGGCTGGTGTGGTTACACGTGGTCTGCGGTTGTGAGCCCGGTTGGATGTACTGCCATATTCTCTGAAACGCTTTTGGAGACGGCTTATGGTGGAGAAATGAACATTCAATGCACGAGCAACAGATCTGGTTGACATTCCTGCTGTCAGCATGCCAATTGCACGCTCCCTCAATGCTTGTGGCATCTGTGGCATTTTGCTGTGAGACAAAACTGCACATTCCAGGGTGGCCTTTTCTTGTGGGCAGTATAAGGTACACCTGTGCACTAATCATGATGTCAGATCAGCATCTTGATATGGCACACCTGTGAGGTGGGATGGATTATCTCAGCAAAGCAGAAGTGCTCACTATCACACATTTAGACTGATTTGTGAACAATGTTTGAGAGAAATGGTAATATTGTGTATCTGGAATGAATTTTAGATCTTTAAGTCCATCTCATGAAAAATGGGAGCAGAAACAAAGGTGTTGCGTTTATATTTTTGTTGAGTGTATATGACAGCTGGGGTGTCTCGCTGAGCAGTCATACGTCAGCAGAGTGAACAGGAGGGGGCTCAACACGCAGCCCTGTGGTGAGCCTGTCCTGAGGGTGATGGAGGAGGAGATGGTGTTGTGGATCTTAACAGTCTGAGGTCTATTGGTCAGGAAGTCCAGGACCCAGTTCCCCAGCATGGGACTCGCATCCCTTCAGCGTTTTCACATTTTGTCAAGAACAAGTATTTTATCTGGGTTTTATCTGATAGACCAACAGTAGCACACAACTGTGATGTGGAAAGAGAATGACACATGGAGCGCCACAAGGGACTGTACTCTCACCTTTCCCTATTATATCTGTACACCTCAGACTGCCAGTAGAAGTCAGAGTTGTGTTAACCAAATATTTTCTGTATTTGACCATTTAAAAAAAAAAGACAAACAGTGAAGGAAAAATCTGAAGGGCGACCACTAAATTGACATTAGTATTCACACCTCTGACTACCTGGTGCAAATGCACGACATTTTCAACTTTACGCATGGAGCACAGGTAACTAAATCTATCAAAAAAAATATTCCCTTGGGAGCGTCTGAGCAACATCTCAGACTTGGACACCATACTCAATGCATCTCTCTAACTGGGAGCTGAGAGCGCGTTGAAAAGTTACTGAGGCTTTGGAGCGTGTCGCTTTCAAAAAAACGGTGTTGTACCAACCACTGTTGCATGCTGTGGGATTTCCTCCCGCTGAAGCCATAGCTTGAGAGTCAGGAAACAGTTCGGTCAGAGAGTCTTTTCAACTTCTGATCACTTCAATTGGAGAAATGTTCCCTTATTTCAAAACTTTAGCTGGAGTGGCGCTTAATTCTAGTCTCCAGTGTGGCAGCGGAGCACGGATTCAGCCTCCAGAACAACATCTAAAACCCCCATGAGAAGTCGTCTGTCTGAGGCAAAAATCCTAAACTGTATGACAACAACCTCTGAGCAATCCCACCATTTCATTAATAGGTGCGCCTTTCAGTTCCATGCAGAGCAGGAGCAACTTGTGAGACTTGTTAAAAAAAATCCAAAAAGGGTGGCTTGGATTTATACAGACCCCCTTCACTCTGGTACCCTGGAAAAAAATCCAGTGCAACCGCCTGCCTTCAGAGCAATCTAATTAGTAAATAGAGTCCACCTGTGTGTAATTGAATCTATTCAAATCCAAATGTTCTGTGAAGGTCTTAAAGATAACTTCGAGAACATTAAAGAACAAACAGCGTCATGAAGGCCAAGGAACACAGCAGACAGGTCAGGGAAGAAAACTGTGGAGAAGTTTACAGCACAGTTAGGTTCTAAATCAATATCCAAAGCTTTGAACATCTCAGATAGACTGTTCTAAAAATGGAAGCTATATCCAAAGCTACAAATACATAGGCGTCCATCAAAAGCAGGGATAGCATTATCAGAGAAGCAAACAGGAGTCCCAGGGCAACTTCGGAAGAGATTTACATCTGGCCTTTATGGAAGAGTATCGGGTACAAAGCCGTTGTTGGAAGAAAAGGCATAAGAAGTCCTGTTTGCAGTTTGCCACACACCATGTAGGGGAAACAGCAAACATGTAGAAGAAACTGCCCTGGTCAAATGGAACCAAGGTTGAACTTTTTGGCCTAAATGCAAAACACGATGTGGGGAGGACAACTAACACTGCACATCACTCTGAACACACCTACATCATGCCTACAGTCATTGTGGACAGACTGTACTCTAACCAGAATGGGAGCCTTTTTCCGACTTTACATGTCAGTTAGTAAATCGAATTATTGAATGAAGTGTGTTGAACTCCGCGACGCTAGGTGGCGACATGCGCCCTTTCTTGTTGACATTCTCCCGATTGGCCTAGAGTGTCGGACAAATGGTAAACAAATACTGTACTAATAGGCCAGTTCGGTTCGACTTCAGCCCGACCAAAGTGTATACATGCATTTTAAAAGTCTGAATTTGGTTGGACTAAACCAGTAGTTCGGTTTTCTCTTTCTGCATGTAAACCCACTGAATGAAACATGATGAAACAACATCATGCTGTGGAGATTCTTTCCTTCAGTACAAATAAGGCAGACTGGTTAGAGTTGAATGGAAGATGGATTTTGCTAAATGTAGAGCAATCGTCGGAGAAAGGCTGCTGGAGAATTTAAACATAAGAAAATGACACACGCACACACACACAATAGAATGGCTTAGATCAAAGCACATTCACATACACTATAAGGATGACTCAGTCAAAGTCCAGACCTTAATCCAATTTAGAATCGTTGGCAAGACGAGATGCTCTCCATCCAATCTGCCTGACCTTAAGGTATTCTGAATGGGCAAAACTTTGCCTCTCTAGATGTTCAAAGATGATAGAGACACACAATAAAAGCTGTCAACCATTTATCCTTTTCCTTCTACTTTATAATTATGCCCTACTTTGTGTCGGTCTGTCACGTACAATCAACAAAAACACGTTGAAGTTTGTGGTTGTAATAAGATAAAATGTGGACAAATTCAAGGGTTCTAAATATTTGTAAATCACTGTTTTATCATTTTGAAATTCTTCTCACTTTTTTTGCCCAGCGGCCGCCTTCTCTGACACGACAAGTCCTTGTTTTTGACCTTTTTGTCGCCTTTGTTAGTTTAGCTCTAAACGCTGTGTAGCAGAGCAGTGAGATAAGAAAGAGCAGCAGTTGTTGCCGGTCATTGGCAGGTTAGATAAAAAGCTGCAGGCCACGGATGATTTCATTTCTAAATGTAAACCTGCAAATGGAACATCAAAGGCAACAACACCTTTTCAAACGCTGCTCTCATCTATAGCGCCAGCTTCACAGCAGACCCCGCTGATGTGGACAGTTGTATTCATAGCTTTGAACAAAATAAATTTTACACGCCTGCTGCACCTTGTACCCAATTTATCTGAAGAGTTTTTCTTTCTTTTTTTTTTAACAGTGTGCTCTCAAAGTAGGGATGTCAGAAAATATCGATACGCCGATATATCGCGATGTTTTGTCACAATATTGTATCGTTACTCAAAAGCGATGTATATATTTTTTCAGAATTTGAACAGAACCATTAATGATGACAGTAATTTGTGTAGTAAAAATAAAAGTATGACTGGTAGTTGGTGGCTGTCTTCACCTTCTTTGTTCCATTTGCTCAACTAGATCTAGTAATAAAACGGGATGTGTTAAGTATGAAACAGGTTGGAGTGTTTAGAATGCTATGCCAGTTTTTCTACAGTTCAATTACATGTAAAAAAAAATCACAATATATAGTCTTACTCATAGTATCGCAATATATGGTATTGTCCCCCCTGTATTGTGATTCATATCGTAGCACCAGATTCTTGCCAATACACATCCTTATCTAACAGACTCCATTTTGCTTTCTAAGTATTGATTTAAAAAAAATTTAATTCCCGATATGCTGAAGGAAAAGAAACATCAATACTTTTTTAACTGTTTCAGTAGGGGCAACACCAAGCCATCCTTTGTGAAAGGAAAAAAAAATAGAACCTTTCCATGCTTCCTTATGGCCCAGTTCTTTATCCAGTTATTCTCCACTATTATTATTATCATCTACTATTATTAATGTAGTTAAACTCCACAAGCAGTCACCAACCCCACCATCTTTTCTCAACTTGTCTTTTTTCAAAAAGGTCAAGAAGGAAAAACTGAACAACAGACCATCAGAGGTATTTTACTAAATATCTGACTGTAGCCTTTAGGTCTGTAACGGTACATGTATTCTTACTCTGATTTTTGGTACGGCCCTGTCGGTTCGGTTCTGTACGCAAACGAATACAGCTGTTTCCTACCTGAACACATGCCGAATGTTTATGTGCGGAACTCAGAGCGTAGCAGCAGACCTTTAAAAAGTAACACCAAAGCAAAACAGAAAGGACTCCCAGCTATCACTAAATTCTGCTATTTGGGAACATTAATAGTTTCTCACAGTAGAAAAATAAAGATGGACCGAACCAGAACTTTGTCAGCGAAAGCATCTTTCAACAGCAATATGGTCCATAACACGCTCTGCACTGAACTGAGAAACTCACCTGAAATATTGTCAAGCTGAATGTAAACATCACTGATACCAGAGAAAAAACAGCTGATGTCCACATGGCTACTAGTATCCTCCAATCAGCCCAAACAGTTGGCAGAATCAAAACAACTCCAAAGTGATTTAAGCATGTTTTATTCTCAAATATCGACAAAGTATTAAACATTTCTAACCATTAACACTGACTATTTTTAAGTAGTTAGATTGTTTTATACTCTGGCTATGTCTGCTTGTACTATTTGATTTATTCAACAGAAAATCCAGTCAAAGCTCCATTCAGTTCTATACTTTCAACTTTCCTTAGTTATAGAACATAATAAAATCCAATTAAGTTCAGGAATTGAAAGGAAGGAATTCAGGGAAAAAAAAGTTTTTTTGATTAATGCTGATCAAAGTTTTTTTTTTTATCATATCCAAATTTGATCTAAATTAAATGTGTACCACAAACGAACCGAACCGTAATTTTTTTGCGTGTACCATTATCTAGTACCTTTACAGTACGTATTAGAGGGCATACACAGTTTGTTTTAAGAAAATAAATCCTGGGGTATATGATTTTGGCGTGTATAAAAAGTTTTGCTCTCATGTTTCTTGTTCTTTTTTTTTTGTTAAAGGAAATTACACCTATCACTATACTTCTATTACTGCACACTACTTTTAATTAAAAGTGAGTATTGTGTTCATATGGTTTGATGGATGAGATGCACTTTCAGTAATCACCCAGTTACTATAGAGACAATCAATAGCACCCTGCCTACTCATTGAAAGGCTTTGGCCTCATACAGGTGTTTGGGGGGATGGAAGCAGCTTCACTGCAATGATGTAGCGGAAATGAAGGAGTTTGAATAGGGACTTGTCACCCGGGTAATACATTTTAATAATATTATTAATTTATAGGGGATTTGATTATAGCAGCTGTGATGTCATGACAGGACAGCCGAGGTTCATCATTTACACAGTGGTCATTTCAGGATTCAGCAGTGATTTGGTTCTGGGTTTGGACCTTTCTGCTGCTGCATGTTGTCCCTGTGCTCATAAGAGTTCACGCTGGGGACCATGGTTACCACAGAGCAAAAAGACGCCTGTACCGTGAGAATGGGTGTCTGTAATGTGGCCTAAGGTAAATCAATTTTATTTGTATAGCCCACTTTCAACAACAAGGTAATTCAAGGTGCTTTACATGATTAAGGGGTAAAACTAAAAAGCAGTGAAACACAGACAAAGCATATAGAGTAAAACAGCAATAAAGCAAGAAGCATACACAAAACATATGATGCATGAAAGCATTACTCAAAGGCAGCCCTAAACAGATACGTTTTTAGTTGTGAATTAAAAGAACTCACTGTTTCAGCAGCTTAGCAGTTGTCTGGAAGTTTGTTCCAGATTAGTGGAGCATAGAAACGGAAAGCTGCTTTTCTAATTCTGAAATGTTGAGTAGACTGGAGTTAGAGGACCTGAGTGTTCTGGGGAGTTGGTATAGTAACAGTAGATCTTCAACATACTTTGGCGCTAAGCCATTTAATGATTCATAAACTAGTAAAAGTATTCTGAAGTCTATTCTCTGAGCTACAGGGAGCCAGTGTAAGGACTTTAGAACTGGGGTGATGTGCTCTACTTTCCTGGTTCTAGTGAGGACGGGAGCAGCAATGTTCTGGATCAGCTGCAGCTGTCTGATTGACTTTTTAGGCAGACCTGTGAGAACGCTGTTGCAGTAATCAATCAGACTAAAGATAAACACATGGATGAGTTTTCGAGGTCCTGTATCAGTCCTAGAAATGTTCTTCAGGTGATAGAAGGCTGACCTTGTTATTGCCTTTATGTGACCCTGGAGGTTCAGGTCTGAGTCCATTACTATCAAAGAATAGCAAGTATCTAAGAATAACAAGGTTTTAAGGAGTTGTGGTTTTGAAAAATGCTAAAGCCCTTCTCATGCATGCTGCACACTGTCGGTCTGTTGGCTGAAAACTGGCTGTTATACCCCTTTTTCCAGCTTTTCTGAAAATATTAATTTGACTGGAAATCTTTCTGGTCATGAAAAAAGCCACAGCTGTCAAGATTCAATTGGCTGTTCAGGAGCTGACTACAGGCAGGTTACCAGGGCAACTGGCCTGACCAATTAACTACCCATAAAAACATGTGTTCCTTTAGAAAGAGCAGAATGATAATAAGTGCTAATGTTTTATCAGTAGGCACATAACCAGTATAAATTTAGAATACGTTTTGCTCAAGTATACTACAGCATATGTATAAAAAGTCTAAATACAAAAAAATAAACTATAATAACCCAGATGTTATTTCATTTAGCAAGCAGGAGGAATGACTGTTGCTTTTATGATTTAGATTAAAGCAATTTAACCATTTTTAAATTTTGGTTTTAGGTTTTTGTGGTAAAACCGTGAAACTGCAGTAGACGATAGTGAAAATCTTTTACCGGATCACGTATAGCCAGGGAGGTTTGGTTACAGCATTGTTAGAATATTGCGATTAGCTAACTGTTAGCCGCTAACAAGGAAGAAGTAAACGTCTGCTTTTGCCACTAAAACGTTATTTTGCTGTTGTGTAACGGATCAGGGCAGAATTTGGACATCTCTTGTCAAATATACAAAACACTTAAGACTGATCAAACCTGAATGGGATAATTCTACAAGCTGTAGATTTATTAAAAAAAAACTATCTCAGTGAGTAATACACCTGATTTTAATGGCGACTAGACGTAGAGATCACATAGACGTGAGTCAATGATACAAATATTTTTAGACCTATATGTCAAATCAACCAGATTTGGTAAGAAACCAATAGACTGGTCCGAAGGCTTAGACTTACAATTATTATAAGTTTCCACAAAGTCTGTAAATCATGCATCAATTCCAGAAAGCATAAATCGAAGCTTAAAATACAGCTTTATTTGATTTAGCACGAAACAATTCCTTTGTTTTTTTTAAGTTGCGATACTGAGGTAATAATATCAATGTGTTGTGTTTGGCGGTAAATATGAGGAGATATTTGTATTGTTCTGGTGGATGGAAGCAAAGCGTCGGTAAATGTTTGAGCTGTACAGGTTGAGCACCGTCAGAGATGAAGTTCCGTTTGTTTTCATAAAGGTGAAAGTCATCAATTCCAAACAGAACTTCAGTCTTATGCAGCAGCAGCTTCTCTAGGAGTTTTGTTTCAGTAAAACAAAAATGGCACAGCTCTAGCAGAATCTCTCTGAGGTAGATGTGAAACAGAGGTTAAACTGTAATTAGCAACAAACAACTTGCATGACACACAAAGCGTCCTTGACTAATACATGACTCATATATTTTTTCTGTATGTTTAGGTATTGTGTTTATCTTACATTTAGAGAGTCCTTGGAAAGCAGATTACTTACAGATTAAAGATCAGTTTTTATATTCATGTAAATCTCAGCTTAAACAGGTCTAAATTTAGATTTCTACTTCACATCTAAATCCAATTCTAGAAGTTGAAAAAGAAAATCACTTTTATTCCAAAATGAGATCATTTAATACTCTTTATTTAGATAGCAAAATTCTACATATTATGGAATTAATAAATGGACTGAGCTTATATGGAACTTTTCAAGTCATGCTGACCAATCAAAACGCTTCCACGCTTGAGTCTCATTCACACCGTCGTACACACAGACACACACATTCATACAAAAACAAACAGATCAGAGATTAGCTTGGGTTTAAGTTATACAATATGGCATTCGAAATAAGATATAAATGACTAAGATTACTTTTATTATTCATTATTAAAAACAATTCATGGATCATTTTCTGCTATCATACATCCTTGTTTATACATACACACACATCCACTGAATGTCCCTGCAGGAACCCAAGAAGTATAGCCTACCAGAGGAGCAGCCGGTGATCTATAACACGGCCATTATTCGTTCATTCTGTCGTGTGCACATCCATCACGGTGTGGTTTGTCTCATCCACTAAACAGGACAGGAAAGGACTGCAAAGAACAATTAGGTCTGCGGAGAGAATCATCCGGGCTGACCCTCCCTCCATCCATCCATCCAGGACTCGTGCAGGTCTAGGCTAAGGAAGAGGGCGACTAACATCTCTGCAGGTCCCACACATCCTGGACACGAACTGTTTAGACTTTTACCCTCAGGTCGGCGCCACAGATCGTTATTTGCTAAAAAAAAAACAACAACAAAAACAGCTGCAGCAGAGACAGTTTCTTCCCCCTGGCTGTCTCTCTGATGAACACAATGAACACCTTACAGTCTGAATGGTCAGCTACTCTCCTGTGAAACAAGGTAAGGATCTTTGCACAATTTTTATTAAAACATATTAAGTGTATATATAAATATATATGTATACATAGGGTTCTTTGGAGATTTTTTTTTTTATCGCCTCCAAAAGTTTATATATTTGTTTTTAATGTCCGTACGCGGCGAGCATGTAAAATGTGTATGCCCATAAACTTATCATTTAAAGCTGATTTTGATTGTAGAGCTTGTATTTATTTGAATTATGAAGAAGCAGCCTAATTCAGGGCTTAAATATGACTTAATACGCATGTTGTTTGATTGGCTCATAATCGCAGATTCAATTTCATCTTCGTACTTCACCGTCTCTTTCAAACCTTTTTATTACTTTGAGTGATCCAAATCAGCGGCTGGTTTCAAATGATGCAATCAAGCGATTCTTTTTTCCATTCATGCAGTACTGAAAAAAACAAAAAAAACAATCCAGTCTCTTAGCTAAACAGGTTTTCAGCCCCCTTATTTATTCATGGAAATCTGTGACTAATCCACCATCTTTCTGCGTTTATATATTTCTCAGACGGATTAATCAAGCCGGTGACGGGGTGACGGGGTTCATTCGCTGGGCTATTTGTATCCCCGACTCCAGTATTGACTAAAACATTAGCAGCTGACAGACGATCTTCACGTGGAGGCGGACTGTACCAGTCCAAAGGTCACGTCGGCCTATCTTTTCAAATGCAAAACGGAAACAGCGGAGAGGGTAACAGCTTCACTGGCTGCACAATTTCTGCATGGTTTCCCATAAGCACAGCTGTGTTAAATGCAGCAGATGGAGGTGAAGG
The DNA here is from genome assembly GCA_963556495.2 of Valencia hispanica. Lineage (NCBI taxonomy): Eukaryota > Metazoa > Chordata > Actinopteri > Cyprinodontiformes > Valenciidae > Valencia > Valencia hispanica. The sequence goes on along the minus strand of OY747700.1, from coordinate 49,200,732 downwards.
AAACAGAGCAGAAAAACACATACGATGGAGAAAACATCTGTTTCAAAAAAATTAAAAAATAAAGAAGAAGAAGCGTTCTCTCCGCATGAAAGCAGCCTTGTGTTATCAGGTTGCTAGATGCAGAGCAGGTTGAGTGTGTTGCCTGTAATAGATCTCAGAAAACATGCTTTTGATGCCTGTCTGTCTGTACAGCATCCACAGCAAACGAGATGCAAGGATGAAAAACAGATATGTCCTCTTTTTTTAAACATTTTCGTACAAATCCTACTGTTTTCCTGGATTGCGAGTCAGCTTCAGGAAGTCGGGACCCTGACCCATCAGCTGGATTTCTCCCACCGGGTCAGGGGGGCAGAGTGATGGGGGGATAAAGCAGGAGATGGACACATAGATTGTGGATTCATCTGCTGTAATGTGGGTGTTGCTTCCTGCGAGAAAAAAGCTCAGCCAAAAAGCAGTGGAACTTCACAGACCAGGTTTAGGATCAAAACAGTGAGATCCTGGATAAAAGCCTCTGAAATGAGCTTCTTTTGTAGTGGGAATGAAGATAGGGCGAGGAGCTGTGTCCTCCTCCTCATAGTTCAAAGTAAAGTTCTTGCTCCTTTGGATCGAAAAGAATCAGTTGAGGTGGTTCAGGCATCTAACCAGGCGCCTCCATTTGGAGGTTTTCTGCGCACATCCCACTGGAAGGAGGTCCCCGGGGACGACCCATAACACCCTGGAGAGTCTTACGCCACTACGGCGGTTCGGTGCGCTGTTTTAAGGTCCGACATTTTTCTAACTGTACCATACCATTGTCCTATGGACCTACAGCTGAAGGTACGAGTCGGTTATATGGACCGCTTTTACAGTGGAAACAGACAAAATAGCGTACCGACCCGTGTTGTACTGTTTAGTGGAAACAAGGCATATATATCCCTTCTGACCTGGGGACGTCTTGGGATCCCCCAGCATGAACTGCAGAGTGGAGCTGGTGAGAGAAATGTCTGCCCCCCCTCACCCCCGCCCCCACCCCCCACCCCCTCTTGGACCTGTTACCCTAGCAACCTGATCTTTTGAGAGTGGAGAAAAAAATGATGGATGAATTTTCCATTTTAGCCCTGACATTGCTGACAAACATAAAAAGTAAAAGAAATCCGTGATAAATCTCATTTTAAAACATTTTTTATCAGAAAGCTACACTGCAAAAAAACCTTGTGTGAATTACACATATTTAATGCTTCTTCACCCATCAGACAGCTCCTTCAAAACGATGACAAGCCGTGCTCCAGAGGCTTAAAATGCTCATTATTATGTTTTTCCCTCCCTTCCATTTGTCCAGTCTGCCCTCAGTAAATGTTTTTGAAAGCTATCTGTACAAACTCCGACTCTGGCAAATTACTAGCAACAGATCGAACAGCTCCAAAGAAAAACAAACAGCTTCGAGGCTAAAATCAGAATGACTTTACATATAGATAATCTTATAAGAAACTGCATTTAAATTAAATCATATTTATGAAAATTAACCAAGAATTTAACTGATAATATTTAAGTAATCTATTGCATTGCTACTTGATTGTTCTGATCATTAGATAAGAAAAAAAACTGTCTGATATCGGTCATTTAAAGCAAAGTAATTCAGAAAAACGACAGACACCTCTCTCTGATTCCTTCTGTAACTGCCCCCCCCCCCCTCCCCCCCAGATGCTCCATTCATCCCTGCTCTGCTCTGCTCAGCCTCTGTCTTTTCAGCTATTATGAACTGCACACAAAAGCCAACGTATCCATTTCCTCCATGGCTCTGGTAGTTCAGCTCGATCTCTTGCAAAAGCTACTTGGGTCACAGAAACAGATTTCTCAGCTGGATCTGTATAATTTGAAACTAGAACCAAAATTAATTATCAGCAAACCATTTTTTTTTCAGTATTAGTTGACACAGTGTATTGAATCGTGCACTGAAGTTGACAAGGACCGGTTGGAATACATGGTAATGACCTGTAATCTGTCTGTACGATTGCCTCGACGACATGTGTTGTGAATTGGCACTATACAAAATAACTGAAGTGAAGTGGATCGAGCATTTATTTAAAAAAATAATGGGCCCCCAATCTTCTGTCAAGACTGTTACATCCACTAACCTCTAGGGGCCTTTCTCTATCATCCTGGTGTAAAACCTTGAAGATGAAGACCTTTTCTCCTCATCTCCTCATAAACCCAACAACTAACTAACTAACCAACAACCACCTGGTGCCACGCCCGTTTTCCCTGGGTATCTGCAATGAGTTGATTTCAGGGGTTAGACTTTTGACTTGACTTTTACTTTATGGTCCCTTTGGGATAACTTCTACAAGGAAATTTTGTTTTGGTGATCTGTTTTACAATAGTTATTTTGTATTAGATATGAAGCTAGTTAGGAGTTTTCTCCTGTTTCGACACCAGCCATAGAGCTTAGGAGTTGTACTTTTATGTTATTCGATAAGAATAGTTATATTGCTTCCCGTTGTTTGTTAATTCGTGCAAGAAATCCATGAATTGATGGAAAATGAATCACTTTTACATTACATTGGGCTTTGTTCAGCAGTTTTGAGTTAATAGTTCACAGTTTTACCTCTTTGAGCTCTCGATTTAATGGTCGATCTACGTTCCTACTTTTATCTATGGTCATGAACTCTGGGTGGTGACCGAAAGAACGAGAACACAGATACAAGCGGCTGAAATTAGTTTCCTCCGTAGAGTGTCTGGGGTCTCCCTTAGAGATAGGGTGAGAAGCTCAGTCATCCGGAGGGGGCTCAGAGTAGAGCCGCTGCTCCTCCACATCGAGAGGAGTCCGTTGAGGTGGCTCGGGCATCCGGTCAGGATGCCTCCTGGACGCCTCCCTGGTGAGGTGTTTCGGGCACGTCTCACCGGGAGGAGGCCCAGGGGAAGACCCAGGACACTCTGGAGGGACTATGTTTCTCTACTGGCCTGGGAGCGCCTCGGGATTCCTCCCGAGGAGCTGGCCCAAGTGCCTGGGGAGAGGGAAGTCTGGGTCTCTTTGCTTAAGCTGCGGACCCTGCGACCCAACCCCAGATAAGCGGAAGAAAATGGATGGATGGATGGATGGATGGAGTTCACAGTTTTGTTTACTACATACTGTTTTACACCCAGTGTATCCTAGACCTTTTGTTTGAGGGTTGTGACACAGACTAAAATGTAACCTCTGTGATTCTGCAACAGCATAGAGTAACTTAGAAGTTATTGCTGGATATTTCCTTGCTTATGTTGACAGGTATTATGCCCCTGGGTCCCATGCTGATACAAATGTATAATGCTTAAAGGGATGTAATACCCATGGCTTGTTTAAACAACTATTAAAGCTGTATATTGCATGGACATCAGGGCAGTTCCCTTGGATTGGCAGACCGGTGTGGTGGTCCCCCTACTTGAAAAGAGGGACCGCAGAGTGTGTTCCAACTACAGGGGGATCACACTTCTGAGCTTCCAAGTTAAGGTTATTTCAGGGATTCTGAAGAGGAGGGTCCGACAGATAGTCCAACCTCGGATTGAGGAGGAAAAATGTGATCCTGACCGTGGGACACTGGACCAGCACTATGCCCTAAGCAGGATCCTGGAGGGTGCATGGGAGTTTGTCCAACCGATCCACGTGTTTTGTGGACTTGAAGAAAGAATTTGACTGTGTCCCTCGGGGAGTCCTTTGGGGGGTACTCTGAGAGTGAGGGGTACGAGGACCCTAGATACAGGTTGTTAGGTCCCTGTACAATCCTATATTGTCAGAGTTTGGTTCGCATTGCCGGCAGTAAGTCGGGCTTATTTCTGGTGTGAGTTGGACTCCACTAAGGTTGCCCTTTGTCACCGATTCTGTTTATTACTCTTATGGACAGGATTTCTAAGCGCTGCCAAGGTGTTGAGGGGATCTGTTTTGGTGGCCTCAGGATCAAGCCTCTGCTTTTTGCATATGAAGTGATCCTGTTGGCTTCATCGGAACGTGATCAACTGCTTATGCTGGACCAGTTCGCAGCCGAATGTGAAGCAACTGGGATGAGAGTCGGCACTCTCAAATCCGAAACAATTGTCTTGAGCGAGAAAAGGGTAGACTGCCTTCTCCTGGTCTGGGA